>CM050406.1:1715765-2315765 GCA_027580255.1 Therioaphis trifolii | reverse complement strand
AATAATAATATAAGTAAATAATAAAAACATATTGGCCAATTTTTTCTCTAAAAACAGTATGTTTAAAACGATAATATGTATCATTAAATTTATGAAAACAAAATTACATTCAAATTTAATGCTTCGAAAAAAAAATTAAAAACTATTATTGAAACAAACAATATTTGACGTTTGAAACTTTACTGAGTATGAAAACAAAACGTCTCATGGTTGAGTTATAAGTAATAAAATTCTCTTCGTAATTTAAAAATAAATATGATTATATTATAGTTAAGTTGTATGCACTTTAACAAAATATGAAATTATAAATTATAATGCTGAACTTCAAAAGTAATATATAAAAATAATCTCAACAAAAACTCCTGAAAATTAACGATCAACAACGTATTATGATAACAAAATGTCAATTCAGTTGAATATAAATGACTGTAATTCGAATTGAATATCCATCTTCACCCTAAAGCTCCATGTCAACGTTGCGTAGCAAATAGTTTCAAAAGGATTTGTCAACATTTGATTAATCATTAATTCAGAGTACGTAAAAAGGTGTTTTGAAGCACGTACATAACCAGCATAACATAAAAGAAATTTCAAAAGTATTAATATAATATTAGTAGTATATCTTTATTTTATTGAAAAATATTACCCGACCGAAAATGCATATAATTTATTATAGTTGTCTAGAGATAACTGAATAACAAGATCTTCACCCACGATCTAACGCAATATAACTGAACCATGAATAATGCATAAACATGACATTTTAGAATAGTGAAGAACCTATTGGTGTTACAATGATAATTATTTTTGTTTTATTTTTTTTTCTTCTTTTTTAATTTTTGGGGCAGTGAACTTTATCAAACGTTTCATCTAGCACCTTTATAGATAAAAAATTGCATATAAATGGTACTTTATGAGTTGATTTTCTGTCTTCTAAATGGTTTTCCCAAGTTTGAGAAATAACTGCCAAAATCGAGACTTCCACTTAATCGATTTTAACTGTTTTGTCTTAATTCCAAAAAACTTGAAATTTTTACCATATATCAATGACAAATTATGTACTTGACAAAATTTTAAAATAATATGACGTTTGAGAAAAAATTTATTTCTGAAAATACCTCATTTTTTTAACATTTATTTCTATAATATTTTTAATTCTTGTCTATAAGTTTTGAAAATGTAATATGACCTTCCTTGTATATGTTTACTTATTTATACACATTGGAACACTTAAAAAATCATGATTCGGGAATTTTCTTTTTATAAACGTTATGTGACATTTTCTTACGATTTTGACTGTATCAACTGACTTTAGGATTCTGGGTATAACAGATTCTTCGTAATAATTCGTGGGGTACTTCATATTTTCATATTAATATGCATTTATTATTGAAAAATAATGGAGAAGCTATAAAATAAAACATCCTCAAAGTCTCAAAAAAATAAAAATTGTGATCTATATCGAGGTTATATAAAACATTATACCGTTCCTTCTACAAATATTTCCCTGTTTCTCTCATAAATCTCAAATGTCAATGATATTACTTAAGTATTATTTATTATTAAATTTTGTCAGGATTGGAATCTTAAGGTTAATCATAAGGTAGTATCATATTATTTACACATGTAAGTATTAATTGTCAACGTTAATTAACAATTGTTGTGTATCAATTTACTGTTTTCATCAATCTCTTCAGCATCTTAGTAGTGACCCGGTTTCATAGATAAAATAATAAACCTGAAAATGTTTATAACACATATAACACATAGTTAAATATTTAACATTTTGGCCTGCAATAGCTTTGTTTCACGTATTTACACAAAAAAACAATTTTGGATTGTACGATGGACAACGAAATGACAAAAGGAATGTCTTGAGGCGAGTTTTTAGTTGATATTTTATGCAAATGCAATATAAACTTTAGACATTACAAAAAAAAACAAATGTTCAGGAGATATTATTTGTACAGTCCCATCTTTATTGCTGGAGTGTGTGATTCTTATCAAAAACTTTAATTCTTAATTTAATTAAGTAAAATATATTGCTATTTGACAAAGATTAGACCCATATTTATACATTATATAAATAAATCACAAAAATTATGTTTTCATATAAAAATATCAAGTATATTTCCTGTGTGTTTGATTAAATTAGTTAACATTAGATAATAAGTAACAACATCAATTAATACTCTTCCATACCATGAAATAAAACGAAGTATTAGCATATTCATTGCTTATATGTGGCAAACTTCCTGGGACGAAATACCTATCTCTAATAAATTAACTATCTATAAATATCTATAATAAACCTCTATCAATAAAACATATAATCTTAGATTTCCTTCTATATGTCAACTCAGAAAGCATCCTAACCCAGTCTTCTTCAATGGAGGAATCACTAGGAGAACACAACACTCACCTAATCCATAGTTTTTTTTTCAAAGTCATGGGCATTGACAAAAAAAATTTTAATATTAAGTTAAACCCATTTATACCTAATACAATGTAAATATATAACAATACTGTATCATTTATCATCTATAATTATGTAACTTATAATCATAGCTTAAACACCCATTAATAATACGTATTGTAATAACCACAGGCTAATGACCTAGCTTTCGAAACCTTATTCTTGATCAAAAAAATTAAAAAAGTAACAACTTTTTGAATCGACCATATCAAAAAATAAACAAATATTATCACCAATAAATTTTCTATAAAAGAAAATAATCTAAAAAGACTATATTCTATATCCTAATAAAATCTGCCTTTTTCTCGATTCAAAATATGTATAAAAGCCACACTGCCACTTACGCGAGACGATGTCCATCATTTTGAATTCCCGATAAATATTAAAACCGAAAACTGTGGCCTATCATTTTTAGTATCTAGCTAATATACTTTAGGTCGTTTTTCAACAAAGTTTCTTCAAACTTATCCACACCAAAAAACAAATCACATCAAATTTACGAAGTACACTGTCTTGAGTATGAAGGGGATAATCAACCAAAGAAAATTTGATTTTAGCTCAAAAACTGAGGAGACATAACCTACATAACAATAATGACAGTCGAATTACCACCAACTAATCATATGCATACATCTTATGAGCAAACCTTCAATCAGTATTTTCAAATACTTTTCGTCGAGCAAATAATCCAGTGAAACTAAATTATAAATCATGTACTCAGAAGATAAAACAACAATTCCTTGCTGCATATAAAAACAAAATTTCTGACAAGACAATGATGGTGAGTATAATACATCTAACACGATACATGGACCATTTGTATGTTTATCGTGTTTGACCCACTATGGTATCATTTAATAATGTTTTAAACTTGAAACATATGCCAAATCATTTCAGAAACTGGTTTTAAATAGACATCATTCCATTATTGTGAAATGTCTCAAATATATTAGACAATACTTTGATCAACAGTTTCATTCTATAAATCTATAAATTAAAAATTGCATGTGCATGGTACTTTGAGGGTTCCATTTTCCTCATTTCAAAAGTTTTTCAAAGTCTGAAATAAAACCAAGTTAAAACAGAAATATTTGTCGTAAACGACACTTCCATTGAATTGTCTTTAGTTATTTTGGCAAAACTCCAAAATTAATGTTAATAGAAACTTGAAAGTTCTCACCATACCTCATTGATATTTGTTTTATATTGAATTATTTTTGGGCCAAAAGCATTACATAGAAAATACCTTATTTTTCTGAAAATGCAATATGGTCTTATTTTATATACATAACTAACAATACTAATAAAGTCTCTAAAATCATTTGTCAATATTTTTTTATAAAAATTTAACTAAATTCAAATTCAATGTTTAAGGAATTAAATGTTTTTATAATATAATTTCTTTAAAATGAAATATACCCTCTATCTTTCGCGTAAAGTGAAAATATGATCGAAAATATCCATGGTACGAAGTAACACCGGCTTTTCATATAATGTTCTATTAAATGTATTTATTGACTTTCACCATAACTTATATTTTACCAAGTGATTAATATATCTACTATAAATTTCACAAAACATTTTATTTTAATTAAATTATTTTAAAATGTGTTAATTTGTAAGTATATGACACGTATATTTTTAAAGTGATATATTTAATTAATTTTTATTTTTTGTATAACACTCATTATTATTAATATGTTAATATTATACCTACTGAATTATACATTTTGTAAAAATAATTTTTTTAAACTTAATATTTTTTACATTGGTTCATTTGCAGGCATATGAATTGTAAATAATATATTATATGTAAAAAAAAATAATTTATATCACTGAACATGTTATGTTTAGTGCACAAAAAATGTACATGGTTCTCTAAATATATTTTGGCAGAAACAGAAATGTTATCTTTTTTGATTTTATCAAAAAAGGGCTATTTCATTTAATTATCAAGGAAAAAAAAACTTAGTAAGTATTTTAATCGAAAAAAAATTATTAAATTTAGAATTCAAAATCGTAATGTTTTGATAGAAATATTTTTTTTTTATTATTATTAATTAGCTTTTTGTAAAACTATGCCAGCTCAACAGTTATTTATATACATTGTAAAGATATAAATTATTGTTATTGTATATTATTAAAAAAAAACTTATTTATAGTGTCCCATTGGATGTTTCTTATTTTTCAGCCTGACTTGACACCGTACCTCCGTAGATACCCATTCACCACCATCCGAATCGAACCCTACGAATTCCTACGATTGGCCCAAGGGTGTGGTTCTAACTTCATGTCAAACCTATTTCATACGAAGCCGATACTATGCCTACACGAACACTACCTGTCCTTTTGGTTTAACTAATAAAATGTAAATATAATGCGGGTTTTAATTACGATTTTCTATGAACACTGAACGATGACCTTCGACAGTTAATATGTCACTTATATTCTTTACAATAACAATGAGAAAATCTCAAAAATCTCTCGTTAGAATATAGGTATAACATGATAAATAATACGAATGCAAAATGAAAATGAAGATTTTCAATTATCAAAATCGTATAAAATATTGAATTTTAAATCTGGCAACAATTTTTTTTCACAAACATAGTCAACACTTATTTTCCTATCTTCGATACTTGTTTTATAAAAATAAACAAAATGAATTGTTTTTCATACGCTTTTTAAGCTGTTATAATATTAGGCTCGAATCGATATTATATAATAATTAAATTAACTGTTTTTATGTCAATACAATTATTAATGATGTATATTCAATATATTATTGTATCTATACACCATTTAACAGAATATCATTATTTTACTTACAATTTTATAGTGTCTCCTCCGGTAAAAAAAAGGATTTATTTTTGATTGGATTAATATTTATATCGTTTTAAATGAAAATAAACATTTGCTTAAAGACACAATTATTACACGTAAATACAATTTTTTCTATTCGAAAATTATTTAATCTACATAGTACATAATATTCGTGATGGAATACATAGTTATATAATATGATAATACGATAAAACTTGATCAAATTATGTATTTTATTGTATGAAATAAACTACACCTCAAACTCAAAAAAACTATATGTGACAAAGATGCATTCAATAAGTTTATTTAAGACAAAAGATAAATGTACTCCACTAAGAAACTTCATGAGTGCGAGTGAAAAAAAAGTCGATAAGATAATGGTGTTGGAAGTTCAGATTGTCCTTTGTCACTTCACTTTTTGGATAATATACTGATGATAGATGTATATTACTTAGCACAACGGCTAAGTAAAAATATACCGAATATTGAATAAACATTTTTCCGATTAGTTCATGGGGTGCATGAAAATTATGTATGAGTTAATTTTATATTTGAAACTAAATGATAGATAATAGTTGACAATCATTAAAAACACAAATTGGAATAATGCCGATTCAAAAAATGTGAGCACCTCTAATTAAATTTTTAAAGAACTCGAAACTATTTAAAATAATACAAATTTTAAATAACTACCATGATATGATATATTCTTAGGATAAAAACTTTAAATAAATATATTTCATAGTGAAAATAATCCATTTTGCGTTACATTTTGATACTTAAATAGCTTGAAATAAAAAAAAAAAAATTATAAAATTGTTTTGAATAACCCATATTTTTATAATTTGCCATTAAAAGCACGTACAAAAAACCTTTATTGTACCAAATTGTATTAAAATTGTAATCCAGAAAATTCTATTTGTAAAGTTTTTTTTTTTTTAATGTAGTTAAAACTATAAAAATGTAATCATAACAATCAAAAATCCCAAGTTGTATTAAATATTTCCAAAAATATCAAAATTCAAACTTTATAAGTGTAATCAAAATAGCTCACTGTTCTAGAAAAAATGTTGCACACTATGGAAAGTAATTACTTCATTAGCTGTATTTAAATACAATTACCTTTTCATTCAATTTTGATAAATATTAGGTAGGTGTTATAAATCTTAATGCAGAAAATAAAGTATTTATCATATTGATTATCTCATTCCACAACTTTTTCGCAGGCAGTAGAAAAATTAATATCAAAGAGTGATAAGTAAACAAAGAACTAAGAAAAATAAGATTTGAAGTATTAGGGTAGTAGATTTTAGTTGGAATTGATATGAAGGAAAGTGGTGCGATAGATAGAAAATGAAAAACATATCACAAAAAACTAAAGGAGTACCACTCGAGATGAATACAACCATAAAAAATTACGTCAATATTAGGACGGACTTTTTAAGTCTGTTCTCTTCATTCCCTCAGTTATTCGTTCATAGAATAAATGGCCTGAGAAGAAAAAGTACAGTGAATTATATACTCAGTAGAGCGAAACGTTCCCAGAAGTCAACACAATACAGAAAAAAAAAGAGAAGATAAAGAAATATAAAAATAAAACCAACACTAAACTGACGGAAAAAAATATTTTAAATTTGCCAAAATAATGATAAATACGTTAGCGGGCCTTTAAGAATTCCAATTTCTCAATATTAAGTACATATAGGAATATTTTAATTTCAACTGCAGTTCAAATCCACGATGAATATGTATGATTATTATTAATGAATATTATTGAATTAAATTTAAATCATGATAATATTTTAAAAAAAGAAAATATATTGAGACTTTCAGAAAATGAATTGCTTACTTACTTTGAAATGTATTTTTATGTATCGTAAATGTAATATGATACAATCATGTATTAATTTAAGTACATCAACTAACTGAGCAAGATTTATTTGAATATTTTTATAAACGTAAAAAAAAGTTTAAATATGGGAAAAAATACATTAATTAAAATGTATAGATACATTCAATAAATAGAATAAATACATATGAACTGTGACTAGGTGCGTATATCTGACCAAATAATAATAAACAAACATTTAAGTAAACTTTATAACTCTATTAAAAATAATTTTACCAAGCACGAAGTGTACTCGTATTCACAACAATTATAAAAACATATTATTTCAGATAGTTATAATAAGTTCGTTTCAAGTGTTTAAAAGTGTAATAAATCAACCTATCTAGTGATTAGATCACGACTAGTGTTTAGATCACGGTAACTGCGTTAATCACTATACTGCCGATCGGTGTTCATCAATGATTACGCATAAAAAAAAAAAAATAGCGACAGTAAGGTCGTGTGGTGTAGAAGTCGAATTCGTAAAACAACGCACCGAAAACGGATACGTGACTACTGGACCATAACGGTTATCTCTTCCGTATCGATCCACGCGTAATTAGTTCGGTACCTACGTCGTGTAGCTGTGGACAAAACATGACCTACATCGTAAAGCTGTGGATAAAACGCGATTGAGTCGAGTCCTACCAACCCGTACGACCACCTCTGTCATCATTCCCTTCAGCGTTTCCTCGTGCGCAGCCCGACTGGAAGGTTTACATATCCCTCGGTCGACCCGGTCGACGATGGGTACAGTGGAACGAAGATGAGTCGGCCCCGTTCAAATCACACCAAGTGGCCGTGTCCCTATAGATCAATCCGTCCGAAATCCACGCAGCTCGCACTGACCCGATCTCTCTGGCCATTTAGCCCGGAGGCTTCTGTTTTCAGTAGGAGCGCTTACTCGATTTTCAAAAAGAGCTTGTTGAGATCGTCCCGTAATGTATTCGCCCGTCGTTTTCGTTTCGACTGGGGGTGATTTTATTTTCGTGAAGCATGCGAGTGGCCGTGGGCGATTTTCGGTAGTTGTGAAAAAACCGGCGTACGGAATGAATTTCAAACCTACGCCTTGACGTGTCGTAAACCAGAGGACCACCGAGCCACCGCACCGGCCTTTTAATCATTAAGGCGTTTATAATTTGATCGATGACGTCAATCATCGATCTCATCCGAAAAGAATTTAACGTGCATATGTTTTCGGGCCTAATACACGTTTTATTTTTGTGACTGATTTCGCTGAACCAATTTTCTACAGCAATTTTACGCGCAAGCCCTGACTATACAATGTGACTAAGCTTAAATTTAACTATTTATATTTATGATGATTATTTATAATATATATATATGATTCAATGTATTTCTGCGTAGTGGATAAAATATCGTTACTTTTTTTTTTCATAAAAAAACATGTCGATAGCACCAGCAATCAATTCTGAAAAAATGTTGTTTATGATCTGGATAATGTGCAACTTTGTGGTGAGCCCCAAATAGGAGAATAATAAAAAGTTTTCACTAAAGACGTTTTGATAGTTCAGTGTATCTGGATTAAACTACATTGATTTGTAAGTGAAAAATTCCCATTTTTGCTTTAAATATTCAAAATGTACATAACATTTTTCTAAAATATGTAATGTAATTGCTAATCATTAACACTTTGTACTTGCAGCCTTTGCATTTTTTTTTTTTTTTTTTTTTTTTTTTGCTTATTCTTAAGATATAATTTTTTTTTTAATTTAAATCATTTCATAGTACTACCCACTCAAACACAAAATTTTAGAAGACATGTTTTTTTTTTTAATTTAAATAAAACGAATTTTATTTCGTTGTTGTAATATAAACATAATAATCATTCTTAGATAAAAACAAAAAATCCTTACTATTTTTGAAATTTATTTAACTAATAATTTTTCAAAACTGCCAAATTAAGAGTCAAATGATTAGTGAAATCATATGGTTTCAAGCAATGTTAATTTTGATATGACAATGCAAGAATCAAAAAGTATATCATTATTAATAAAACTGGAAAAAGGTTTTATTGCTAGAAATTTTAAACACATATAATTTATACAAAAAATCTGATAAAATGGTAATAAAATCAAATAAAATTAAAAAATTCTAATCAAAATTAGAAAGTATAATATACAATATATTAATTATAAAGTAATATTTTAACATAGTTAAACACTTTTTAGCTACTGCTTGTTCGTGGATACAACAAAAGTATACATCGTGGTAAACCAATAAAATATTTCAAAAGTAACAAAACAGCAACAGGAGCTCAGGTAGCAATTATACCCGATTTTCACTGCAGCTTACTGTTCAAAATCATCAAAGTGGCTAACTTCAAAATGTTCATGAACAGAAATACATAAACCAATAATGACGTACTTATGCGGCGGCGGAATGAGAACTACTAATTGTCTAAAATTGTCTCCATATATTAATGTCTATTATTTAATCCTATACAAAATATTCAAAAAATTGACAGCTTATTGACTGAAAATAAAACTTTGAATAAAACTCGTTATAGAATTAATATTACGCTTCGCTCAGAATCGTTTAACTTAAGAAAATGATGTGTTTTTAATTAAATTTCAATAAATCGATCACCATTTTATGGTCCGAAGGAAGAGCAAAGAACATACCATGGTGTGAAGTACGCCTTTTGTTATAAATATGTGATTTTTGTTAACCTAAATAAGCTTAAAAAATATATTATCAACCGATAACCACGATAAAAATAAAGAAGGTAGTTAAAAATATTGATAACATTTATAACATATTCAATTTAGACTTTGTTGAAACCTAAACAGTGAAAATACAATTGATTTACGATATTTTGAATACGTACATAAAATTAGTTCCATGTTTTAACTTTTGAGGTCCTTTCTGCTTTTAAATCTTTCTTTGTCATTAACTACGTTGCAAATAAGTTTTGTAATTTTGAATATTAATTGCATTAAGTTACTGCAAAAACATGGTTTACAAACAAAAATCTTATCTTCTAGATAAATATAAATTTGAATAATAAGATGAAAAGTTTTCAGTGAAATTACATCACGGGACAATTGGTTTGAATGATTACTGTGATAGTTGTTAATGAAGTAACCATTTTTATTTCGACCTTTCATTACGAATTAGGACTATATTTATATTAATGACTATATTTAGAGACCATTAGTTCATATGTAATATTTATCATAATTAAATTGATAATTTCACTGACATAACTAATGTGTAAGTCACTTCTTACGATTTATTGTGCTTGAAAACTTGGTATATAAATAATGTTTAAAAGTGGAATAATGCTTAAAATTTAAAGCGAATATATTTTCATTTAATTTTCATGTAAGTACAGAAAATAGTAATTTTTTAAATTAAAGTAGCAATTCATTAATTAATGAATTGTACTCATGGTTTGAATTTTTGTTTAAACATCAAGCAGATAATAACATCATTTTAGACGTTTAAATGATGTCTTTAAGATGTCTTTAAGGATTTCCGCGAATCGTAGAATTGTACAGTCTGTAGTATTATTAGCTACCGGATTAATATAAGATATTATGTGATTATGGAAACGTTTATACAATTATTTGGCTTCTTGAAATACTGCTACTAATTTGAAATCAGCATGAACAGTATAGTGACAGACACAATTAGGGGTATTTCATAATTATCGTAATGTAATATTTATTAAATTTTTTTGATTTGATTTATTTAATTTTTTAATTTACCCCTATTTCGAGACTTTAATTTGATATTAGTTTCTTAAAAATTGTAAATATCATTTCAGAAGTTTTATCTTGCATATTAAAGGTAAGATAGAAGTTGAAAATAACATGAAAAGTGATAATATATTAATCAATACAGAAGTTTGGAAATATTTGTATTTCATTTTCATTAACATTAATATTTTTCATATTTGTATTGCGATTTCGAACTTAAGATTATAAAGTATAAAAACTGCAATTTGTACTTTTGGTAACTATTTTATGTTAGTGAATAAAATGTTTTGATCGGTCATTTACACAGTGAATCTTGAAGTACCGAAATTCAGATCTCTTGAGTTATATAGATTCATGAATTAGAACACTTTCCTTTAAAATAACAAATTTTGATTTTTCAATTTTTTTTTTTTTTTTGCATTTTATGTCATTATAATCCTTTTATAATTAACGTTTCAAATTCAAGTTCAATTTATAAATTTAATAAAATAATCACAATGTATTTCACCTAAAAATGGGTATTTTTCTGTTAAGTTTATTTATAAAATTACTTATCTGAATATCAACTTGATAATATTATACTTGTGCCAAAAAATAAAATTATATAGTAAACAGTAATGCATTCGAAATTTAAAAGTATTTTTATGGATTATTTTATTTTCTCGTTTTTTTTTTTTTTTTTTTTTTTTTTTTTTTAGCCTAATTTAATCTAGTTTCATCCTCAGATTACTAAACAAAAAACATATTTCTACTTTGAATCAATAAATCAAATCATAGTGGTATATTTTTCAAAAGGTAATCGAATTTGGGTTTCTGGAAATATAGAGAGGTAAAAAAATATGCATTTGTGGACGCCCCGGGTTCGACCATACCTCCAGAGTAATAAAATTGGAAATGGAATTATTTTTTCACACTGGACAAACTTGATCAGTATTGTTATTATTATTATTGTTGTTGTTGTTGTTATTATTATTATTTTTTTTTACTATCACCAATATTTTATGATATCGTGAATACATTTCCCATGAATAAGTACTAAAACGATTTGGTTTTGTGGATAAAAGTAGTAATTTACCAACAAAAATAGATATATAGTATACATAATTACTATGTAGGGTGACATTATTCAAAGTTGAAAAGTTCGAGAAGTTCTATCACGACTCAGAACAATAAAGCTATGGCCAACTGTAAAAACGGCATTGTGATGGATTTCGAAAGTTTCGTTTTAGATTAAACTACTGTAACTGACAAACATAGGTTGGATTTATTTTTCATCGTTCTTGTCAACTACCACGACTAGTTCACATAATTTCATATTGATATTTGAAGTATCATTGAGTTATATTATGAGTATACAGTATGCCTGTTATTTGTTTTATATTTTTCGGATATTAAATTAAGTTTTATTTATTATTTTTTTTTTTACTTATTTTCAAAACAACTTGGAAAACATATTTTGTTATTTACCATATTAAAGTTACCTAAACAAAACAAAATAACATATTAAAAATCCAGTAATGTAATTTTCAACCATTATTAGAAGTTTCATTGTGATTGAAGAAGCCTATAATTTTTCATACAAATTTTAAGTTAAGGAACAATATAATATATAATAATATATATAATATATAATATATAATATAATATATTATATATTATATATAATACATATTATGTATTACAATATGCAAATTAAACTTGTATACTGTTCATTGATTTTGTATATTATTTGTTCAAAATAAATACTTAAAAATTGGGTTTTTACCAGCGTATTTCTAATAAATATAAACCAAAAAATAATAATAATAATAATACACTATGTGTGTGTGTGTTCATAAAAGCGCAAATAAACCTAACCTCTCGCTATAAATGATTGTATGCTTAAATTTTTATACTAACAAATTCTCAAAAAATGTATTATTTACATGATCACTTACTATGAAACCTTCCTCATTCGGTTTACTGAGGCGTGATTTTTATAATATGCTTATCAAATAGTTTTATTTCCATCCAATATATGAACTAAGTATAACACGTAGGATTATTTAAAAAATAAAACTCCATGAGTGCATTTTTTTTACATTAAAAAATTAAAATACAAGTAGAATTCGTTTCCGTGGAAAGTTTAAAACTACTAAATATGACACTACCTATTACCGATATGGTGATACCACTGTGTAATAATTAATCGTCAACAGTAATTTATTTCGATGTAACAGAGTGTGGTACATCTTGACTCAGTGTTGTTATGTCAGACGAGAGAAAGGCCAAAATCATATAACTGCATTACTAGTTGGCTGGCTGAGTAGTGACTGGTCGGCTGGCAGCCTGGCAGGCAGCTAGTCAACTTGTCGCAATGAAAATTGCGGTCTTGGCGGGTCTGGAATGTGATACCGTAAAGTATGTTTCATACCGACCATTGTGTACCCAGTATGCGGTTTACATCGCGTACTTTTACCGACAACTACGTTGACACGACCATGGTTAGACTTGGTATTAATAATACGAGCCGGTGTTGTACAGGACTCGGAAAGAAATATTTTCAAATAAGTGTATTCAAAATAGTCTTTATTTAAATTAATTTTGGTTTCAACATGTTAAGTATTCAGGTGGTATTTTAAATATTTTACGCTTTACCTGTACGTTAATTTATTTTTCGTTGAAAATAATGGGTTGGAATCTATCTAAAATATTATAAAACTACATATCATTAAAATAATATTATACTAAATGTATGAAAAAAAAATGTTTGATTGTTAACTATTCTAGGTGTGTTCAAGTATGTAGGCAAAAAGAAAGGACATTTTTTTTCAATGATTTTATTAGTAATAACTTTGAAATCAAAAATTATACATTACTTTTTTGCAGTGGGAAAACAATATTATTACAATTTTATAAAATCTGGGTTTATATATATATATATATATATATATATATATATTTTACTATTTAAAACAATTAATACATTTGATAAAGTAAAAGTATAATTTAAAATGAAGTATTGAAATGCTGGTTCGCCAAATCATTGTAGTACTTGATTTATAAAATGGTCAGTTTTCTTTTGAACTATGAGTGCAGCTAAAAATCTATTATTGATCTTTGTACGGGCATGTTTTAAATTTTTAAATTGACTGAAGGGTTTATTTAGAATGGTATTTATTTTTGCTTTTTCTGTTTCTGGAGGCAATTGTTCAAATAGTAGACTTCTTTCATATAACATTTAATTAAGTTGGCACTTTTAAAATATCATTTTTTTTTTGTTTTCAAATTTGTTTCCAATATTTGAAAAACTAACCGTAAACAGTAAAATATACCGTACACGATATTTCATGAATCAGATTTTATTTATTTAGTCATAACACCTAAATTAATGATGTAAGCAACTCAAAATATTCACCGTAATATATCAACATTACTGATTTTTTTTAAAAATAACAACTTTAAAACTAAATAAAAAACTTAAATACACCTTATTTTTTAACTTTTTTATGTAAGAACATTTTTACCTCTTGATTATAGTATAAAGATAAAGATTAAGACTGATTTTATGACCGGAAAAATTATCATAATCGTACTCATATATTTCTGATACTAGAAAAATCTCAAAACATTATACAGGATTTTTTTACAATCATTTAAAGTTAAAACTTAATTCTGGTATATAACTTTGAAGCTTGGCTCAGAACCACAGTACTAAAGAAATGATTTATTGTTTCTTTAAAATCCAATACAACCACCCCAATATCTTACCCGACGAGTGAAAAAATATCCAACACCATTATCCTTTCCGAAAATACTAACAACAGTATTTTTATGTATGTGATCACACTTTCGGATATTTTAAGACTCAAGGGGTCAAAAGCTTCCATAACCTCTCAAAGTATTAGAAATTTACCACGTATTTTAAAAAGGTAATTTTTCAAAATTCTTAACAGCTTTCCCAAACACAAAGAAAGTTTAAGTAAACAAAGTAAAATTTGACGTAAACTAAGTTTTCGTGGAATCGATTACAGCTAATTTTCATTATTCTTAAATAATTTGAATTGTAAAGTTTAAATAATAATCAATTATAATGTATAAAAAATAATACCAAAGAGATTTTATAAATGTTCAAACAAATTTGACCATTCCAGAGTTTAACGCAAAACATTGTTTAAATCAAAACATTTTAACATTGGAAATTTAAATTGTATTCTATCCTTTTTTTCCAGAAGATTAACTATATATTTTTTCAATAATATTTGAATTTTGTAAATATCGATTTTGTACATTATTATTACATGCACTCAAATTTTAAATAAAGGCTCATATGACTAATAGTATAAAAAAATGGATTATTACTTTTTATTATAGTTCATAAGCTTTTCTATTTTGAATTTTAAAAGCTGATAATTTTCAACATGCGTATTTCAACACTTTATGCACGTATTTTAAACATATTCAATTTTTTTTTTTTTAAACCAAGTGTAACAATTTTGTTAGTAAATGCTTTAAATTTTTCAAAACAACAAAATAATTAATTTTAATGGTAAGTTTTTAATTTCTGATTATAAAGTGGCTGCTGTTAAGAAATTTCACTACCAAAATATATGGACATAAGTCATTATTACTTATAAAACAAGTTTATGGACTTAATTGAAGTTTATATCATGTATTTAATATAAACGTACGTGATTCCTTACATAGTTTAAAATAAAATACTCATCGTGACTTTTAAAAGCCGAGTAAAAGAGAAGTAAGCATAAGTTATTTGAAAATATTTCAGTTTATGGATTTACCCTGATATGTTTTTTCAAAACGAGTCCACGGATATTTGCGATTTGCAAAGTGGACCGACTGTGTGGCGCCAATGATCACTAAGACTAGTGCCAAACACTCTAATAATTGGCGAGTATTTCAATGGTCTCCATCTACAGACTTGTATTCCAATAACATCCATACTTGATTTAATGCGCACATGCATGAATATAATATGATCATATTTCATTAATATGTCATATTAAGTATATAATTAAAAAAAAAAAAGATTTTTATGAAAGTTTTAACTATGTAATGTGAAAATACTAATGTTTCGTAATTTTATCATTTCATTGAGAAATCGAACATTCTTATAAATAGTAGTTAATTAGTACGTAGTACTTTTGCTAGTTAAAAGAAACCAATCATTTATTTAAACAAAATCAATAATACTCCAAGTGCACTTTTATTCGATGAAACATTTTTCTTTTATTTATTTATCTTACATATATATATATTATCTCTAATGTATATATATGTTATATATTCGATAGTTTTTAATTAAATTAAATTAAACATATTGAACGATGTATATCAATTAACTTTACTTGAAACTTAAATATCTACAGATCTAATTCATGAATACAAGGTATATCACGAAGATCGAAAAAAAAGAATATCTTTTGTTATAATCAATATTTTTATTTATGAATTATTATTATTCTCATTTATATATATATATCTTATACTATAAAACGAGCAAGGAATTGTATGTACCTATTTCCAGTCATGCCATTTCGAAAACGGCTCAAACGATTTTTCTTATATTTCATATATAAAGAGTTTTCGACCTCAGGAATCCAATGGACTTAGTCAAAATTTCAAGAAAATTTCATTTCTATGAGTTTTCATAAAAAATCTTTATACAGTAAAAGTATCTGTGAGTGAGGTTCGCGGTACGGCAACGGACGGCGGCTAGACGTGGCCGCCCAAACTTCCCCTTCCATATCACCGTCGCGCGACGTGATAGTTCATATCTTTATACGTTGCTAATGGAAAACCTTTCTTAGGACCGCGATGATGACAACGCGACGTTCTGGGTTCTAGTAACCTACAATGCGATTCTCCCTCCATGTAGCGTTCTCCCTGCATCGGACCACCAGCGTGTCCGACGGCCAGTCGTTGAGTGATAAAAAAAAATAATACACATTTAACTATTTAAATGATACAAATAATACTTTTAAAAATTCAAAAAATTAATTTTTTGAATAATATTCACAAAAATGGTAAATATCTTTTAATTTTACATTTTATGAAACATTTTATTAAACGGTACTTCTGCAAAAAGAACAAATTCAAAACTCAAATTCAAACTTCCGTGTTTATACTTATCAAGTAAATATTAATATTTTGTGTTAAATGCAGTTTACAAATTATTTTATGGAAAAAAATTTATTTTAAAATCATAAATTATAAAATTACACGACATTCCCCACGTATACCTCATATTCGGAAAGTACCAATAAATTCTTTAAGCTTTGAACTTTAAGTTTATCACAATCTGCATTGGGGAATTCGCGATTTCATGGTAAAAATAATTAACTTCATGAATTCTCCCCATAAGACTAATGCAATATTTATTTATCTTTGCACCCTTATATCTAAAAATGTTGCACGACAATCGACTATAAGACCCATACCATTTGATTCCTGAGGCTTTTCTCTAACAACCTGTATATGTCTTAGTTGGGGAATTCATTGGCCAGAGCGTCCTTAAAATCTTTAATATATTTTATATATATATATATATATTACTACACTATTACTATAAAGTATATATTTTTTAAGATATTTTATATTTGTATAAAAAAAATTAAAATAACCGGTTTGTGAATTTCATTTGTAGAAAAAAAATTGGAGTATAAAACTATATATTGATTTTATTTGAGATTTTTAAATATAAAATAATATATTTGAAATTTTCAAAAATGGTCTCGAAATAAAACATTTTTCAATAAATGTTTATCATTGCACAGTATTATCGTTTGAAAAAAGACGTAATTCACTCCATAGATATTATTCGATCTTCGGACAAGATAATAGTGAAGGATGATTTGAATTTAAAAAAAAACGACAAATCAGTTATTCAGTAAAACATTTTGAGTAAATATTCAGTGTATATACTAAGAAATACTGCTTACATATTTTAGCTTGTTTAGTACTTTTTACCTAACTGCTGATATATTTCTTTTTACAAGTATTTTCAAAATTCTATTTTTAATTCAAAAATGATATATGTACACGGTATAGTTATATTTTTTAATTGTTTTATGTTTTTAATACGTTTATTAAATCTATACGTAACAATCTGTTATTGATATATGATTAAAATTTTCAGTTTCTAGGTACACTACTTTTAAAGTTATGACTCAATATCTAAAATAAATTTGTTAAAAGTCTCGTTTACTAAAATTTTTATCATTTTTATTCGGTGTTTTGAGAGTTTTCTTTATACACTGTAAAAACTTGAGCAAAGAGAAAAATAAACCCTCAAAGTGTTATCTACATGCAATATCTGATCTTTTGAGTTCGTTGATGAAAGTTTTGGACGAAATTCATTTCAGAATAAAAAAAAAAAAAAAAATTAAGAAAAATATAAACAACATGATAAAACCAATAAATCCTTCGATTTACTCAAAGTCTAATAAAAAAATTGACATTAATGAATAGAACAAACGTTTTCCAAATTCCAAATATTCGTTATACTACCTATACGAGCCTTATTTTTATTTGTTTTCAAAATCAATGCGAATAACTAAGAAACTGCTACAGTTTATTCAAATGTTAACCCTTTTGGGATACAATAAAATGTTTACCATCCAATGTAAAACTTTTCAAGTATTTGTTATCTAACTAAATAATACGATAATTTCATGACCGACTTAATTAAATCTTTTTCTTACTTATCTATATCAACAATGATAACTCAAATTTATACACACACATTTAATATATTTGTATAAACGATCATATTTATAGAACATAGATACGTATTATGCTTATATTTATGATAATATATTTGCTATACTAAAACGTCTCGATAGTGGTTGCATGATACATAAATCGATAGCCTAAATATCAAGGGTTATCGCCAGATCCCAAGGTCATCGGAAGATAACCAGAACACAGTGGGATTAATTAGGAAATTATAAGGTGTTAATATAAATAACACAAATGATAGCTTTGAAGTTGAAATAAATTAATATTAACATATATGTATAGGCATCTTATATGTATGACTTTCACTGTTCTACGAAAATAAAGATGAGCTATCAATGTCGACGGGTACGGAGAAGTGCAACTGATAAAACTGTGGTCGGTATACTATTTTCGTCATCACATTATGCAAATCACATCACATACGGTGGTGTCGGCGACCATCGTGATGTAACTGAGAGACAACTGAACCATTGACTCGAAGTTAAGCTCTGGAGTGTGTGGCGATGGCAATTACCAGTGATGAGAATCACACCATCATATAGAGGAATATATTCATAGGATATTCCATGATAACTTTTTTCAACTCAATATTAATTTTTTTTTTTTTTTTTATTAATACAAAATGTCGAATTGTAAATATAGTTTTAAAACACATTTTTATTTCAAATTTTACAACTCAAAATTTCAAATTTTAAATTTACTCTTATTTGCCTGAAAAATTAAAATAGCTTTTTTTTTAATTTAATTTTTAGAAATATCTCGATGCTTAAACATCTAATCAAGATTCATTCATAATTATCTACGGTTTTTCAGAGTTTTCAGAAACTATTTATTATATTGTTTATTGATAATTTCTAATCTAATATGTCATGAAAGAAAAATTAATATCACTAATTTATTGAAATAATTTTATAAAATATCCCAATTATTGAACATACCCATTTATCAGATGAACATTTTCAAAAAGTTTGAAATATAATAATAAATAAATTACGTGATTTTAATAAGACATATCAGCAATAATATGTTTCTGAAAAATTTGGTTTACAAAATGTCTATTACGATTTTTTTTTTTTTAGATTGTAGAAAAAATTTTAAATTTTCAAATTTGAATTCCGAAAATAAATTAAAACCGTTTGAACCTTATTTATTCTAGTGCAGTTTTATTTGATTTATTTAAAAAATTATTATAATAATGAAAATCAAAAAATAGTGAATGGAATAAAAGTTATTGTTTTTCTTATAATACAGACACTCTGTATTATAATTTTTCTTTAAATCAGGAAATTTTGTGTTCACGAATCGTTATATTATCTATAATACACATGGATTTAATCATAGATATGTTTTTGTGGGTCACTGTTATTAGCAATAAATAAATCGATAAACAAAATATTATTTATTTATCTATAATTGTTTGGTTACCATGGTAATTATAACGCGAAATATGGTACTCCAAATAGAAAAAAAAAATTGTATCCAGCTCAAAAATATATGTCTATGGTAAAATAATATAAATACAAATAAATGCTATATTGATAGTTTTCAAAAAGTTACAATAATATGCTGAATACATATATATATATATATATATATATATACGTACTTATAATATCCATCTATATTTATGGTAGTGAAGGAAAGAAAATGAGTATAATACGAATGTTTGATGGTAGAAATAGAGTTATAACAAAAATATAGTAGCCCCCAGTCATTAAAATCCCGAACATGCCTTTCAGTTAATACTCTTTACAACAGAGTAATAATTACTTACTGAATTGTAAATAATCGTTTAGGTGCTTGAGACTTATACATTTGATATATTCCACATAATACTTTATGATTCCTATTTTCTTGAATTAGTTTCATATCACATATATTTAGTGCACTCACTAATAATGAGCTGCATATTATTTAATGTACTTCAAGTACCAATAATATATTTACTACATGTATTTAAAGTTATAACTGCAGGGTATCTCTTGTACAAATGATTAAATATAAATTATTGGGGGGTTTTAATATTTTTATTGATCAATAATTTAAATGATTTTCAAAATACCACCTGCATGGCTAAAGTCAACATATTCACTTGTCACACGTTGTAATTGCAAGTATAATAGAAAAACATATTTTTATTTAATTTATCATATAAATAGTTCAAAAAAAATAATGGTTTACTTTTTATATGATTCTTAAAAAAAAAAATTATCTTTTACTTTGTTCTTTAATAATAAAAAAAAAAAAAACATGACGAATAAAAATCGGGTAAGATTATGATTAAGGAAATTCGTGATTCATTCCTATGTTCATTGGACAAAATATTAGTGATAGGTGTAAGTAATCTCCGAAGAGTAATTTTTACAATTATATTATCTGACAAACGCTTATTTAGTATGAAATCATTAAATTCTGAATGAGGTGTAATGGTTTTACAATGATACATGTATTTTTTCCTGGAAAGACTTTTTGGTACTCTTATTGTTGTCCAAAAACTCCATCCAGCTACTCTATAAAATAGAAAATACATTTGGGTGGTAATTTTAAGGTTGATTTTTTGTTGAATGTGCATTGTTAATTTACGGTTTATTTTTTTCTTCTTTTTTTCTAAGTGCAAAGAAAAACTGAGTAAAATGTTAAATTTTGGCGCAAACGAGATTTTAACTAAATTGATCTTAGTTGTTTAGTCATAACTGCATAAGTAATGTTGCTAAAAACTTGAAATTTTCTCCATATATTAATGAAATTGTTACATAATTCGAAAAAGTTTCAAAAAATTTGACAGAATTTGGGTTCAATATAGAACTTTGAACATATCTCGTCCTTTAAAGGTAATCTGTATTTCAAATTTCAATATTTTACAAAAAGTTGCGGAAATGTATTATGACTACACTTATATACTTAACTAACGGTGCTCAATAAAATCAGTCCTTAATCTATTTTATATTGTTATTTAACATAATATAACAACAAAATATAAATTATTAGCAAGTAGAATAAATACAATTATATTTAATATTGTTACTTTTTAAATTACATCAGAAATTAATAGAAAAGTTAGTACCCTACATTAACATATTTTCAATACATGCATAATTTAGTCCAATTATAATTTTGTCTTTTTTTAACATAAGTTCTTTAGCTTATCATTATGGTAAACATGTCAACTATATTGAGATTATATATTCGTTAATTTATCAGTTACATCTTTGCAGCTAATGCTGTACAATACGTATTTAATAGTTTATTGTATGTAGTTTACACTTAAAACAGTTCCTAGTTTTTTTTTTGAAGCTTCCCTATTTATGCCGATGCTTAAAATAGAAAAAATTATAACTTGTCATCAAGACAAGCTTGTGTTTAATCCTAATTTAAAAACACTTATTATTATTTTTAAAACCGTAAATAACTTATAAATAACGATTGATGAAAATTGATATCTCTGCATATTGACCCCATATCAAGAGAACGTTGAAACAGATGAAAAAATATAGGACGAATATTGATGTGACTCATTATTTATTTGTCTCTGGGTCTCTGTGACGATGTAAACGTCATAGCTACGTCCCCTCGTTATGTGGGCACCACGATTAATGAGACGTGTTTTTGGTGCTCCGAAGGGTCACACTGAGGTGTGCTCGTCCGAGCGTAGGAATGCAAGAGAAAGATTTCAACGTTGAAATATTCCTTTTCTTGGTTTATTCTCTTTTAGTTATATTATGATTATTATTATTATTATAACTATTATTATTATCATTATTATTATTATTATTATTATTATTATTGTTATTATTATTAGTATTATAATGTACATATATAAATCTAACCCCTTAGCTCGAAACAAACAGCTCACGTCGTTTAATACACATTTCACCTTGAATATGAAGAATATATATTGTGAAAATACAAAAACAGCAAAAAATATAATATATAATACACATCAACTACTTTAATGAACGTATTACGTGGAATCTTAAACCCTCTAAGGACTTTTGAAACATAGGGTGATCTTTTAAACATAAACTCAACAATTTCTATACAACTTCGAATGACTTAGTTTGAGAAACTTATAACAATATAAGATGTTGAATTACTTTTATAAGAAGTGCTTTAGTTATTCCACACAATATATTGAGTAGACAATTTTATTTTGTATATAATACTCTAAAAAAATTTATCTTATTTAAAACTAAAACTAATATTCTTTTTTTTTTAAATATTACAATTCCAAAATAAGAACTGGTCAAATATAATATACAAAAAGTAATATGAAACCAAATTAATTCATAAATATCTAATATAAAAAGCATCATAACTTAGAAATATTTATTATGTAAAACAATTATAACAATAAAAATAAATATATCATAACATTTAGATACGAAAAATCTACTAGACTTTACAAATTTCAAACAGTAGTTAGATTAGTATTTAGTAAAATTTAGTAAAATGCACAACAATTATTTTTGAGTTTAAAATTAATTCTGATAAATTAGGATACAAAAAAAAAACAAACAAACAATTTAGATATTATAACAAAACACAAAAATGAATAATGCATATCACAGTTTAAAATTTTGGAATTGTTAATTGTATGCAATACAAACGAAATTAAATTCAGCATTTTCTCCAAAACAAAAATTTTAGCAAGTTTAAAAAAAAAACTATTATTAATAATTGATAGATATTACTCCATTGTTTTTGACTTTATAACGCGACAACTAAAATTTATTTCGTGAAAATAAAGTTCACTTCATATTATTTTACTCAATTATCGATAATTTTTCTTGATGTTTTTAAAAACTATGAAGTATTTATTTTTATTTATTTATTCATTTATTTTTATGACGTCTATAAAACGAAACAAGATTTTTGAGAAACAGGATTGTTAATTCTGCTATATTTATACATTGAAAGTGTTTATAAATAAAAATGAATTATACCGGTTCAAAGAACAATGTAATAACACGTAAAAAATAATTTAGGAAGTAATCTTGTATAAAAAGTTAAGATGTTCAAACAAAACTTAATTATTTTTACAAATATATTAATTACGAAAAACTGTCATTTAGCATAATAACAGTCATATTTTATCTTGCAGTGCAAAATTAAAACACGTATAAAAAGTAATTTATGATACTGATCATTACCTAACTTAAATACTGCTGAAATAATATAGTTAAAAGTTTCATTTGATGTAAAATTCTTGAAAACAAAACACTAATAATATTTTTATAGTTCTATATAAGATATAAATGTATTTTGTCTTGATATTCTCAAGACTGTATAACATTATTGGTAAAAATTGCATGTTTTAGAATTATTATTTTTAACAAAAAACTTATACAAATCTGGTTTACATCAGACCTCATTTTTCCTCACGTTTCAAAAATGATAAGTAATATTAAAAATGAATAACCAAGAAAAAGAAATGTCTGTTCTATTGTCAGTTGAATATCACGTCATCTAATCTACACAAAAACACACACACACTCACACACACACAAAATAGTATTTAAAAACTAACAATTATTAAACTAATATAGACAAATTTGTTATAGAAAATCATATGGAAAAACTCATTATCTATAGACAATAAATATACAGTCAATACATTAATACATTAATTAACAAATAGTAACAATTTTTCAAAATACTCAACATTTTTCAAGTATGAAGAAAATTACCAGAAAATTCAATAAAATAGTAAAATATTCCATAAACTTGATTTTCGTGATATTAGTTTTAATTATAGCTAAAAACTTAAAGTTTTGATCAATTATAAAACTAGTCAAGTAAATTGATATTTATTTCAAAAAATTTAGAGCTTTGAATAATTTAATTACTTTGAATTGAAAAGTGATTTCAGAAATAGCAAAAATCACCTTTGTAAAGCGTCAAATTGATAAAATCTGTAATAGGGTTTGATAAAACTTTTAACCACTTTAACAAACAGATTTTTGACAATAGATAACATTGAAAAAATTATTAAAAATAAAAAACACAACTTTTTAACCAACACAATACAAATAAAAAGTTTTTCTAGTTTATGAAACATCGACTCTACACAGATAGTAAATATATATAATATATATATATATATATATATATATATATATATATATATATATATATATATATAAAGAAATACACACAACTTACGGATGTCCTCATACATAAAGAACGATTTTTATGTTTGAAAAAGGTTCTGAAGAAAGCTGGAATTATATGAAGATATTCTAAATAAAGGATACTAGTTCATTTTTTTTCCAATTTAATTATAAAGTCGTTTTCAATTTTCTTTAAAACTAAAAACTACGTCTCAAAGATAACTCATAACAGAAAACAAAAGTACTACGTATCTATGTTTTATCGTTCACTTAATTTTTTAAACATTTCTCAATCCACAAACAGATGAAATCATTCTTATTTATTTTAGTAAAAATTCTTTTGGTATGTGTAAAAATGGTCATCTCACAAATTTTTTTTTAAATACAATTTTCACAACAATAATTTTTGTATCTCTTAAATTTATTTAGGGAAAGGATAAACAGGTAAAAACTATTTATCTATGAGTGGTATCTTTTTACACAAGTTTATTCTCACCATATACAGTGCCGAGTTTTTGAGATAGAAAAATCGCACCTTTAAAACCATGTACCGCAACAAAGCTTATTGTGGCTTATGTTTTTCCATGTACTAAATCTGCTTAATTTCTAGTAAAAGTTTTTAAAACTTCTCCAAAAGGACACATGCAAATAAGTGTTGTGATATGTACTTTTGTTTGCTAATCCGTATTAGGATAAAAGTTTGGCCGCTTTAAATATAACTTTTAAATCCAAGTACAGTAAATGGTTTTTGAAAATTATCACTTTACGTCATTTGATACGTCTGCCAATATTCAATGAGTCAAGATGAATAACACAAAAAAATTAATATTATCACAGTATTTTAATTTTTCTGACAATTTCCCATATTTTCTTATGCGGTGTTGCATAATAAACTAAAACATAATAATAAAATGCACATTACTTTTATTCAAATTCTAGATTTCATAACATGTCATCGCTAAATTTCTCTTTTAATTTATTTCTTGACTTTTTAAAAATAGGTTTCTATTCTGGTTCTTTGTAGTTTGTACACACACTACTATTTTTGTTATTGTTCTAACTTATTTTATGCTTTTGTTGTTTTGACCATTATATTGATAGGATATTAGCGATTCTATTCACATGTCTTTATTATTACAATTTAATCTGTGATCTGTATCATAGAAAATTACTCTCGTCCTATTATGAGTTCTATTTTGTGCCTTGGTATTTTTACTTTTACTACGTATTTTTTTTCAGATAAATGGGATTCACAATAGTGTGAATCTTTACCTGGTCTTTTTTTAAACTTTGTCTCGAGATTTCTTTGTCGAATCTCCGTTTGTTGATTTTCAGATAGACTATGAACGATTTGAATATAATACCCCTTTTTTATTGTATCTAAATTAAACTACCAACTGCATAGTTAAAAGCTCTTTCTATGTAAATAAATGCAAGATATTTTACTTTATTTCTGTCTATTTAATATTTTATGAATAGTCATATCCCTAAAATAGCTCTCATTCGTGCTTTTTATTGCAGAAATCCATATAAATACTTGTTTAGATAGTTCTCGTCATGTATTAACTATAAAATGGCTATTTTCATTAAAATGTGACTTAGAAGCTGTTTATTCTAGATTAAGATCAATACTCAATTACAATATTTACTATAAGAACCCTTACCATGATCACAATATTGTGGTAAACGTATCGTCATTGACGATCGACAAAACATTCTTCCTTTTATTTTAGATTCTGAGTGAAGCGAAGGATCTTATGGTTTTACAATGATGTTTATTTTATTTTTTTTTAATTTTTTTTTTAATGATCGATTGATCATATTATGTGCTTAAAATGTTTCGGATAGGTGAATGATTTAAGAAGCTAAGTTAACTTAGTTAATGAATAATAAATACTTCCTTGAATGGCTTTAATAGCTTTAAACATTTCTACGAATTTCTAAAAAGAATTTGTAATTATTATTTTTGTTTTATTAAACTATCTTTACAATCTGTTATTCAAAACAATAAGTATGATAAATAAGAAAAATAATTGTTGTCACTCTAATTTGGGTTAATGTGACCCTCCAAATATGAATCTACATACTATATCATGTATAATACTATATACATAGTATATACAGAATTTTAGATTCTGAGTGAAGCGAAGGATCTTATGGTTTTACAATGATGTTTATTTTATTTTTTTTTATTTTTTTTTTTTTTTTTCTGTAAACACTTTTTCGTATAGAAATCCTTGTCCAAAAGTTTTGTCCAGCAACTTTTTAGATTTGAAATTGAACTGAGATGGTACTTTAGAGAGGTTATTTTTCCAAAATCTCCATAGTTTTTCCAGTAATCAAGAATAACGATCGAAAAACTGAGTAAAAACGGTAAAATCGGTAAAAATCCGCCGTAAACGAGATTTTCACTGTTCAGATTTTAGGTACCTATTTAGTCATGAATCGAAAAGTATTGAAGCTAGAAACTTGAAAATTGTATCCAATATCAAATACATACTTTTTTATATTGGACAAAATTTTCAGAACAATTATAGCACTTTTGACTTAAATATAGAACTTTTAATTTACCAAATTGTTTGAAAGTTTTGATGTAATATAATTTTAAATATTTAACAAAAAGTTCTGAAAATTTAATATGACCTTACTCATACACCTACCTAATTATCCTAACAAAAATTCAAAAATCGTGAGTCAGGATTTTTTTTTATACACACTTTAATAAATTATTATAACTCACCAAAAATTATACAAATAACCGTAAAATACGTAAACAGCATTTAAATAATAATATATTATATTACACTGAAGCTTTGCTCAGAATCGTTTTATACTAAAGAAATGAGTCATAATTTCTTTAAAACTTAATACATTCATCACCAATATCTTGTCCGAGGACCGAAGGGACGAAGGACGAACTTGTACCACCATCATATCACTTACCAGCTTTTTTATTATCTAATTACATGATTTAGAAAAAATATTTATACGACATTTTATATATATTATGTTATGAATTCACATCAAATAAAGGAAATTTATCTCAACAGCCGAAACTTCTGTTTTCGAAAAAAACCATCTATCGATTTCGCTGATAAAGAAAAATAATAGTTAAACAATTTTAGAAACCGGTCAATCCTATGATTGTGTTATCATTTATACCACACATTTCATTTATTGATAATTGTCATTTATAAACACATTTTTAATACAATTTCATGGTTTTAGAATCAATCATCATACACAAATAACATAGATTAATGGTCAGTACATACTACATGCAATCATAATACACATAACGCACTACTAATAATTATGATTCTTTTCACTTTAAATGAAATTCACAAAATCATATCTCAAGTTAATTATATTTATTCACGTGTTAAGTTTGAAAATACAAACATATTTACATAAAAATTAATAAAATCAATGTACATAGACCTAGGTAAAATAAGGCTTTTAACAATAAAATAAAAATTAATGAACATTAATTTTATTAATATAATTTAATAACAAACATATTTCTGTATTTTCATATTTACAACAAGTATCGACATGTTACCTTATAAATAATACCTGACATTTTTGACTGGTCTTAGTTGTCTTTTTTTATTAAAACGAACCTACGTTTTTTATTCTGAAAAATTTAATAATGCATGACGATTATCGATAATATGTTTTAATATTTTTGTTTTTTCCTTCATAAATACCAGTCTTCGAATATGGTTCGTTCGATAGGATTGCTAAATTTCTGGTGATTTTGATGCAATTGAGGAATAGAGATATACATACTTGTAATTAATTATTTTATTCTAGAACATATATTATTCTAATCCCTAACCACTTATCTCTATAATATTAAATATTCGTTTGTCTGAGAAATCCGACATTTCATCAACAAACAATTAACACTATGTTTCTTGATATGACAATTCAAGTCAAAAAGGCTCTGTTGACTCGTTGACTCACCAACCCCACTTTCTTATATCAACTTTTGGTCCTATTCATCAATTAAGAAAATAAATGCTTCTCGTTGTATGATATTATTCACAGCCATCAATTATTTAACTCCCCTTCACTCTAAATAATGAATTTTAATGATAAAGACCCTGGCCTTAACTTCTAAATGATTGCCATTAATATTTACTTAATTTGTACACATTTCATTAACATTTAATCTCACTTTCAATTTAATATATTTATGAAAAAATATTCAGAATATTCAAAAATAAACAAAACGTAGGTGCTTAAAAAGAACGTACTTTGTGCCATGGACAAGATTATGGAGATTGGTGTATTAAAATTAAAAAAATCGATAAACCATCTCTTCAGTAGAATAATTCCAAGCAAATTAAGCTTCAGTGTAAAATATACCATTTATGTATTTTATCTTATCTAGTCTAACTATCGGAAGATCTTGTAGACTCTGAGTAAAGAATAGTAAGTATGAGAAAAGTAAGTAATAAAGAAAAGAATCTATTGGTTTTAAAATAATTTATTTTTTTTTTACATTTTTTCTGGACACTCGTTTTGGTACACTAGCTTACCCAAAAGTTTCATACGTCAAACTCTGATGATCAAAAACTGCATGTAAATGGAACTTTGTAACTGAGTGTACTAAATCTAATTTTGAGGTTTAATTTTCCTTACTTTTCAACACATATTCCAGTTATGAGGCAAAACCCAGTAAAAACGGTACAATATTCCATATACAACACTTTAATTCAATCGATGTAAGTTATTTAATCACAACTCTAAAAGAAATATTAATAGAAACTTGATATTTTCACTATGTATTAAAGACAAATTGTTGCATATTTGATAAACATTACGAAAAAACTGAAGAATTTCAAGGCTGAAAATAGAACTTTGAACACACTTAGTTTTTTTAAGTTAATATTTAGTAATATTTTTAATATTTAATAAAAATTTCTGAAAATGTTCTATGACCTCATTAATATATTTTACTAATGATATAGAAAGATTCTTAAAATCAAGAATCGGAATTTTTTTTTTCATGCTTAAGTATTGTATTCTTATACAATTTTTATATCAGTTTTCCATTTTAAATGTGAATAAAAAAAAGTATCAGCCCATTAATTATTTACGAAACATTGAAGATAGATAGAAAAACATGTTTTGAATATTTTGGTAAAAAAATAAAATGTCCCTTCTATGAAAAAAAAAATTATGGAACAGTTTGATAAAAAAAAAAAAAAAAATTGTACCAACAATTAGACTAAAACGGTAAAATATATAAAAAATATCTTTTACACTGAAACTTTGCCCTGAATCGTTTTACTAAAGAAATGATTTATCGTTTCTTTAAAATGTAATACATCCATCTCCATTATCTTGTCCGAGGAGCGAACAATTCTCCATGGTGCGAAATACGTCCTTATTTATATTTCAAAACCCTTAAAAATGTTCTGAACAAAGAAGACATTTTTTTTATACAAACAGTTATAAAACGTGTGGTTATATAAGTATCCCAAGTTAAATTATGGTTGTATAGACCAATAATTTTTACATACATTAAAAGTTGAAAATTGATATGAAAACAGTCAATTGCGTGGAAATTGTATACAAATTTAGTTAATTATTTATTAAATAAACTCAAAATGATGATTTTAAATATGTTACCAAAATAGTTAGCTCATGATATAAGTGAGGTCACAATACATTTTGAAGTCTTGATGTTGAAAATTATAAATTTTTGGCAGCTTTTCCTCATGTTTGGACTTGTGAAGAAAGAAAATAATGAACCTTAAAAGTAGCATCTGCAAGTGATTTCTAATCAATAAAAATGCTAAATGAAACTTCCGGACAAAGTTAAGTATTCCGAAAAAAGGTGAAAGAAAAAAATAAAGAAACCAGCATCATTGTAAAACCAACAGATCATTCGCTTCATTCAGAATCTAATATATGTAATATATTGTAAAATTAAAAGCAACAATATCAGTATAATAAAATAGAGTATGAATTTTAATAATCAGCAATCTTATTCAATTTATAAGTATTAATGTGAACAAATAAATGATTGAAATCCCAAACTAATTTTGGCTAAAATTTAATTTTAAGATATATAAAGGTATTTGTGTATCTAATTACTATTCTATATATACCCTAATACAAAAACAATGAATTCTACCAAAGCTTTATTATCTCGATTTTTTAATGTATAGATATGGTATTCATTTACATTTTTTTTATACTTAATTATAAAACAAAATTAAAAATAAACTGTACAAAATACTAAAAATTCTAGAAAGTGGGTTTCTCAAAATCATATATTATTTATTTATTTTTTTTTTTTTTACTTTTATCTAGGAATATTTGAAGTGATTAAAAAATGTGTTTTTCAAAATAAGTATGCTTATATTATATGATATCATACTTCGTATTAATAATGTGAAAAAAAATCAACGAATGAAATATGTTTTTTCAATCGTTAGGAGAATTTCACAAGTATTTTAACCAAAAATATATTTGATGTGTCTACATACACATGTCCTAAAACCTGCTAAAATAAAAGTTAAATAATTAAGATATATTATTATGCCAAATTTTATTTAAAAAAATTTTCTGTGGCAATCAACTGGTATGGGTACTGATCATATTTAATAATTGAGAAGCATGATAAATATTGATTTAATTAGAAAATGTGATCAAAAATAAAACCAACAAACTAGACACAACATTTTTTTTCTCATTAATAGACCCATTGAATTCCAGAATATAAAAAGTGAGATAATGGTGGTACAAGTTCGTCCCTTCGGTCCTCGGACAAGATATTGGTGATGAATGTATTAAGTTTTAAAGAAATTATGACTCATTTCTTTAGTATAAAACGATTCTGAGCAAAGCTTCAGTGTAATATAATATATTATTATTTAAATGCTGTTTACGTATTTTACGGTTATTTGTATAATTTTTGGTGAGTTATAATAATTTATTAAAGTGTGTATAAAAAAAAATCCTGACTCACGATTTTTGAATTTTTGTTAGGATAATTAGGTAGGTGTATGAGTAAGGTCATATTAAATTTTCAGAACTTTTTGTTAAATATTTAAAATTATATTACATCAAAACTTTCAAACAATTTGGTAAATTAAAAGTTCTATATTTAAGTCAAAAGTGCTATAATTGTTCTGAAAATTTTGTCCAATATAAAAAAGTATGTATTTGATATTGGATACAATTTTCAAGTTTCTAGCTTCAATACTTTTCGATTCATGACTAAATAGGTACCTAAAATCTGAACAGTGAAAATCTCGTTTACGGCGGATTTTTACCGATTTTACCGTTTTTACTCAGTTTTTCGATCGTTATTCTTGATTACTGGAAAAACTATGGAGATTTTGGAAAAATAACCTCTCTAAAGTACCATCTCAGTTCAATTTCAAATCTAAAAAGTTGCTGGACAAAACTTTTGGACAAGGATTTCTATACGAAAAAGTGTTTACAGAAAAAAAAAATAAAAAATAAAAAAAAATAAAATAAACATCATTGTAAAACCATAATATCCTTCGCTTCACTCAGAATCTAAAATTCTGTATATACTATGTATATAGTATTATACATGATATAGTATGTAGATTCATATTTGGAGGGTCACATTAACCCAAATTAGAGTGACAACAATTATTTTTCTTATTTATCATACTTATTGTTTTGAATAACAGATTGTAAAGATAGTTTAATAAAACAAAAATAATAATTACAAATTCTTTTTAGAAATTCGTAGAAATGTTTAAAGCTATTAAAGCCATTCAAGGAAGTATTTATTATTCATTAACTAAGTTAACTTAGCTTCTTAAATCATTCACCTATCCGAAACATTTTAAGCACATAATATGATCAATCGATCATTAAAAAAAAAAAAATTTACATTATATTATTGAAACTAAAGTGATAAAAGTTAAATATCATTAATATAAATGTGATTTATTTTCTACAATTTAAACTTAAGTTATAAATAAAAAATAAAAATTAACCTTTTAATATTTTAAAGACATTGAAATCTACTTAGCAAACGTATAGTATCATGAAAATATTATCCTAACGTATAATATAATAATTATACCTACTATAAACGTTTCAACTACATAACGCTCAATAACCTGCATTGTATTGTATAATTTTTAGATAGCAGTATGAAGGAGAGAAGCCGAATAAATTCAAAGTCTTCAGTTTTGTTGTCATTTTCAATATTCATCGGTATAACTTTTTCCTCGGTATTGTTGTTGTTATTATATTATTTCAGCACATTGATGACAGAGGCGTTTCTTTATTCTACGAGAAACAAATTACGGAAGAAAAGTTCTTCCGTCGAAGAATTATACGCTTTATGTTTTATCACATATATATATATATATATATATATATATATGCATTTATTTATTTACATAGTATGTTTACCAAAAACTTGGTGAAAATTGGTGTCGACGCCCGATAAAAAAAACTATCAACTGAAAAATTAAATTATAATTGGAAATGCTATACAATCTGAGACAATTGGCTACTGATACAGGTTAAAAACATTTTTTCAATTCACTACGCTAATACAGAATAATGATAAATTCTAAAAATTAAATAAAAGTCTGGTGGAAATTCTTTCAAAAAAGAATATGCATGAATCTTTGAAAATCTTGTGCCTCGTGATAAGCATTTATTGTTGTTGTATGTGTGAAAGAACCCAAACACACACATACACACACACACACACACACACACACACACACACACACACACACACACACACACACACACACACACACACACACACACACGTTAGCATGCACGCACGCACCTACTCACACACGCACGCACGCACCTACTCACACACGCACGCATGCGCGCACACACATTTATATATAAATGTTTAGAAGTCAACATAAACTTTGAAGAGTCGACTGCTGCTAGTGAAAAAAAAATCAAGAGGTTCTTGTGATTGGCAGCTCTGATAAATAAAACGTCAATTGTAATTGATGAACGTAGGCCACGTTACAAATGTGTGTACTATGCGACGACGTGTCGGAATTCGTTTTTCCCCCGCTTGCTCCATCTTTATCTATTTTCCTTCCTTTTAAATAGAAAACAAAAACCTTAGTATACACACATACACCGTACACACACACGTGCGCGTGCATTTATACACACCAACACAGTTGCACTCGTGCATATATACGAGCTTATGTGTACGCACACATGCGCGAAGACTTGGTACACAGTTTTTGCGGCAATGTCTGTTTTATCTTGTCTTCCATAGCCCGTTTAACCTTTTGTTACCCATTCCCTCACATCCTTACACCAATCACCCATATCCCTTATTTTCACACGCACACACACACATACACATACACACACACACACACACACATACACACACACACACCCACACACACACACACATGCACGCGCGCAAAGGTAGTTGAGGTAGTTGTGACGGTTTCTTTACATATAAAACTTCTGTACGCGCATGGCACAATATGTATCTCACGGAAACAACTGCAGCTAACTTAGCGCTTCCTCGCGACCGGTAATACCTCGATGTGTCAAGTCGTCTCCGAAGGTATTAATTTTGACGAAGGCACATAGAGCACATGTGGGTAACGACACAATCGATAAATCCATTAAGAATTATATATGTACATATATATATATATATATATATATATACGAGTATATATATATATATATATATATATATATATATATATATATATATATATATATTAACACGTATTTAATTTCCGCAGACGATCCTCGCAGACACGATAAAGGGTGTTGACTGGAGGAGGAAGAAGAAACGTGTGCGAGTGAAACGTTTGTTATTCACTCCCGTGACGTTAATTATTATTATTATTATTATGAAAACGAGGTACGATTTGGCGTCGAATTTAAAGTCTCGTGTATGATAAACAAGTGGGCATATTGTATGTCTAATTATTTTTATAATTATATCTATCTTTAAAAGCATCAAAGTGTAGAATAATGTAATTATTACTTTTGTTGAACACTACAATCGTAGCCCAGATGGCATGAGGAATTTAAATAATTGGTAAGCCAAAATTCTACAACTCTATTTGCTTTGCTAAACAGCATTATTAAAAAAAAAGTTATTGTTGACCTCCAGAACCCTTTACAACAAAAATTCACTAATTTCCAGCTTTTTAATTTTAACTCAAATGTAGGTCTGAGTTCTTTAATTTAAAATAATGTTGTATACGTAAATTAAAACAATCACAACAATTTCCAATTTATTACGTTCATTTATGGTTTAAGTACTACGCACAATGAACATATTTATATATCTAAGATACTCAATGTGTATTAAATTATTCAACAGTCAAATCTTGAAGGTTATTGAAATTGCATTTATAAAAAAATGTACCTATTTTCTTACCATTAATCCCAACGAAAAATGATTCCAATTAAATGAAACTTTATACACTTTCCACACACGTACATAATAATAACAAAATATATACCTACTTAAAATTTCACTCATAACTTCTACTATATTTCATATTCTCAAAAATTTTAATTAAATAAAATTAAAAATTAAAATTGTGATTGTCTTTAAAGTGTACTGTACAACCACAAGCAAAAATTTAGACAACGTTTCTAAGAAAAAAGTTACGTTTTTACTATGTTATGTTGTAAAAATTATAATTGATTACCATTTAAAAAAACTTGAAACCTGAGTCCCTGAAAAATTTTAACAGAATTATTTTTGTACACAAATTTTGATCTGTTACGTAATTTTAGATTATACGTGAATGATAATTTTATTAGTTTTAAAACGATTTTTATATTTTTATTTTATATTTTTAGGAACCATTTTTTCATCTAATAGATTTCTTCCAATGGTGTATTCAATGCCGTCATAGAAAAAAAATAATTATCCTAATGGTACTTAAAACAGGTCATTTTTTTCTGTTCTCAAAAAGTTTTTCAAAAATGTTTTTCTAACGTTCAAAAAAACTACTACACAATTGATTAAATCCAATAAAAATGCTCTATAGGTAAATGGGATTTTCATTATATCGATTTAAGTTATAATTCCAAAAACAATGGAGTTAAAAACTTTAATTTATTTCCAAATTTTTGATTAAATTTTCATATGAATTTTGCGGAAATGTCAAAATGATAATAACATTTTTGAGTCAAACATAACTTTTGAACTGCCTGATTTTTGAATATTTTTATCTCAGAAAATTTGGAATTTTTGATACCTACTAAGACCTATGAATTTAATTTAACCTTATTAATATATTTTATTAAAGATACTAAAAAATCTCAAAAATGGTTGGTCAGGATTCTTTTAATAAGCTTTTAGTTGCAATGTTGTCGGATCGATTGTTTTTACTTCAAATTCCTACGTTTGATATAAATAAAAAACAATTGGCTGATCCAATCTTTAAAACGTAGGATAATAACATTCATTAATAAGAAAAAATCACTATTTCGGATAAGCCCTAATAAATAATTTTAGTATATTGATATCATCACAAACACACAAACTAAAATTAAAATTTAATTTGATTTATAAATTATACTTCAATATTACTGTCATTGAACAAGTGTGGATACATATTTTTTTCAATCTAAAATATAGAGGAAAAATATTTTTAAAAAAAAACCAATTATTTCATATACTATATTGAGATTGTAGTATTGATTGAAAAACCATGCATTGGTGGAACATCATGAACTATAAATATGAATGAAAATTATTTGATTTATAATAGTTTGAACATATTTAAGTTAGTCAACAATATATTTTTATTTATTTATTATTTTTTTTTTTTATATATAAATAATTAAATGAACATATTTTATATGAATTAAAATCACGAATTCATATATACAATGGATTTATACCTTTTAACAGATATACAATGACTTGAAAATACGTTTAACACTAATCAATCATCAATAATTATGATATCATTGACATAGTGTCACACTATTGTTATTAAAACAGTCGATTTATTCCATCTTCAGATTCATTGTGATTATTTATTGTGTTTATTATTTTTGTACCACATTCATAAAAATTTTAACTTACTTGTGTATATTATACTACCACTTAATAATTTTAATATTATTAGGATATGGTTAAAAATTACTTAAATCAGGTATTACACAAAAAGAACTATTATCATGAACAAGAAATACTCACTTGTTGTTAGCTTTAAAATAAATAAGTATATGTATATAATCAAACAAATTACGAAAATGATAATTATGAATATTTTTAGCAACTTGTTCTTAATTTATCCATTATTTTATTTTACGTAAATAAAATAGGATAGTAGGAGTACTTAAGATTAATTTAAAAACCGACGATAAAATGTAAAATATGTAATATGTAGTAATCATCAATTTTTTTCACGAATAACCGTACCAATTTTGTATAAGAGGAAAAATGATTTTGAATGGATCTTAATAAGTAATCATTAGATAAGGATATGGAATACATCTATTCCTGCTTTGTATGATAAATAGTTGGATGAAACTGCATGCATTCCGCAAAATGATTTTAAAAATTATAACGTAATATTTATAAAAGCTAATTGAAATAATAATAAAAATGATTTATTATTAGACATTTAAAGTGCTGAAAATCTACTTAATCTAAAAAAGTACTAAATATTGAATAAACCTATTTTTAAAAATTTCAATATAGCTATGAAATGCTGGATGTAATATACTATATTAGTAAGTTCGCATTAAAGCTATTTAGTCGAGAAACATGAACATTAAAAATTAGTGATTTCAGAAGTTTTTCTTTGTATTTGTAATAAATAATAAGAATTTTGAAATATCATCTCTCTAAAGCACCAGGTAAATAAAATTTCTGATATTTAGAGAGATTTTGTAAGACTTTGAACTATTTTTGTGCTTCTAAATGTAGTTATATAATAACCTGAGTGAAGCAAAAAATATTACATTCTTCGCTTCGTTCAAAATATAGAAGTGTTAGAAAAATAAATATATGAAAATCTAACGTTGATTTTAAAAAAATATAGACAATTTATATAAACCAATAAATAACATATATTTTGATTTTTAATATTTTACATTCTTCGATTCGTGTAGATCTAAGCAAAATGAAGAATGTAAATATACAATATGTGAATACAAAATATTAACATTAATACTGTTTTATTATGGTGGTAAATTTCACCACTTTTAATACAATATAGAAAAATATATTATATAAAATATAATACAATTTTTAAAGTATTGGATATTAGTTGATTTTGTACATTATCTAATACATAGTTTTAATCATTATTTGAAAGTCATATATATACATATATATATTTATATATATATATATATATTTATTTATTTATTTATTTATTTATTTATTTACTTATTTATATATACATATATATCATTATTAGACATTGACAATTTAAATGAACATAAGCATTAATTTTAATTTTGATGAAATTCATTATCTGCTCATATCATATTAACGATTTTTTTTCAAACAAAGTCATGTAAAAAATTTTTTTTATTTCACTTAATACTTTTTCATAAAAAATTTCTACTTCATGTATTCTATTTAAATATACAATTTCATGCGGTTTAATAGTATTCAATATTTTATATACGCAAGGTTAAATTACCATACTAAAAGAGTATTTTTGTATTATTAATATGTATATTATAAGTTAATAAATTTCATTTATTATCAAAAATATTGATTGTTTTAATTTGTATAAGAAATTACAACCAAAAGATCATAATACAAAAATTATTGATTTTTCCTCAATTGATTAATTCTGGTTACATTCAAATATTCAAGAATATTAAAAATATTTGATGAATATTAATTTAAGTACCTATATAATTATCACTTAAATCAATTGTATGTGAGTTCATCAAATGTAATGTACTAGATGTCTATATATAGGCGTCCACACATCAATCGTTTCCATTAAACAATAAATAGTAAATTAATCTATTCAAGTCAACATATGTGTTTTAAATACATTTCACATTTCACACTTTACGTATTATTCAAATTTATTGTACCAAATGTGTTAAAGGAAAATATTTAAATGGAATACGAGTACATATTTGGGTTAGTACTGTACTCCATAAACATAAATGACCTACTTACAAGTGTTTCTCCAATACTCATATATTTTATGATTTTAACATTACAAATAAATTCTATTTTCAAAATTCTACACGATAATATTTCATTTGATAGAGTTTTATCTAAACCCTGTTTTTTTTTCTGTACTATAAAATATTACAACATAATATGTAATTTTTTTAAATGCTTTTCAATTAAAAATACTAATTAAAAATACAACCATATTATGTAAAAAATTGTATATATAAATGTATTCTCTATTAACTTTAATTTTTTTTTAACAAAGGAACACGTACTGATAATATTATTTACACAAAATTAACTGTAATTCAAAACAATTTTCAATTCAGAAATAACATTTTGTACCAACAGTAAACACATCGAATTATATTTTTTACATTCAAACCAATCTAATTTAAATAACTTCTATACAAAACATTTTACAAGTACAATATAAATAAAAAATATAAGTTAAATTTCATAATGGAAAAATAAAATACCACAATTTTGTAGGTTAATATGTTCAATATTTGATCCAATTTTATTCATTATTTTCTCATTTTTAAATTTTCTGTCCTGATTGTATACTAAAATACAAAATCATTTTCCTTAATACTATTTTCTAATTTACCTTTCACTATTTATTCATTTAATTATAAATATGTATGTTAATTCATACATTTTTTTAAAGATACAAAGTATATTTCAACTATAAATAATACTTAAAACTATTCCATCAAAAAATATCCATAGCAAAAATTACATCTTTGAGTTACAATTATTTAATTTTTATTCGTTACATATCCTCTTTGACCATCATTGATGCAATAACTGACGAAAATGAAAATTGTACAAAAAAAAATAAATAAATAAGTGGTGGATTATTTTTATAACGTCAAAAGCAGCTATAAACCTTCATAAATTATTAATGCATACTCAAAAAGTCAGATAAAAAAGTATTGTCAATTTAAAGTAGAATACAGCAACAAGGACTCTCTATGGCCACGATTTTCTTTGATCTATATTAGTTTCAAATAAAAAAAAGTGCTGCCTTAAACACGTCTCAAAAAATGTAGGCAAAACAGTATAAATAATACATATACATGGTTCCATTAAACAACATAAATATACACTATTTATACTGCATATATTAATGCATATTGTATATTCGTACCCTAGTTAATGCATTATGAATGATAATACAAACATATTGAACATAATTCGGTCCAAAACAAAAATATAATTTAAAAAATTAATAATTACATGTCACTTTAAACGATAGCGTATACCAACAATTAAACAAATATTTTGTTTTACGAGTACATGAAGTTTCGTTACATTATTGTTTAAAGAAATTTTATACCACAATAACGACATTAGAAATGAATGTGTATCAATGAATGCAATACCAATTAATAATATCGTAAACAGTTAGATATAAAAAAAATAATACGATATTATAATATAAAACAGTTGAATCGTAGAGATTTTATTCCGCACAAATACAATTAAACAAAACACTCAAAGATTTAAAGCTCATAATTTTGTTAAAACAAAAATCAATTCTTAAAAAAAAGTGTATTACGTATAATTTTAAATTTTCTAATTCATAATTTTAAGTAAATTCCGGAGGAAATTATTATTTTAATTTGGTAGATTATACGATAATTTCAAAATGATTACGTACATGATACAGTAAATTCTAAACGTACCAACTCGCACGAAGAAAACTTTACATGATAAATTAATTACTACAATCATGGATTTGACTCAATTCGAAGATTTATAGGAGTACGTGTACAAAGGTTATGGTACCCCGTGGACAAGAAATATAAACTTTTGTAACAATCGGTACACAAAGCAATAATAAATGTTTAAAAACGAAGGAAATGATTTGTTTTAGGTGGAGAGAATCACAAATAAAATTCCCTGAAGTGTAAAATCATAAGATATTCATGGTTGACTGTATACAAATAACATAACTGAATTTATTTTATAAAATCTAATAAGTAAAAGTATAAAAGAACAAAAGAAAATTAGGTAACAATACAGATATCTTTAAGTTGTCACAATGGTTTATTTCAATAATCGAGTGATACGAAATATCATAAATTATTTAGAGATATTTTAAGGAAGATCATCATTATATCAAACGCAAAACAATGTTGAATCAATAATTTAAACCAACTGTTAATAACGAAAAATACCTATTCCATATAAAAATATGAATGAAAATATTGTTTTAAGCTGCGTTTGGAATCTCAAAAAGAGATAAATAAATCTCAATAAGAACTTAAAATATTTAATATTTATTATAAATAATAAGTACGTATGAAATCTAAATGCAATGACTATTCGATCTATTAATATTTTATTTTCATTTGTTATAATAACATACGTAGATATTAAAATTATAATAGTTATACAATTTTAATTTCTGTTTAGTATGTTCTGACTTTCTGAGTAAAATTTTTCTTGTTCAAATGCGGCATTCTTTACACACACACACACACACACACACACACACACACACACACACACACACACACACACACACACACACACACACACACACACACACACACACACACACACACACACTCAATCAGTCTACATACGTATATGATGTCCGTCAATTTTGAGATTTTGTATTTCGTGAAATTTCAATCGTTAGTATTGCTCTACATTTTTGCGATTGAGAGATCGAATAAAGAAGAATAATACAAGAATAAGCCCATTTATGAAAAAAGAATATGTTCGTAAATTCAAGTAGTAGTATAGTAAGTCATAAACTCATAATAAATAATAATCTTCTTTGCATACGACTTAACGAGTCTTTTTTCATATCTTTACAACCTAATTTATAGAAACTGCGCGTTATATTTTACCACTAACACTTTCTAAGATAATTTACCGCCAGCATCAAAGGCCCATGGGCGGTATAAACGTTAAATCGCTCGTTTAACTCGCAACGTCAATACTACGCGTATTCACTACGCACATGCAATAGGTATGTAATTCGTATTGTATATATATATATATATATATACATAAATACGTATATAACACGAGTGTGCATGACGCGTATAGGATATACGTTCGAGTTATACTCAGTCGCAACATTACACACGCACTTGCCTCTGGTAATCGAGTTTTGTATGATCTGCGATTGAGTAGAAATTTAAACTGGTGTCGTCACCGAGTGTCCGTTACTACACCCACCGCCGCCGCCGCCGCCACCACCGGTACCAACGACGACGACGACGTCATTTCCTAATGCCGTTATGGATCCGGAAATTGCGTTTCGAATGAAAGTCACTGATGCCACCACCGCCGCCGCCGCTTCACTGCCGGGCCCCTCGATATACCGTCACCACCGCGTCAGTTTTTCCCCTTTTTAACGACGGATCGTTCAATTTTAACGAGCTACAACACAAAAATGCTCTCCCCGCTAACGATGCTCCACCAGTTTACGTGTTAATTATGTACACGTACACATCCGCGTGCATGTACACACACACACACACACACACACACACACACACACACACACACACACAACACAAAACGCCAGGGACTTCCGAGTTTCCTCTTTTATAAATTATTCATCAATTAATTGCGAATTCGCTACGATGTACAAACAACAATACGAAATTATGATGGCCAATGAATTATATATAATTATTTATAAATAAACACGTTCAGTGTACCTGTACGACGAACAACGTACCGTGAGTCAACAAAGTAGTAACGGAAAAAAAAACAATAATAATAATAATTCTGCAAAAAACTGACGGAAGTCAATTTCGAACCCATCACGTCGAGAGACAACGTCGCTTTTAGGTCAGATTAAGTACCGGCCGGATCACACTCTTTGCCTCGGGGTGCCGTGTCGGGTCGTACCGATGTAATTACGGACTTTCGTTACGGCTGCCGAACATTAGTCGCGTATAAATTTCATCACACATTTCATCACTGTATAATTCATAATATGTGTGGTATATGCGTGCTACGAACGCAAACCATAAACCCCTCAAAGGGCCGACATTGCTCACGGGACCGAGTCGGACCTTAATATTAAGTCTCTCGGACTTTCCGTCATGTACATCTTTGAAAACGTATTATTTTTACTTAACCGACCGACGTCGAGTCGTTTCGGTAACCGACCTTTTCGCGAGGGATACCCAATGAAATTACTTTTTGCCGCGCGCGAGGGCTCGATTGTTTTTGACAGTATGCACTTGGTGAGTTTATGAAAATCGTTGAAGTGGATTTATTTTAAACGAATCGAGTTATGCATTGTGGTCGTATGTAAATTACATTCATAAAATAAACGCTATAAAATCAATATTATTTTATGGAATCACTAATAAATGGCCAATACGGTATTAAAAATATATATAATGTGACAATTAAAAAGATAATTTATCTTTTTTTAGACAATAATGAAATACAACACACCTGGTCATAATAGTTATCAAATATTGATTGCCGAATTATTTTATGGTTATAATTCATCTAACCTTAATTTGAAAAAAAAGACGTACTTTGCACTAAAGGAATATTCCATGAGTGTAATGAATTGTAAAGCAACGATAGATCATTTATTTAGTTAAACGGTTCTGATCAAAGCTTCAGCATAAAAACATAGGTACCGTTTATATATTTAACATTTTTTAGTTTGATAGTCTGAATGTTTTTTTTTTTTTATAAAATCTGTTTAAAGCTTCTTGTTTGGCAAATGAGAAATTATTTTTCAACAATAGATTCAAAACACGATCTTCTATCTCTATCCATAATTTCATAATGATTGAATGAACCATTTTTTTTTCTTTTTTTAGAAATATTGAAATTCGAAAATTTATATAAAAACAGTCTATTCCAGGGGTCGGCAACCCGCGGCTCGCGAGCCACATGTGGCTCTTTCGGTCTAAAGTTGCGGCTCTTCAGCTACACACAAAAATTAATATTTTATTATCTATTGAATAATATTTTATTTTATCTATAAAATAATTTGAAAGTTCCCGCATGGATCACAGTCTATCGTTGTTGTAAAATGTTTGTTACAGACTATTATAGTACATGCCGTTAAAACCGATAATCGCGATGCTATCTACAACTAATTAGTCATACGCCGTCCCTATTATTAAAAAATGTTTTTTTTTTTACAATAAATTTATTATAGTATTATAAATTAATTTTACTATTATTATTTCTATTAAAATTTAAAAATAAAATTATATTTAAAAAATTACGAACATTTTTAGTGGCTCTTTAAAATCTGGAAAATGTTGTGTATTGTAACTTTTGGCTCTTCCGTCAAAAAAGGTTGCCGACCCCTAGACCTAGACTCTATTCCGTTAACATCGTATAGTAATCTACTCAAACGTTTCTAAAAAATCCTGATTCACGATTGTTGAAATGTTTTCAGTACCGTTAATGAAGTATACAAGTAAAATCATATTACACTTTAAAAACTTATTCACACATTACTTTTTACACGCGTTTAAAGATGAAATTACGATTCAAATAATTATTTTTACGTACAATATCATATTTATTTTAGATTCTAAGCTAAATGAAAGATCTATTGATTTTACAATGATGTTTTTTTTCTGGATACACTTTTTGGTACACTGAAATTCGGCCAAAAATTTCACTTAATGCCATAGGTATTTTTCGATACTCGGACAATATAATGATGATGGATGTATAGAATCTTAGATGACATGTTTTTACGATTGACGAACGATAAGTTAAGTACAATATTATTTGAAATTTGAAATCAGTGATACATTATTGGTTTCCTAAAACTATTCTGAGCATCCATCATTAGTATCAACTAAATAAGTTTCCATAAATGAAAATCATATGATAAACATTAATGCAGTTTTTAATTTTCAAGTAAAAAAAGTTTGTGAATAACAACATGAAAAATCTATGCCAATTTCATAGTATTGGTAATAATTTCACTATACTTAGACTATTCTAACTTCAATAAAAAATATATTGCATCTAATATTAATACGAAAATGTAAATATAACTAAGGCTAATAATAGAAATAGCTGTTAGCGGATTCCACATCTTACAATAAAAAATTACAAATATTATAAAATAAACATAAATCTGAAATTGTTCATAAAAAGAGTTATTTGAGTCATAATTCCAACTTGAAACGCACGTAAAAATTAATTTATAGAATTAATATTCTGAAACTTTAACTTTAGATAAGAATATATGGGGGAAATCGAGCCATGAAAGAAAATGTTTAGGTAGTTTCCCATACACTTGGGAGACATATTGAGAATCGATAAAAAATTACTTCTGTTAAGTACCAACATATATATATAATATATAACACACACACACACACATTATTGTTAAACTAATGCATTATTTGTTTCACTCATAATCTAAAATTTGATATTAAAAACTATTGTTAAGCTATTATATCCTTGAAAAACCACGAAATAAAAAGACATTTTATATGTAATTAAATATAATATATTTTCATTCATTAAATTATTATTTGTGTTGCTTAAAAAATATTATTATAAACCTATCGTATCAACTTTCTTGAAAGAGTTATAAGTTATTCAACTTAAACAGAAGTCTAAAGAAAATCAGACATTCATTCATCTATAGAAAGTTTTCTAGGAGACTTTCAATAGGGCAAGAAAACAAAGTGTTTTTACACTTCAGCGCCTCGAAGTTCGCTATTTTTTAGCCTAAATCTTTCTAGAACAGAACCCATAAATTGTTATTTGAAATGGTCTCGATTCATATTTAAAATCTCATGCATTATGTATAAAGTAATACTGAAGCCTATACATTATGTCATTGAACAAAATGTTTTCCGTGATTTTAATTAAACAAAAGCAGGTAAAATAATAGTGGTATGATATAAATTCGTCATTCATCGCTTCACTCTATGGACAAGATTATAGTCATGGATAAATCACCTTGGGTTAGAAACTTTGATGGACGTATTTTAGTTGTATTCATTATATTATAATTGGAATAGTTAAGAAGACTAGATGTTAGTTACTAACGTTATTAAACTACGAAGAAGATTATATTTTCAATAAATAAAGGGTTTATAATATTACAAAGAAAAACGTTGATGTACATCAAAATATCTTAATTATTATGATAATTTATCTATTTCAAACACGTCTTCATCACTACTGAAACTCAATATCCAAGTTATTAAACATTTTCAAAACTTTTTCAATTAAATAAAAATATATATGAATTTTAAAAATAAAACATATTATTTATTACTATATAATATATTATATCTCAGTCTTATTTAACCTTGTATAATATGTACAATATAATTTATAGATTCTGAGTGAAGTGAAATAAATATTAATTAGTTTCACAACAATTTTCATTTTTTTTTTTATCTGGAAGTAATTTTTCGGATAATGAACTTTGACCAAACATTACGGTCAGTCCCTTTGTAAATAAGAAGTTGTATCTTGTTTACACTTTAAAGCTTTCAATTTTCTTTATATATATATATATATATATATATATATATATATATATATATATATATATATATATATATATATTGCATTTCCAAAAAAAAATATTTTTACAAACTTTATAATGCATTAAGTATAGTTAAATATATTAAATACATACATAACAAGTATTGAGTCGTTTATTTTAATGTAAATCATACCATAAGCAACATTTTAACTCAATGAAATATTAATACGAAAAAAAACTAGAGCAGATTTGTTCTCAAATTAGTATTGTCTAATGTATATAATCACACCAGTTGTCACAGCTAGCCAGGAAGTGCTAGCTTTGAAAACGATAATAGCTAAAAGGGAGAAATCTTTATGAACCATTCCATTTCCCTGTAATAGTTCTTTATCAATGTCTGAAACTTTCACAGCATATCACATTCATCAACATAACGGTCTGAATGAAAGTTTTCTCTATAAATTTTTGCTATTTTCTATTTACCCGACAATCGTTCCACTCTACTATCTTATATCCATTATAATATTATTCTGACTGAGTTTTTGTTAATTCACTCAAACACTAAAGAATATAACCAATATATTAATTTTACATGTAACTCATGTCTAATATCCTTCGAAATATACCTCGTCCCTTGATTTTATTAGTTTTGAGTATATATAATAAATTAATAAACAATATTAACATCTTCTGATCTTTATGTTAATCAATTATGAAAATGATAATTAATGTTTTAATAATAAGTTTTGTTCGTTATAAATAATCCATAAAAAACGCATAGTAAAAACATATTACTGTTACCTCTTATGCAACATTTAGGCAAGGGCGTATTTCTGGGGGGGCGATGGGGCGATCGCCCCCCTGGACCTTTTCAATTTTTTTTTTTACTTTTTTTACAATATCTGTTTTATATTATAATAATCATTAGAAAAAGATTACGAAATTATTTAAAGTCATAGATTATGATATAGGTGTGTAATATATTGATAGAAGCGCTCGGAATTTACCCAGCGCGTATCGTATCGATTGTATAACGATAGATACACATTATCTGATACTAAACGTTTGATAATTTTTTTTTTTGTTAAACACGAAATAGTAATGATATTATTTTAGTACACGAATACGTCTTCACAGTTCATGTAGTACACTAGATGAGTGCAAAATATAAGATAGATTTGGTGAACACAAACGATTCAAAGAATTTGTTTTATAGAATAATAGCTTTAATTAGTTTGTGCTTGATTTAAAAGAATTTTTATTTATTTTTAATCTTAAATATTATAGTTAAATTATTTTTGTTTATTTTTTATTCTTCAACATTACAAGTCTAAAAGTCGCCCCCCCCTGAAAATAGGGTCAGGGACGCCCTTGCATTTAGGGAAATGCTTATTGTCATATGTCTGCTAGACCTGAATGTAGCTCTTGAAAGATATAGGCAAGAGTTTAGTTGTATTACTCGAAACCATACATTATTATCTGTTTTCAGATAACATGACAATAGTTAAACATGTACAGAAAATGTTTGAAGTAATAGTAAAGTGCAAGTTTGGAACGTCGGGAAATCTTTTGAAAGTGAAACCGAGTCAGTTAGTTATTTCTTTATTATTTATGTGTACTAAAATATTTTATTTGACTGTTTATATACTGTATTATTTAATCGGATCAAAATACAAACACAGAGTAACGGTTATTTATATACTATAGTAGAATAATAATTATACCTAGATCATTCGATTATTTCATTTAAAGAAAAGTAACATTTTTTTTTCTTCGTATGTATGAAATAATTCGAATGATTACTCATACATTTACAACAGAAATTTAAACATTTTAACGACCACATGTATTTAAAAATAATATTATTTTTAATTCTATAAGAAATTGAATTAAACGTGATAGTAACTTTTCAATATTAAGTTATGCACGGGCTTGATATCAAATTAGTCCGTGAATGAGAATATTAAAAACAAAAATAATAACAATTTTTTCAATATAACGATGATCGATTCGCATGCCATCTACTACCGATGCATTATGTTAATAGCGTTTCTTTTTTCTATATGACGTTGTCGTCTTGTTTAAGACGGGCTTTACGGCAAACATAAAATAGTTTTCAAATCGAGTGTTGTATTTTATATATATATATATATATATGTGTATGTGTGTGTGTGTGTGTGTGTGTGTGTGTGTGTGTGTGTGTGTGTGTGTGTGTGTGTGTGTCTGTGTGTCTGTGTATGTTTTAAATATAATAATACACATATACGTACGTGAACTTCTACGAACACTCCCATACATAATAAGGACACGTGTGTATAATATATAGTATATAAACATTATACACGTATGTACGTATACATTTATATTGTACCGCAGTACGCATAACGTGTATCTACTTCATATTGTATTTATATTTGTGATATTTGCAGACTGTGGTAGTGTGTGTGTGTGTGTGTGTGTGTGTGTGTGTGTGTGTGTGTGTGTGTGTGTGCAACGTGTGACACCCCTCCACGTGCCATTCATACACGAGTACACCGTGCCAGTTTAAAAATCGCATAGAACACAGCAGTGCTCGGCCCACAGAATAATGTTATTATAATAATACATGTCAGGTAACGTCCGCAACCCCGACACGTCCCTGCCACCCTGGCCAACACTGGTTTTCGCCCGTCGCGCCTCATCACCGATGAAAACCCGCGAACGTGCCCCCGCGTCGCGCCGACCAGCAGTCCCGAGAACCGCCGTCGAACCGAGCGCCGCTGCCGCCGGTTCGCGCACCCTCTCTGGCCGACACACTAGCCGACAGCCAGACACGGATGTGCGCGCACTGTGTGCAATATTAAAACTCGGTGAATACGAGTTCATTAAATTTAAATCTTTCCGGCCGGTCTACGGAAAAAAAAACGAAATCACGTTCTGTTATTAACATAAAAATACGAAGGAAAAGAATTAATAATAATAACGAACACGTACACGGAACGGAAATAAACGCCGAATGTTTTAACTCGCTTCTACCTGATCCCTCCAGCATCCCACTACCGTTCGTTGTATAATGTAATAGTATTGTGCCGATTACTCAGACCGGCTGAACTGCGGACGGTTTGTTAGACATCGTATTGTGTGCTGTGTGTCGTCAGGTGACAAACTAGTTACGTCTTACACAAAAAATGGTGTCTGCATAATTTTTTCAATGATATGTGATAAAAATATGTGAAACACAATATTATCGTTAACTTTTTCACAGACTTAAAAAAACATGTGGTAAATTGATGGATTAACCTTCATCGTAGATTAAAGCACCGACATTTTTCTAACAGTAAAATTAATAACGTTTAAATTTGAGTTTTAAAAATAAAAATAAACCTTTAAATGCAATTTGCCATAGCGCATGACTCTAGTATTTATTTTTTTTTTTAAAGATTAAATTAATGAGTAGAAAAAAGTTATTGTATTTGTCAAATACAACTGACCCACTCTGTAGATTTATTAAATAAAATGTTTGTATTATCCATGTTTCATATATATATACAGGTATGTATTGTATTTTTATTATTTACATAGTTTTTTCATTATGCTACATATGTATATTGTGCATATTTGAGAGGTCCCTTTGAAATACGCTGGACTTTTATCGTATTTACCCTTTCCAAGGATACAACTTATCCTAAACACAACTTATCCACCAAAAGTCAAATAGGATGTATTCTTCGGTGTCATTTTATAAAGTATTAAGCCTATGGATCATCTAAACGCACCAAAGTCCGTCTCCAATTATATTTGTGACTATACACGTTCTTGTCTCGTTTCACGCACAATAATTTACCATAATACTTCAGCCCTTATTACAACCCTTATACTAGACTTAAAAATTCAAAAATTACCAGATATATTAAAAGCAAGAAATAAATAAGGAAAATTTTCACGGACACCATTTAACTATGTCATAAACATGTTCCTGGAAGGGGAAATCAATGTGTGCAGTTACCCCTCTTGTGGGTTGACTTAATCACATAAAGTATTTCAATATTTACTTTATTAGTATTTTTAATATGATCCTACCCCCTTCTTTTTTATTAAAAACATCTTAATAGCTCTATGAAAAAGAATTATGACACTTTTAATCTTATCGTACCAGATAAGATCTTACCCATCTTTATATAAATATATAATATTGCATATTGATCAAAATAATTTGTCTGCATATTTTAGTATTTTTAGTATAACCGTCAGTCAACTTTTTTTTTTATCTAAACCTTATAAGACTTTTTTCTTAAAACATGATAAAAATTCGAAATAAATTTGTTCTGTCTGTATCCCCAGTTTCATATTCTCCAACTCCATAAATATGTTGTATACATTTAAAGTTGAAATCATAAGTAAAAAAGGACGTACTTATCACCATAGATATTCTTCACTGCTCAGACAAGTTAATTATAATTGGTGTATTGAATTTTAAAGATAAACGATAGTTGATTTCTTTAGCAAGACGATTTTTAATAAAGCTTCAATTTTAAAAGATACCATTTATATATTTTACCGTTTTTAGTCTAACTATATGTAAATTTCTATTTATCAAAACCATTCAAAACGTTTTATTTGAACAGAGAAGGCCTTTTTTTACCAAAAAATAAAAACATGGTGTTTTACCTTTATAAAAAGTTTCATATTGATTAAATGAACCAACTGTTTTCATAAACATTCCAAGTTGAGATTTTCTTCAAGGTCAGTTCCGTAAAAATTGAAATGGAATTTTGTTAAACTATCATAAAAAAAAACCAAAGTAACAATTTTTTCAGTGTCTTTAGCTATGTTCAAAGTTCTATATGTAGCCCAAAAGGTGGCAATTTTTTTTTTTTTTTGAAACTTTTGTCAACATACACGGTTATTAAACATGTTAATATTAGACATGTTAATCATATATAGTACAATTTTCAAGTTTCTAGTGACATCCCTTTTGGGGTTATGACTAAATAAGTAAAGTCTATTTAGTGAAAGTCTTGCTTTCGGCCAGTTTCAACGTTTTCACGGTTTTTTGATACTTATATTTTAGGTTTTCAGTGAATGGAAGGATCTATTTATATTACAATGATGTTAAAATTTTTCTGTAGAAACTTTTTGGTACACACAACTTTGGCCAAAAGTTTCATCCAGCAACTGTAGATGGTACTTTGAAAGTTCATTGTTTTTCTTTTCTCAATAGTTTTTGCAGGCATGACTTAAACCAACAGACAATAAAACTGTAAACGATAAAATGTAAAAATGGTATATTTTCAAACTAAAACTATGTTCAGACTCGTTTAAATAAACAAATAATTTATAATTTTCTTAAAATACAATACACCAAATATAATTTATATTATTTTTATATATTATAAAAATAACCCACAATGGTGCGAATTACGTCCTTTTTCTTAACGTTCAGATAAACGATTGAGAAAACAGAAAAATAAACCCTCAAAATACAAACTATATTCAATTTCAGATCCATAAAGTTGCCGGATGAAACTTTTGGACAAATTTACAGCCTACAAATTTTCTTCAAAAAAATTATTATAAAATAATATATAAAAATAAATAATATTAAAAATTTATTATAAAATAAAAATAATTTTAGAACCAATAGATCCGTTGCTTCATTCACAATCTAAAAAAAAATATTGTTAGAAAACTTATAGGTTAACCTTTGGTTCACTCAAAATCTAAAAATGATTTATCAAGCCAATCTCTACAAAACTTTAAATATTAAATGTATTAAAATATATACTACATATTTAAGTAAAAAAAAGGTGCTTACTTAAATAAATACGGAAAATTATTTTTTATGAACAACTAGAAATTGATCGATCAATGTTAAATTTAATTGACAATCAAACAATTGTGACATTTTGTCTTGAGTTTGAAATCTATAAAACGTTCAAATAAACTGTTTTATACTGTTTTACAATGTCGCGTGACTGTCAGTATTTTGTTAGCTTTACTATAACGCCGTTTTAGTCAAATTTAAATTCATATGTTATTGAAAATTCATGAAATAAAAGTAAATCAATGTTTTTAAGGAATTCAAAATTTAAGTGTAGAATATATATATACTTATTGGTCCATATCTACTGTGAAACAAAAAATAAAATTGTGAATAAAAATGATTTTAAAAATACGGACCTATTTAAAAAAACATACTTTTTCAAAAAATTCTGAATAATTTAAATAAAAAGAATTCGAAAAAAAAGTTATACAAAAAGTATCGTTTATTAGTATGAACTATAAAGTGTCGTTTTATACAATGACTAATAAATGTTATGGGTTCGTACTTTTTTTTTAATCCAAGTCAATTAACTTAATTTATTAATATTTACTTTCTGACATAAGATTCTTTAATTTGCTATTTTTCATAAAAAATGTCATTTAAGTAATCAATTTCATTTAACCTTAAGCTTAAAAGTCACTAATTTATTAAAATACATCATTACTTTTTATCTTTTCTTTGAACTTAATAGACATATAACTACTGGTTTCTAACGAAACAACTTGGTACCTAATTTACTTTTGGAAGTAATTATATTTTACTTGAAAACTGATATGAAAATAATTTGTAGGTTTGAATTAATATTTTTATAACTATACACATAATTAAGCATGCATATTATATAACTGATATATATATATTAGGGATGCAATGACTGGACCACTCAAATTTTGATTAATAAAATAACAACCTGATAATTAGGTGACCGTGGACTTTTTATAGTTGCCTTTGGAAATTTTAACACGATTCGATGCTTACATAAATACTAAAATATAGTATGTTGAAAATCTTAATATGTTAGAATTAAGCACTCCACAACAATATCTTAGAGATATGTTTTTAAAATATCCACCGTGCAATGGAAACAAATGAACACGTTATATGACAATGGATAACATTTTGTTATTTATAATAAAAATCCTGTAACTTAAAATATATTTCTCTTTTTTTTCATATAAAAACACATTTTCAAAATTAGAGTGATCGCAGAAGCTTTGTTCGATATTCGCTATGTGCTTTTGAAGCCAGTTCTGGCTGTTTACTGGCAATAAGTACGACGCATAAAGCAGATTCAGAACCATTTATTTGAACGTGACTTGATTATTCGCTGATGACTTAGATATAATAGGTGAGTCACTTGCAGACACAGCCAACGCAGCAAGAGTGTTAGAACAAGCAGCAAAGAAAATAGGTCTTGAGATAAACATTCAGAAAACAAAGATAATGGAACTCATTGATAGTAGGGAGGACCCTAGTGAGACAGAGAATCTAGCCTACGAAAAAGTTAGCGATTTTAAATATCTGGGAGCAACGTTAAGTTCAAAGAATGATTGGTCAAGGGAGATAATTTTTAATTTAAAATTGAAGACTTGAAAATTATTTAAAAGACCTGATGCTTTATTAAGTTATATTAGGTATGAGATTACACTTAGTATATGATACTGGTTTTATACCTCTGTATAGAACATGGATTATAGATCTAATCAACTGATAATACCACAAAATAAGACTTTGAGTAGGTATCGCAAGTGAAGTTGGTAAACGTAACAACCAATATCTTTTCATCAGAGAAATTCCAAATGTAAACAATTCCAACGTAAAAAGATTAACTCAATAGAATTTTCAGGAAATATAAAATATAATTTTATATTATAAAAATGAAAAAAAAAACACTAATATAATTCAAAAAAAACCTAAAATGTGTTATATTCAGCCTTACTCGTATATATAGCGTAATATGGTAAATTCCCTGCCTTATTTTTTAAATAATTTTAAAGTGTCTTCAAAAGATTTGATTTCCCATTACTTGACTAAAAAGAATCCAAAAGTGTAATACGATAAATACAATATTGATTTTCCTCATAAATCATATATGAAATAATGCAAATTAATGATGTCATAAATCAGTATAATAATGGTATTTAACTATAAATTAAAATAAAATATAAGAAGTCATCCAAAAATTAAATCTAGTTATGTAAATAAGAGAGAACGAAATTCAAAATATAGATAGATAAAAGAAGATGAAATTAAGAGGGGTTTCGATAATCCCATTCGGCCATTGATAGGATCATAAGGCCTGCTAATGACAGGAACGGTCGACCCGCTGTAAATTAAGTGCGTCTCGGGTTCTAGTGTACTTTTTTATGGTACCATAGTGTGGGTAAAAAAACGTTAACCATTACCACTTACCAAACGATAAATAAGTAGGTATAGTGTACACCCATTCTATAGAAAGTGTAAAAATAAAAACCTTAGACGAGGGTCGTTACTAAGCTTTTCTACTTTATTGCTACAGTGCTATGACCTAAATCTGCATACACACATATTGAAAACATAATGTCTAAAAAAAAGTAATGATGACTAAAATTGAGGAATTTAGTAAAATACAATATAGCCGCGCTTTAATGGTATGGATATAATTCATAACTCATACGTTTACGGTTAGTTTTTCGATCACTGGTAGAGTAACATTCCTTTAATTATAACTTTGATTTTATATTAAAATAAATACTAAAATTATATAAAATTATAGATACGTATAAAAAAAAAAAAATCTAATTTTACATACTCTTTTATTTCAGTCAATGTAAAACAGTTCAATTTGACTGTTTAATATTATTTTAAATAATATAATTCAAAGTTCCAAATTTTGATCTCGTATATTAATTGACTTCTCTGATTTGGGATTTTACGATTTTATGTAATTTTCAAATTGAATTTGGACTTATTCCTTTCTAATTAATTTATAACCTATAATTTCGAAAACATTGTAGAGTATTAAATTAAATCGATTCACAATATCTTTCATTATTAATACTCGATTTCATGTAGTGTTCTAATAAACGAACAGAAGAATTTCATTAAAATTTTTTTTAAAAACTGCGTTCCGTGATAAAATGTTTTCAACACAGAACTCAACGGAACTTATTCTCCCCTTCAGCTAACTTACCTTGTTTAACCTAATAGATATATTAAATACGAAATTATACATAGATAAATATTTTTTACAAATTTATATATAATTCAATATTTAATTAATATCAAGTACATAGTAGTAACCCTTTTTAACAACAAGTTATTAACATTAAATGTCACCTTACTTTATTTTTACCTAATAAATTATCATTTTACATTTATTGTGTACTTCGCCATTTATGATAAAAAATGACTACACCATTGTCAAATTTAATATTTATATTTCCGTTATAAATAAAAAATAAATAATAACAGCAATCCGTTCGAAAAATCTCAATAAAATGTAAATTAATAATCATTTATTTTATTATTTATGTATATTTATACATTCATAAATTTTGCTGTTGATATACTTTTGATCTCAGTTGGGTTAAATATTTGTGTCACATTGTGTACACGTGTCTATAAATAAACCACTGCAGAATATACTGTTAACTTATAATAGTAACAAGATACGTTTTTTATTGTTAATTTATGAGGTATAAGTTTCATGAAACATCCAAAAATCTTATTTTTGGCTCTCTTTAAACTGCAGACCCTATTTTTTATGAAATATGTAACTATAAGAGACGCTACATGTTTTCAATAGCTAGTAGAGGAACTAAATCTTCTGGCATACTTCATCTTAAATTTCAGCACTGAAGATAGATTCTGTTACGTCTAACATCAAATGCAAATTAAACCATTTAAAGTATGCAGCAATATTTTCTCTTTTGAAAAACTTAACTTCCGATATTTTACAAACTACATAATTCATAATCTTAAGTAACAATTAAGTTGAGTAGTTAAACATCTTATATCCTAAAAATACAAAAATATTTTGATTTAAATGATGAATTTTATTATTACTGAAAATTAACAAGTTTATTACTCTTCGTAAAATAAAAAATAGGACATAAACTAAATACGAAACGTCGTGAGATATTAAACTAGATAATAATTTAGTGAAAAATTAGTGTTGGAAAATCGGCACGTTTGGATGTAATGATTAAAAAAACCAAGTACCATACCTGTATTTTGTTGACTACTTAATTACCTACAAAATAATAGCCAATTTAATAAATAAATAAATGAATATATATATATATATATATATATATATATATATATATATATATTATACGAATGTGCCTAATATTATTATATTTTTATATATTATTATTTAACGTGATTATAAAATATAAATGCTTAAATGAGTTTCGTTCATAATTTATTGCTAGATAGTTTTAAACAGTTAGTAATTTTGGTCGTAATACTAATACTTCAATACTACTCATAGTTGATTTTAGTTATTATTAGGGAGCGGATGTTTATGCTCCAAAAAATTAAAAATATGCATGCAATTATGCTCTTTAAAGTTTAAAAATATGCTTAGAATTTATTTAAAATATGCATCAAAAAAATTTTTATTTACAACCTATTTTGTTTATTAACAATTAAAAATATATAGGTATAAAATAATTATTCTTAAAATTAAAACTTAAAAAAAACACAACTTCAATTAACGAAATTGTTCGATACCGACTCCGGCGATAACGGTGTTTTATATTTATTTTTGTCGCGGGACAATGTGGATAAGGCGATAACTTATCGAAGAAATTGAAATAATCGCTATTCCCGCCGCCGCCACCGCCGCCGGGAAGTTTTGAACTATTAATTACGCATGTCGAGTCCGTTAATATATTACTATAATATTGGTATATCACGAAAAACCACGGTATAGAAGATAACAAGTAGGGAAAGTAGGCTTTATCAGTGAATACAAGTATTTTATCAACAATATTGAGCTGGCAGACCATAGTTGTGATAAGGTATACATCTATGGTTGTGAATTGTGATAATTTTCAAATTAATAATAGGTGGGAATATAATAAAATAGATTCAAAATACAAATAATATGTTTTATTATAATATAATATTATACAAATAAATGATATACATTCCATAATGTACCTAATCTAATAAGGGAATAATGATAATGCATACATATTAACAATAAAACAAAATTATATTAAAAACAGTGAGCATATTTTATTGATTTGTTTAAGTAAACGTTATTTATAACAAATTAATTGAAAATATGTCTGCATATAAAGGAAATGTGTGTGCTGTTAATGTATGTAAGAGGCGATCTCCATGTTTAGGGTATAGGTTTTTTACATTTCCTAAAGATCCTGAGCGGTGAGTTTTCAAGTACAAAATTGTAATACATAAAAAAATGAATTTTAAATAATAATTGTTTAGATGTAAAAAATGGATTAATTTTTGTGATGAGTAATATTAAGTATTTATTTTGTTATTAAAGAGATTTAAATAAAATATACTTATTGTATTTAAACAAAAATAAGAATTGCATTTTTTTTTGTTACCTTATTTACTGTCAATTGTCTTATTTAATTTTAAATCATAGTAAAATGAATAAAAATAATAATAATAGTTTCACTATGATTTAAACTATAATTAATTTAATAATGATTTTAAATAAAATTCAGTTACACATGTCACATTTAAAAAAATGTATTTATTATATAAAATTAGTAAATCAGGCTATCAGCTAAAAACGGCAGTCGGCAATTGATAACACTGATAACAATAGGGTCTGCCAGCAGAAATGCGATAAGATAAAAAAGTATGCTTCCCGTTAACAATGGAATTCGTAAAAGCTTTCCCTACTTGTTATCTTCTATACTGTGGAAAAACCTCAAATATGCACTAAAAACATGATACATTTAAAAATATTATCAATCAAATAAAAAACGAACAAATATGCGAAAATATGCAAAATCAAATTGGTAAATTTGAATTCTTAAGGTGATGAAACAAATTTATATCTTACTCCGCATTGATTTAAATGTTACTAAAAAATATGATAAATGCATAAACATCCGCTCCCTAGTTATTATTAACATAACTTTTGAGGTGTAACGAATTATCTACATTTTTACTTTTTAAGTAGACTGCAACTTCTGTTCATGACTATTTTTTTGTTACAGAAATACTTATGGATTTTAAGAGCAGATACATGGCTCTGAAGTTCAAAAGTGCTAAGTGAACTAAATTGACTTACCTACATTAGATGTGCACGCCACATAGTGTACACGATTGGTGATGTTTACTTTGAGCTCGAATATGTCGTTGATACTTTTTATATTGTTACATAAGCAACTCAAATAGTTCAATAATTCAATACTTTTTTTGAAATTTAATTCAAAAAGCTACATGCTCTGAAAATGAGATTCGTTAACAATGATTTATTGAAAAAAATTTGATAAATCTAATATTATTCTTTAAACGAAATGTCTTAATTTTAAAAATCTACAAAAATACTAATGTCAGTTCTTTTTTCTGTGGCATATATTTTTTTTAAGTTTTAAAAATTTTTTGTATTTTTAATATTATTTACTTAATAATAAATTGTATTTCAGTTGAAATTATACTTTATTATTATTTTTTTTTTAATAAAAACAATTTTCATTTGCGCAACATCTATTTTACATTTTAAATAATTCAATAAAGCAACCTTTTTTATAATTTAATATTTTTTTTCTTTTTATTAATTATAAGAGAAACATTTTTGGAAATAAAATATCAAATTAAAAATAATTACATTTACCTACTCCAGCTATAAAATTATTATTAAAAATATAGTGTAGTTTTAATGACAACATTTAGATGTAAAACCATTAACTTTTATAATGTTACTATAGGGCTAACTAGAATTCTTTACTTCATTAGACTAAATTCATCGCACAACTACATTTTGGAACTAAATCGCTGTATAATACCAGCTGTTTTCTATTCTACCGAAATACTCGTTCTAGAATTATTTTTCAAATTATAAATTTCAATTGAATGCTCCGTTATAAATTATATATAAAACGCATTAATTGATGAGAAAATAATGTTGTTACACAAATAAATCATTATTAATTTCTTGATATATTACAGTTACGTAATAAAATGTCCATGTCATTATTCAACCTACTATTCAATATTAACTTTAAAATTGAGATATTCAAAATTAAATGTTGAAAGTTCAAGAAAATATATGCATTACCTAAATGAAAACAAATCCATTTATTTCAGTATTATTTAAATGGAAATACTGAAGAAGATAAATACTTCAGCTTTATAAGTAAAATAAATTCAAATAACAATGACATACACGCCACAAAAAGATGAGCATAGCATCGAATTCTAATTTATAACACGATCAATATACGTAAAACCTAATGTTTATAAAATTAACTATTAATAGTTTAAGTGGTTAAAAGCTGTACGAAAATCAAGCGAGAAAAAAATATTTTCTTACAAAGGTTAACTTAATATTTAACTAATTAATTTTTAAAACGATATTAAATTTTGCACCTTAATTGTATTGTAAACAAACCATCTAATATAAATAAAAATAAAAACCAATACATTCTTCGATTCTCTGAGAATCTAAAGAAAAAAAATAGTTCGGTAGAAACGATTTATAAGAATTTAATTGAATTCGAGTTGATGACAAGATTTCGAAAATAATATTTTAGGAAAGAAAGTTTCAGTCTCAATAGTTTTTTCCTTATTCAGGATTACATTTAAACATTTAATTGCCTATTTTTTTTAATGCTGGATTGTGTTAAGAAAAGTCTTGTCATTCTTATTTGTATTATTAATAAACTCATTCAACATTGTTCTAAAAATATTTTTCTAAAATATTATGAGGTATGACATTCCATTTTTTTTTTTTTTTTTTTTTGTACAAAGTGAAACAAACAACAAAGTATTTTTACAACAATGTATGCTCTTTCTGTTACCACATTATTAAACAGTGCAGTTGGAATAAACGTTTCATCTAGTTACACAGAATTTCGAAAATCTTATTATTTTTTATTTAAAAATCCATTATTTTTGTTTTAAATTTAACATAGGTTGGTTAATTTTTGTGCCAATTCATACAAAATTATTGTATTTATACAATATTTAATTTTCCCCTAGTAATTTATTCATCTTTAATTACTTTCTTCTTCTTTTTTTTTCTAAGGTAAATCGACCATTCTATCATACGTCCTCTAGATTTTCTTATACGATGCCTCATTATTCCAAATATTTCTTAATACAGATTAGTTTCAAAATTATTCATCGAACTCCACTCAAAATCGTTGTCTGATTGTATTCAAATTTTAAACTATATTATTTAAAAAGATCATGGTATTATGCATCTGATGCGTTAATTGTTCAAATGTTCTATTTGTTGCTTGATACCCAGGTACTTAAAACTAATATCTTATCAGAGGAATAAAATGATACAATGACATGTACCAGTATTTTATATGTATTATCTGTGTGCATAATATTATTGACGAATTCCGTTTTTTTAAACGTCAATAATATAATATTGTGTTTAATATAAAACATGTTTGATTATTATTCCTTTATACTCACATGCTATTATGATTATACGTACAATAAATAATTACAAAAACGCATTGGTTAAAAACATACTATAAATTATAAACTGATTTAAATGAATGGGTTACAGCATGAGCAGATGTGAGCTTTTTCTAAAAAATTTAGTTAATAATTTAAATAAATCAAATATAAAACATTCGTGACCTGCATATAAATGTAGGTAGGTAACCATACTTCTCGTTTATCCCTTGAATTCCATCGTATAATGTGATTGCCCTATACATATAATATCATTATGCAAGAAACAATTTTACTTTAAACTGAAATGTTTACTACATAATATATTACAACAAGTTGAATTCTTATTAGTTTTGTTTAAGTTAAATAATTAAATTAGTAATTATACAAAACTACTCACATACCAGTATGATATGATATAATAATACTATGATTAAGTATATATTGCACGTCTTATATATTGTTACGTAAATACCTTAATTGAATTCAGTTATAACATGTGTGAGATAAATCAATAACTATTTGGCTTAGTATCATAAATGCCTTAGTACCTAGTAACTTAGTACATTTTTTCCCCCTTTTTTTATGTCTGTCACCATGTTTCACTTCGAAAAGATAACATTTCTTTACTCTTAGTAGTTTTTCCAGTATTTGGAAAAATTATCTAACAATTTAGAAAAAAACCCTCAAGTTTATAGTTCACGTTAGTTATTTAGTTATAACTCTAAATATAATGGTACTTATAAGTACAAGGAAAAAACGTGAAATTTTCTCCAAATATCAGCAGTACACTTAAAAAGATTTCACAAAACTTCCAAAAAATGTTATCTAAAAATGTTTTTAAAAATGCATTTTAAAAATATTTAGATTTTTTCACATTTACAATATTATTTTTAAATTATAAATAATTAATTATTAAGATCTTCAAATAATGTTTTAATATCAGTTTTCAATGAATCCCAAAAATTGGAAGTTAGGTAGGTATCTTCACTTTCACAACTTTTTGACCTAACTGTGAAATTCCACACATATGTCGGTCTCGTTAAGCAATGTTTTAGATTTATATACTCATCACTTTCCCACCAGAAGCATTATCAATGTTACACGAACAGTTAACATGCTTATTTCATAGTCCTTTGTTGTTAAGCCCCATCCTCAAAAGTGCCTCAAAGTGACGCTTGAAGTGATGAGCGAAGCCAAAAAACGTAGCAATCGATATTTTGTTGCTTAAACCCTATAAATAATATGACTATAAAAGTGCTTATTAATAAACTGAAAAAATTATAAAACTTCAGTTCCAATGGGTGATTGGTGAATTACTGATGGGCAAATAACAATAATCTAGTAATAGCTAGTTAGGTTAAGTAAGGTTAGATCTAACAAGTATAAACTAAACTTCAGTCATAATTGTTTTTCGAACTCAATAATTTCTCATTGAATTGAAATTTAAAAAATTATGGATTAAAATATTGTTTTAATAATATATCATGGTCAATAATATTTCTTTCAAAAAAACGTTGAAAATGTTTAAATTCCAGTTTACTAAAATAATATCGTATAACGGTACACACACACACACACACACACACACACACACACACACACACACACACACACACACACACACACACACACACGCGCGCACGCACACACATACATATTCATAGTAGTGTATAGTATATTTTGTATTTGAAAAGTCGATAAATATGTGAATATTTGGTTATAAGAACCCTAGGGGACAGTAAATTTCAAATACAGAATAATAAATAAAAGTCGAATACTTAAGGAAGCGATCGTAGGTGGAATCTACGTTGATCTTGGTGATTCATATATTTTTATATCCACCCATAAACCCTAACTTTTTGAACTTCATAAAATCTTACCGAACATGAAAAAAATACTTAGTATCTATCAAATATCAATACTTACAAATATTGGAATGAATTATAATAAAATTAACATATAATAAATAGACGATTACTTACTATTAATAAGCGAATGTTATATACTTTCATGGTTTATTGTTAAAATAATCTTTAGATATCAAGTGCAATACGAATATACAGAATACAAATATTTTTGAGAAATAGTATTCAATTTAAAATGTTGGATATTTCCCAATAAAACTAAAACATGATTTTATATAACAGTTTAGTCTCTAAGGACAAATTTCTTACAGAAAATTATGAATATCAGAAATATACGTAACTATAGCATATCATGAAAATCCTCAGGCCAATTATCATTCTGGAGTGAATAACAAAAAGAAACGGTGCACGTGTATCATCAGTGTCAATATAGACAAAAAATACATTGAATATTTCATACTGAATCAAATAATATGATTAAAACTTTGAATTATTAAAATATTTTAATTTCTGATTTACTAACAACTCACCGTTCATAGATGCAATCAAAAAAAACAAAAGGAGAAAAATAACAACATACCTCTAAAAATATTTTATTAAACGAATCTGCTAATTTAATTTTAACTGAAAAAATACAATAACATTAATTCCAAAATACTTCATTTTTTTTTAATCTGTTTTAAATTATTATAAAAAAAAGATCATTGAAACAATTGTTTGATATTTTTTCAATTTAAATTCTAATTAGTAAATCTTTTTTTCCTGCCTAATTTTCTATTTTTCCCAAAATTTTGCTAAACTTACTTAAATTAATTAAATTGTTTTCACTACGTAAAATATATTGAACAATAATTTCAAACTCAGGATAAGCAATAATATTACATTTAAATGAAATTGTAATACCCATTACTTAACTTCAATTTACTAGGAAAAACTATATTGTAACAAACATTTTATACCAGAGAATAAAAACGGTTTTTTTTGTTCTATGATAATTCTAAATCATAGAAAATAATGGGTGAATAATAGTGTTTTTTTTTTTTTTTTATATGAATACATTTTCAAAGTTTTAAGTACAACAAAAACAGTTGTAAGACTCTCTTTTATGGTTCCTCCCGTTTACTATAGAGAAAATGATAACCGCGGGCAGTGTACTCTAAGCTGACAATACAATTTCAAATTGTAAAGTATATTTTACCGAATCGAGAACTCAAAATTGTATAAAGGTTTGATTACAAAAAAAATATAACTAATAATGAGACAACAGTAAAATGTGTATGCATGAATTGGTGTATAATTTCACTAATGATTCTGAATCGTCTAACTGAAGAAATTATTCATGTAATCTATGAACCATCACCATTATCTTATCCGAAGACCAAACGGATGAAGCACAAACTACCAAAACTACTATCTTATTGGCTCTTTTATAAAATTAAACTTAAACAACCCGAGAAATTCAATTACGGTGTACACGTATTAATTCCAATAATTGACATTTCCAGAATAAGCTTTCGGAGGAAAATTTACTATTCTAAGCATAATTTTAGATTTGATTTGACGATAAATCATTGGATGCAGAAAGTGATTTTGATTACCACTTAGTGAACTGTACTCCATGTCATATAAAAGCATTAGTGGTCTGCGCATCGGTGGTTCTGTTGGTGTAACCAATTCTCGCAAATTCAGCACTGCGATATGCGCAGTTAAGAGCGACGATTCATTCTCATAACAACCGTCGACGAATAAATTATATTATTAATACAGTGATATTATCATCGATAAGTGTAATACGCATCTAATAAGTTTTTAAATGTTCTTTTATCAACATACACCGAAGTAGTGTTGGTGCCAGGCCAACAAAAGTTTGTCTGTTATCGATAACGAACGCCTTTTCCGTCGGCAATGACCTATCCCAAGTATCATTTGACCTTACAAAACACAAAAAAAATATCGCCGCCGAATAGTATTATTATAAGAAAATATTTATTTAATTTAATTGTATTCATGAGTTGCCTATTAACTTTAAAATATAATTTAATGTATAATACATTTAAAATTGTTAAACGAACAATTGTTTAAGGTGAAAAATCTATTTTTATAACATACGTTAGTGAACTCTCAATAGTAGATACGTAGCACTAGATGGTTAAAATGTAAATATTACACATTCGTCTAGTTCAAGCATGATTTAAATCCACTTTATCGGAAAACTATTAATAATGCCACAATCATAGATTTTAAAGCAACTGCATGATGTTCTAAAAATTGGTAAAATATTAATTATAATTATATTTTGACTTATTTGTTATGGATTTAATTTAAGCGAGTGTTTGTGTGTGTGTATGAGCGTGTAAATGTTTTTTTTTTTTTTTTTTTTTTTATACATTTTATTGAAAAACGATATTAATTCAACTTATTCAGGTTATAACATCATGTATCAAATGTCTACCCCAAAAATATTTGAACCAAAATGTTTATACACAATATTACGGGTATATTTTTTTTTGCATTGTTTGTTACAAAATATGACATCTAACATTTTAGAAAATATTGCTTATTCGATATGCTTTTTAACAGGTTAACCGCCATGAGGCTCTTTTTGGGTTCTCACTGTTCCATCACATGAAGCCATGATAATTTTAATGTATTTACTCAAATATGGTTTAGAAATAAAAAAATATTGTATTCATCTTAAAATTTAAATATTGTTTCAGTATTACTTATATTACTAATTTACAGTTATAATGTAAAAGTTCTAGCTGAGATCTTTAATGGAGTCTCATGGCGGTGGGGAGTAACTCATCAAAAAATTGATAAATGTTCCGAACAATGTGAGATACCAAAAAGGTTCTCAAAATATTAATTTTTATAATTGTCATTCAACTGAACTTAATTAAAATGGATTCTTCAAAATCAGAATCAATTAAATCATTAATCTCTTGTGAGTTCATTTTAAAATTATTAAATAGTAAAACAGTGAAAAAATCAATTTTCAAAAAAATAAACGTTATCGGTATGTTTTTAGTTTATTATTAAAATTTTTATCATGTTATCTAGCTGAATATTATTATTATTTTTTTTTTTAAATATGACTTTATTTTGAAATATTACAATCTATACAGGGGTGTACAATAAGCAATAATTATGGTGAAAAGAAAGAAACTATGAACTAATGATAGCATAGGAAATCTCTCATTAGAGACACCTAGTGGCTTTACAATAAAATTTACAATTTATTACGATAACATTTAATATAACAATTTATACAATTTTTAAGTCGCGGCACCAATTCCGCTTGAGTCGTCTTGTTGGATTTCCGGGTAGTGCTGGTGTAGCAAGGTCCCTGATGAGCTGGTTGGGGTTGGATTAATTTTGCGTGAAAGCGTTTATAGTATATGGTAGCAGTTTTGAATATTATTTATACGAGTAATATACGAGTAAGATAATATGAAAACCTAGAAAATATAACCACAAACATGGTCAAATACTCTATTTAAATCACGATAATCGTGACCAGAAAAATTCATTGGTGTCATAAGAAATAATTGATTATAAATGAACAAATAAAGATAAACGTACGCTAAAACAATCAAATTAATGTGGTCACACTGTAGAATCCAATTCTGCAATAAAAACACAGATAACTGAGACTCTATTCGTAACACGAATATAGATATATGTATATCTATAATCGTGATTCGGAGTATCAGCCAGTAAATCCAACTACACATTGAGAACCCAAAAAGAGTCACAATAATCATTTTCAGAAATATAGTTGAGACCCCAAATAGAGTCTCAAATCAGATTTTAAGCAACTTATAAAAAACCCGCGGCGGTCAACCTGGTAATGAATATAAACTTGGTTTCTGAATGTTTATCTAATAAATTTAAATTTACAAAAACTGTGTAATTTTTAAAATATATATATTTTTTTTTTATTTAAAACTATATTTAACTCTTTACATCGGACTTTATTTTCATTTTACCTATAAATGCAATTTTTTTTTATCTTAGTAACGCATCAAACTTATTAATATATTATAAAAAAATATTATTAACTTTTTAAAAATTTTCTTTCAATTGACAAAATTTCAAAAATATATTGAACCTACTTCATAATACATATACATTATAAAATTAAAAGTAATAAATTACTAAATAATACATATTAACAATCACGAATATAAATATTTTGTTAAAACAATACTTTTTTTTTCTAACATGTTCGCCGATTGTAATACATATATTACACAATAAAATAATTTTATAAGAACCACCTAAATTCGATAAATGCATAAATATCTAGGAACATTACTGCAAGTGAGTCCAATTTTATCGTATTATAATTTAACGATTATTAAATTTCAACGAAGCATTTTTTTTTTTATTTCAACAGCCAAACGTAAAAACGGTTAGTTTAGCCCATCTGAATATTAAGAAAAGCGTCAATTTGAATAACGAACCCCAACTTGGGATATATCATACATCGTGCATTTATTTTTTGTGCTTCAGCTGCTGGATGTTTTCTATTATAGCATTGTTGTCGGGCAGCCGTATCCAGGAAATCGTATTTTGATTCGGACGTCTACTAATGCGGTTCAAATGACCCTACTGATCTCCGTAGTCGTTTGTATGGATTTTTCACCCTTCACCAACTGTTTGTCGGCAAAAGTGCACCAACTTGAGCCATTTTCCTTCTAAATCTAAAATATTGACGAGATACCTAACGTATGAAGATAAAAATGGATTTACATATATATATATATATATATATATATATATATATATATATATATATATATATATATATATATTTTTTTTTTTTTTCAATACCATCTTTGACAAGATACCGACTTGAGACAAGTTATGAGTATGCATAAATTTCCGACCATACATTTACGTATAAATCAGATGAATGGACTTGCATCACATTCTGCATAAATCAGATAATCATATAATATTATGTTTCATCCATGTATTTATAATAACGAAACAAGTATCGCTTAGCTCATAAACATTTAATTTTAAATTGATTTAATACGTTTTAATGTTAAATAAATATTATTGAAAGTAAGCCGAACATTCAATGATACGGCACACAAATGAATCGATTATTTATTTACACATTTTGGGTGAAGCGAAGAATAAATTGGTTTAACAATGACTTTTTCTTTATATTGTCTGTAATCAAACATTTTTGTTGAAAGCGCTTTGTACACATAGAGCCATTTTTTTTTTTTTTAGGAATACAGACTTTACAAGCGAAGGAAAACAACCGTAAAATTGAATAAACAAGTTAGGAAAACCCACTCTACGAACATATTAAATTACTGGTTTCAAAAAATATATTTAATTTTAAACAAAAAAAAACTAATTCCGAAAAAACATAGAAAAGTAATATCTAAAACAGTTTAACTTACAATATGCTACTGAATAAAAAGTAATTCCAATGTTAAAAAATTCTTAAATATGAGTATGTTGTACCTTATATTAAATTATATTTCTTGAAATTCGATAAATAACATTTAATTTAACACACTTGAAACTTAAAAATTAACAAAATGTTATCAAACAAGTATTAATTTTAGATTCTGAGCGAAGCGAAGGATCTTATGGTTTTACAATGATGTTTATTTTTTTTTTATTTTTTTTTTTTTTTATGTAACACTTTTTCGTATAGAAATTCTTGTCCAAAAGTTTCGTCCAGCAACTTTTTAGATTCGAAATTGAACTGAGATGGTACTTTAAAGAGGTCATTTTTCCAAAGTCTCCATAGTTTTTCCAGTAATCAAGAATAACGATCGAAAAACTGAGTAAAAACGGTAAAATCGGTAAAAATCCGCCGTAAACGAGATTTTCACTGTTCAGATTTTAGGTATTTAGTCATAAATCGAAAAGTATTGAAGCTAGAAACTTGAAAATTTTATCCAATATCAAATACATACTTTTTTATATTGGACAACATTTTCAGAACAATTATAGCACTTTTGACTTAAATATAGAACTTTTAATTTACACCAAATTGTTTGAAAGTTTTTATGAATATAATTTTAAATATTTGACAAAAAGTTCTGAAAATTTAATATGACCTTACTCATATACCTACCTAATTATCCTAATAAAAATTCAAAAATTGTGAGTCAGGATTTTTTTTTTATACACACTTTAATAAATTATTATAACTCACCAATAACTATACAAATAACCGTAAAATACGTAAACAGTATTTAAATAATAATATATTATATTACACTGAAGCTTTGCTCAGAATCGTTTTATACTAAAAAAATGAGTCATAATTTCTTTAAAACTTAATACATTCATCACCAATATCTTGTCCGAGGACCGAAGGGACGAAGGACGAACTTGTACCACCATCATCTCACTTACCAGCTTTTTTATTTTTTATTTATGAATTCACTACCTACCAGTGATGAATTGGAGATAAAATATGTGGATATACGGCGAACACTTAATTCTATATATTTTTATTATTTTTTTTTTTTTTTTTTGCGTATACTCACTAAGATTATACGCGAATAAAGCCCTTACCTATTTTAAGTTTTAGTGACGAAAACAAAATATTCTATGATAATCCGAAATTTTCAGTATAGGTATATCCATATAAAAATTTAACCTAAAAAATTAATCAACCCATAGATTTATTTATTACAGTTAACATAGCATGCAACTATTTCGGATTGAAGAAAAATAAAAAATTATTGACGTAATGATAAAATCTAAGCTCCCACTTAAAAGAAAAGACTATATACACTAATTTTTTGAGTAAAACATCACTAGTCCCTTATTACCAATAATCCAATTACCAACTAATATATGCGATTATAAGTATTTAAGTATAAATCAATACAGATGATACGATTGATACTGACATAACCACATTAAATCAAATCTATGTATGAAAACATGGAACAAAACATTTTGTTTGGTAATCTAAAATGGTAAAATTTACGAAATACTTACCGATTTGATAGTAATTGATTATATTTACTTTGTTGGAACTCCAAAATAATGAAAAAATAAACTTGAAATTATTAGCAATTATTTATAATAATTTTATACAGGCCTTATAATATATATTCGTTTAATGTTTACGCTCAACAGAGTAATTTTAAAATGTTTTAATTTTGTTAAATACAATTTTAAATTGTTTTACCAAAAGATTAACCACGAGATGTTCGAAATTTGGTATAAATGGTCGATTCCATGAATTCTTTTTAAAATGAAACTCTCTTTTACGGAAGGACCTAAAAAAAGGAAACGGTAGGGTGCGACGGTCGGCTATTACAGTACCTAGTAATAGCCGACAGTAACCGACAGTAGCCGATAATAATAAACAACGCTTTTATCGTAAACGTATTTTCATGAAATCTTTTCACTATTATTATTTGTAATTGTGGGTTACAATCAAACCATCAAGTGTTAAATTACACTTCAAGAAAATCAAAATTCAAAAAACATAATTTTGCATTTTTAACTTAAGCGAATGTAATACTTTTAATTAATTAAATGGTAAAAGTAGATACATTAGAAATGAATATTGATTTGATGAATATTAAATTCAATATAATTTAAATGTAAAATATTATTGCTTTGTATTAAATAGGTTGGTTCGTTATACACTTCAACGGGACTACAATTTAGAAAATATGAAATAATTTATAAAAAATTATGGATTACTATTTTTCAACATAACATTATTTTTCAATATTACATCAATCATAATGTATACGGTATATGTATTTATGAAAATACTTATATTTTATTACAAACGAAATTATTTGATACTTATTTTTAAAAAAAAAAACCGTTTACTGTTGATAAGAATAATATTATTTGGTGATGTTTGATATAGTTATACCGTATGCCAGCAGCACAATGTGAATAATCATGACATCGGGGTCAGCAAAATAAATACAAACTATTTCAAACAAAATATATTACTGGTTTTCTGATAAAAAAAAATGTTATATTGTAAATTAATATCTAATGGGTTATTAGCGAGTATTTCCATTAATTATATAGCTTTTTATAAAACTTCGAAGTATTCATTACTAAATATTTGAAATTTTACCAATAATTTATGTAATGATTTTACAGCTTCAACAAATTTAAAAACAAATCTACCAATTTCAGACTTAACATAAAACTTTAGTTGGTTAACATTTTATGGTATAAAATATACATGTATTAACAATCGAAGTTATTTAATTTAAACATATTGTATAAGCTTATCTCATCTATATTTAATACAAGCAACAAGTAAAATATAAATTATGATATTAAATATAAATGAATAAACAAATTTGGTCTTTTATTTTTATTTTTAGCATGTTAAAAGTAAAAAAAGGCTAAGATCACTTATATAGAAGCTTGTATTCAATTTCAGATCTAAAACCTATATTTACAAATGTTATTAAAAAAATATCAAGTCTGATATTTTACGTAAAACAGTTATTTAAGCGGTAATTCCAACTGTACATGCATGTAAAAAGTAATTTGTTAAGTTTATCTGTATGAAACTCAAACCATAGATAGAAACATATATGACTATTGGTTAAAATACATTTTTACGTGATTAATAACTCCAAATTTTATAAGGTTTTCATTGAGAAATATCGCTAATTTACGTATACTTATTGATTTTCATCAAAATACCAACTTTAAACGCTAAAACAAAATCCTAACTAACGATTTTTCATTTTTTCAGTATTGTTAGTAAAGCATATGAATGATATGGTATTACATTTTTAGGTTTTTATATCAAGTATTTAAAACTGTTTTAGATCCAAACTTCCAAAAGCCGAGATATTTTCAATACTTTATAAATTATATATAAACATATATACATAGCATGAAAATCGTTAAATGTTTTCGAAACTTTTATCAAGTCTGTATTTGGGTCATATTGATATTTGTTGACAATTTTAAAAGTCTAACACCATTATTTTTGGATATATGGTTTAATGTTTAATATTAAAAATGGATTTTTATGAAAATCTCGTTTACACCAAATTTTATCATTTTTACTCAATTTTTAGGTAGTTTTATATACACTGAAAAAACTATCTAGAATACAGAAAAATTACTTTTTTTAAAGTACAAACTAGATGAAATTACTGATCAATGGAGTTACTAGATGGCATTTTTAAAGAATTATTAATACTAAAAAAAATGATTATATACATAGTAAAAAAAAAGAAGACACATCTTGTGAAACCAATTCATTCTTCGTTTTACTCAGAATCTAAAATTAGGTAAATTAAATCAATTTTATTTATCAATATATTTTCAAAATAAATCATTAGTTTCAATAATTTTTTTTTTCTAATTCATAAAATTATGCCATACATAGAATTTCATTCAATAAAAAAAAAAATAAAAAAACTATTCTATAAGCGCAATATTCGCCTGAAATCTGCTCAAAAGTATAAAATTCTAAATACATTAACTAATCATTGCTTTCAAATTTAAAATAATATATTATACAAATATTGTGTCTGGTGAACTTATCATAAAAATAATCTGATTAAAATTTTTTTAAATTTATTTGACCACGCTAAATTGTTCTCCATCTATACTAGAATCGTTAAAGCAAGGTAATGTATTTTTTTTTTTTGTTTTTTTTATTTACACGGCGATATTATCTACCTCCTATGTGTTAACATAACAACTTACTGACACCTATAAAATATAATTTATTTTAGCACTTCTATATTCTAATAATAATACGTTCTTGTACAGACTAAAGAAATTTCTTCATGGTTGTAATGATATGAATGTTCAATGTTTACGCCCACATTACTAACGCATACGACTCGGATATAATGCATTATTTATGGTTGCTTAAATTCAAGTTCATAATTTACAAAACAGTAGTCAGATATGTCATTTCCCTTTGAAACGTTCAATGGAAATATAGTAGAAATATTATTGAAATAATTTTCACTACTCTGGACAACTTTAATGAGACAGACCTATTTGTTCATTTACGACCAATGTCAGCTGCAAGGGAAATGTGAAAAATAAGAGCCAATGAACTGGATATTGTGTATTTGAGTCTATGTTAAAAAAATGACTATTTTTTTTTCATGTTAAAATCGAAGTTGGGGGTGGTACTTATGTGTCAGCTATTACCCCCTCCAACTCCATCGTTTATTGAGAAAACAAATCGTATACATATCTAAATCACTTAACTAATCTAACAGCCTCTAACCCCCTCGTTAAAAATATAGTGTATATATACTAATATAAATGTTAAAAAAAAATGACTATTTAAGAACCACTTTGAAAGTGTGCACCTATGTAAATACCTACGTGTTTTTATTAGTACTTCTAACGTAGTATACGTGTAAAACGTTATCCATTAAAATTCACTATTTTTACAAATTTACAATTATACATATTCTTCATGTCCGTATAAACATTTTTAAATGTTAAAAAGTTCCATGCAACTCTATGATGGATTAAAAATTTCAATTTTTAACATATAATGAAATTATGTTGATGATAATGGTTTGTTAATATTAATACTCATAAAAATGGAAAAAATTGATAATCATATATACACAATAATATTTAGTAAACTTTACCTTCAACATCACATTGAATCTATATTTAAAATTGTATTTTTTATTGTATGCAGATTTAGATGCGTTACTAATCCGAACGCATTTATGAGTTATTATTTTATGTATTTTTTCTCGTTGAACCACGAACACAGTCAATAATATAAATTTTTCAACTCTACGTTTGTGTGATAATTTAAATAAACAACTCATTAGGATGTTTATGTAAAAAATATTGTACATTTAATTTGTTTAAAGTTTTTTTTTTTTTTTTTTAATTTACGTGATTTTGTTCTAGGTGGAGATAAAGTTATGTCATACACCTAAATTGACCCATTTTTTGATTACTTTTGTAATATACCATCTAAACTTTATACAGAAAAAAATAAATATATAATCTATTAATCATCTATATCATTTTCAACTTTAAATGAATATAAAACTATGACATGGCAACGATAATTTTATAAAAAATAAAAAATATATAATACTTTTTCTTTTTATGTTGATCATAATGACAGAATGTTGAAAATGGAAAAGTGTCCAATAAAAAGCTGTATACGTACCTAATTATACGAATAGTAAACGTATTAAAAGTATTACATCATGTTATACAATATGGTGATGGCATGAATAGATGGTATGATAGAAGATAACATTGACATTGCTTCAATCTCTTATGAATAGTTAATTTTAATTAAGTTAATTAAGAAGATCAATCGGCAAGTTTCTCTTAAGGTGGTGTATGGAAATGATTGAGTGAGTAGAATAAAATAAGAAAAACACTAATGGCTTTGTAGGTTTTAAGGAGGCAGTGAGAGGTTAAATCTGGTAACAGTTGAATGTTGAAGTCTTTATGAAGTGTGAAGTTTCTAACATATGATTGAGCTTTAGCTAATAGACTAATGAAGCTTTATTGATTGATAGAATTGACAGAAGGTTTTTTTCACATCTTCCAATGTTTGTTTTATATTTATGAATACCTGAATAAAATTTTATTTCAGGGTAAATTTAGAAACAAAATATTTGTTTTGTTTATGTAGTAAAAATTACATTTGAGCTTTCCGAAGACCGAAAAGTACATAATCTTACCAATTCGTCACATATTTCTCTACCAATGGTTAAAATGTCATTTTCATCACGATTATCTTACCATTTTTTTTTTTTTTTTTTTTTTTTGTAATTGAAAAGCATAAATTAAAAATATGTATATTGAACTAGGAAAATTTGATTTTGTTGGTGATCTTATTTTTATTTCTTATGCACGTAGGGCATAAAAAAATCAAGTTAAAATAATAACTATAACATACAATAATACAGTACTATGAAATAAGCAAAATGAGTCAGGTACCGAAAATTACAAGTTGATATTTTATTTTTATTCAAGAAATACAAATTCCATATTTACTCGTTATTTATAGGTTGGATCATTCATCGTAGATTGCATGCCAATGATTGAGTATTTTTACGAGATTTTTGTCACGTTACTTAAATGTGATCATAAAGGATCACAACTCTGTTAACGTTAATCAAAGCTAATTTAAGTTAGGTATATTCCTTAAGGTATTTTAGGGATTATGGTGCATGGTAAATTAATTTTTACAAACAATTTCAGTCGTAATCTGCACTACATAAAAAAAGAAAATACTATTTTCATTTAATGTTATGTGTGCAATATTATGACACATTTCATATTCAATTAAGTGAATACGTGCATTTATAATTATATAAAACATTTAGATATTGATATCAATCAAATTCTATCAAATTTAGAAATGTCAATATATCTTAACTCAGGTTAAGATTTTAAAAAAACGATATTTCATTTCATTTAAACAGTTTATAATAGAAAATAATGGGATATTTTCAGATAACTAAAATAATTTTTTGGTGTTTTTATATTTAAAGTTTTCGATAATGGTAAACAAATTTGTGATAATTATGAATGTTTGTTTATATGTTTATTGATATATTTTGTTAATCTATAAGTTAAAGAATATTGGACCACGTGGAATACCAAATTTCTCAGTCAGACAAAATTGAATAAAATCGTTAACTATATGATGCAGTTGTGACAAAAGATATCAATTTAAAAAAAAATTTATTTTATTTGATATTATGCCTTTTTTTAATAAACAATTTTAAAATATCAATTATTTTTTAAAACAACCTGGCTTAATTATTAAATAAGAAAAATTAAGTAATGTGAAACTATTTTAACATTAATCGTCCATGGACACCTGTAATATTTTGCTTACTTTTTAAGATTTAAGTTTTTTTTCAATTTATATTTATTGACGCCTTAAAGCATCTATAAGAAATATAATAATCCTGGTTATATCCAAGATCATTTAGTTGAGAAGTTTAGTATTCCCTATAGTCATAAACATACGGTTATATAATTTATATAAAGGTCCAAAAGGGAGAGTGAGGGAATGATCATTTCCTTTCTAAAATATACCCTTGTGTGGATTTGTTTCGTTAAGCATTATGGAACTGTAAAAGTCTTGTCCCTTAGTTCACATTTTGAAGGGTTGTTTTGAGGATTAGAAGTTTTCGTATAAAAGTATAGGAGATTTATGAATATTATGCGTCTAATAATAAATATTGATTGCATATGATAAACATGTCAATATCATTCATAATATGTATACTGATTGATTTATTATACATTCACATAAACAAAAAAATCATTTTCATAATCATTGCTGTCTGTACTCATAATATTCGAATGATATTTTAATTTAGCTGGAAAAAGGCAAAATTTTCGACTTGTTATTATTTTAATATCAAATTCATTTTTACATTCTAAGTGAAACAAAAAATGATAGGGTTTTTTTTTTTTTTTGCTATCTATGTAATGGGTAGTAATAACGGTTTGAAAGTTTCATCCAGCATCTTTAATGAGGATCAGAATTTGCATCTAGTTGATACTTTAAAGAGAAGATTGTTCTCTATTCTCAATAGTTTATCAGACGTATAGAAAAACTATATGAATATTGAAAAAAAAATTATAAAATTTAGTGTAAACAAAATTTGTACAAAAAATACGTTTGGTATTATAAGCCATAAATCCAAAAGTAATAGAGCTAAATACTCGAACACTCTGAGGCTATATAAAGAAATTTTAAATTATTGGAAATATCTCGTTTTTACACTGAAGCTTTGCTTAGAATCGTTTTTTTTTATTATTATTATTTAAAGAAACTTTGTAAACAATTAGTTTCGACAATTATATTTACAAGATATTCCATAAAAGTATATAAAATTAAACGACTTAGAATCGTTAAGCTACAGAAATGATCGATCATTTCTTTAAAATTCAATACACCCATCTCTATTATCTTGCCCGAGGAGCAAAGAATTCCCCATGGTGCGAAGTACGACCTTTTTATTTACATTTCATAACATTTATAATTTTTATAAAGATCTTTCTATATTATATCAAATTAACAACATTTAAACATAATAATCAATTATTCATGGTGACAATTTATGTTTTCTACTAATTACAGGATTATCAACGACTTGTCGTTCTAGAAATTAACTGTTTTTTTTTCTTTATTAAAATTTGATAATTTCGTACTGAAATTATTTTGAATTGTATATCGTGTATATATTTTCTAAACAACGATTTATAGATTTTTAATACTTAAAGAAGATATGTTTCATTACTTTTTATTACAAAAGCATACATGCAAATAACCTGTTAGATGAAAAAAAATATAATATACACATTATGATATGATGTACCAAAATATTTCAAATTAAGTCACCAATTTAAAAATTTAAATTTTAAATACCTGATTGTTTTACTGTATTAAATGATGTTAATTGGAGCATCATTGATTGAGTTAAATCCATTACGTTAAATTCAGGTTAACTTTTCTGTACATACCTTTTTTAAATGTCTTTTCCAAGTCAATTGAAATTAATTTGTATTTCGATATACTTCATTACAGATAAGATGCGTCGTTAGTTAAAATTATTAATACTATTTTTCGTTAAATACTAAATACCTATTTATTTTATTTAGAATCCCATATAATGACATTGAATGATTGCTATATAAACTATTATAAAATGTAAAACAAAGCACTTTTTTTAAAATCATAATAACTATTACATAATATAAAATAATTAAAATATTTAAATAACATTCAACAAAAATAATTGATCTGTTACTAACGCTTTACAACAAACGACTAGGTAATGAATAAAAATTGAATATCGATTTGAACGATTGAAAATCCATGAGTGGAATATTGAACTTATGCGTTATCGTCAAATTATTCGTCGGGAGAAGCGCCTGCTGCGTAGTTGGAACAAACACGAAAAATTGGCAAACTTAACGTTAGAGGAGTGATATTCAAAACTGGTTTCCTTCGTCCCAAAAATTAAGTTGGATTCTTATAAATACAAAAGACATTTTTTTTCAATATATAATACAAATCATAATTAATCTTTTTTAATTTGTTTATGATTACATTATACTGAATTATAATTACTTAAATTAAAAAACTGAAGAAAATAACGGAAATATAATAAATGATATTGGTACATAAATAACAATAACAAATTATTCAAATTTACTAAATATGTTAATAATATTTACGGAAATATGAAAATCATTTAAACATATACCAAAGTAGAAATCTTTGTGTTTCATGTTTGATAAACGTTGCTTATAATCATGGTTAAAAGTAATTTTTCTGAATGCATTCATATTAATTTAAAATAATAATTAAATATTAGTAATAAATACCTAATCTCCTTAACTCATGCAAATACAATAGTTACAATGACTTCAATTCCTATAACACATCCATCAATGTGTCCAAATGAAAATAATTTATACCAAGTGACAGATTCAGAGGAAGGCACAAAGGCACGTGCCACTCTGCAGATTGTCTGTCGGCAAATTTGTTTAAACAGTCATCAGACAACAAGATATTATAAAAACCAATTCGTTTAAAATATGTTTATCAAAATAAACAAACAAAAGTAATATTTTAATTTGTTATTTAATTGATGAATGTAAGAAACCAATAATAAGTACTAGACGTGTTCACTAAAAAATATCAACAAAAATTTTAATTTGAACTGTATAATATAAGAATCTATAAATATTAAGTAAAAAAAAAATATTACTCGAAATGATTTATAATGACTTAAGTTTCTATGAATTATATAGTTTTAATGTGTGTGCTATTTAACCAATACTTTATAAAATATATTGTTTTAAAATTATATTATGTATTATAAATTATATTGCCAAAATATCCTAAATCCGTCACGGCGCCACTGTTTACACCCACCACTTAATACTTTATCCGTCTAAAGATAAAAGCGGAAAAGAACAAACTTCCAAAACAATTGTTATTGCATTTTTTTTACGTCAAAAGTTAATAACATAAAACTTATCATCTCAGGTTAACACTGGCTCTTGATATTAATATTAATATTAATATATTGATCTTTTTACCATTTAAACCCATATACTTCGACTGAACGGCCTCTAAAAGTTTGACAAACAAATATATATATTTAAAATGACAAATACAATTCACTATCATACGTTTATGACAATTCAAACAAAATGAAAAAATTAAATATACTCGTACGTCATTAATTATCATGAAATAAGTCAGTAATTAATAATATAATAATAATTCATATTAACAATTTATGGCTATTGTATATCGGTATTTCAAATATTAGTTTTTAAAGATGGGTAATTTTTCGTAATATAATATTTTCTCAAAGCATTTTATATGCATTCGGACTCTATGAGATAAAGAAATATGCGTTAAAGAACCCTTGAAAAATATACGGTCCAGCATAGTCACGATTTTATAGGCCCTTTGGTGTACTTAGGGCTATAATATTTTTGAAGATGTGTTGTTTTCATCGATTTTTCTACATTTTTTTTAAATACGATTTAAGCTACTCATCATAAACTTTATTATTTCATCTAATCGAAAATTAACCATAAAATATATAATTTAATTTTGATAATATTAAAATAAAAATTCCAAGGATTCCGTTACCTTTTGAAAAAAAAAATAGAAACAAAACAGATTTTGTAAAATATATTCTAGAATGATACATCAAACAGCAATTCCTAACTAAACATAATATATTGTACTATATATACATGCATGCCTACAATAATATGGAAACCACTTGAAGCCTAAACCGCTGACATACTTGACGTACAAAGTACCTAACCCTACTTATGAAATAAATTCCAAATGTTTACATAGTTATAACGATAGGTATTAGAGTAAAAAATAGGCCAAATTTTAATGGCTTTTAAAATAATAATTTATTGAATTTAAACTATAGTTTATATTTTATATTTTTAATTCATAGACTTTATGTGGTTTTTAAATTTTAATCATAAGAGATTACGTATATTTGGGGAATTTTTCTGAATGTAATATTAAGAACATTTATTCTATAAACAAATATATTAACAAAAGTACTGATTTTCATATTTCAATAACAATTAACTACAATGTGTATTTAATTTGATAGTGATCATTTATTTACACAGATTAAGTTTTCATAAAGTTTATAGATACAGATTCATTTTAATTTAATTATGGTTTAATTTTGGTACTTAAAAGAGACAATTTTAGGCGTTGGCAAAGTGGCGTCCCCATCGCCCAATGCATCAATGATGCATTGCAATAGCCATCACTTCAACCAGAAATGGTTGTTGTGATCTGGTCCTCCAGGTTGGGGATTAGGCGCAGGTTTAACAACCCTGTCTTGTAAAAAAACACTTTTTGTCAGACCATCACGGAATCAGCCTCGGGCACAGATAAATGGAATAAAGAATGGACACGGAATTCGGAAAACTAGAATTAAGATCGCAACTTGGAACACACTAAGCCTTTATAGAACTGGAGCCTGCCAAAATTTTACTGATGTTTTAGAAGCGTATGGAATACAGATAATAGCCCTTCAAGAGATAAGATGACCAGGAAAAGGTCAGGTAAAAGTAGGGAAGTACGTAGTGTATTTCTCTGGCATGGAAGAAGAACACGCCCTTGGATGTGGTTTCGCTGTGCATGAATCACTGGAACCACACATAAAAGAATTTAATCCTATATCAGAAAGGATAACCTTATTACGAGTAGATACGAAACCATTGAATATAATTTTGGTATGCGTACACGCACCAACAGAAACAGGGAAAGAGAACACAAAGGATGTCTTCAATGAGGATCTGTCACAAATATATGATAAACTGCCAGGAAATGTAATCAAACTTGTAATAGGTGACTTGCCAAGTGTGGAAGAGAAACACATTTTATACCAATGATAGGGAGAGAAAGTTTACATGAAACAAGTAATGAAAATGGACTTAGACTTATATCCTTCGTAGCCGCAAAAGATATGATAATAAGTGGCACAACATTCCCACACAAAGCCATACATAAGGCCACTTGGAAATCACCTGACGAGACAACCTGCAACCAGATAGATCACATACTTATTCAAAAAAGATTTAGGTCATGCATTAAAGACATACGTAGTTTCAGAGGAGCTGATTGTGACTCAGATCACTTCCTAGTGGTAACAAAGTTTAGGTTAAAGATCCAGAGTCACTAGAGCCTAGTGAACAAAAATAGTACAAAAATAAACCTAGAGATGCTAAAGGACGAGAAAGTACAACAAAAATACACTAAATTTGTGGGAGTGTATGTAAAAAATGTACAACTAAATGACATGGATGAAGACTGGGCCAGATTTAGCAAAGCAGTTAAAGAAATTGCAATGGAACACGTAAGAAAAATAAAATGTTCTAAGAAAAAATGGTTTAATGAAGAATGCCGACAAGCAGTAGAGAGACGAAGGATAGCCCCAGAAAGATTTATCAGTGCAGACAGTATAGACAATATAACCACAAGAGAGCTTTATACCTTGGAAAGGAAAAACTGTAAACGAATCATCCAGAGAGAGCAGAGGAAGTATCTCAATAAAATATTAAAAGAAGCGGAGAAAAGTCACTCACAGGGTAAGGCAAGACTCTTTTTCAGGACGATAAAACAGTACAAGTCTTTCAACTCAAGCCTGAAAATCATCAGAAATTGTAAAAATGATCTAATCATGGATACTAAAGAAAAAGCGGCAAGATGGAAAAAATACTTCACTGAGCTATTAAATGCAGATACCCCAGACAACATTACGAGGAGGGAAACACATAATGGTGCTGAACCAATGATAAGTGAACTGACCGAAGAAGAAACATACAAAGCAATAAGCAACCTCAAGAATTGGAAATCGCCAGGATCTGATGGAATACCAGGTGAGCTCATCAAGTACGGCGGAAAAGAAATGCATTATTTCATGTTTAGGTTATGTCAGAAGATATGGAAAGACGAGCATTTGCCAACAACTTGGTATGAAGCGGTAATCATACCTTTACATAAAACAGGTGATAAAACAAAGTGCGAAAACCATAGAGGAATATCTCTTCTGAACTCAACCTACAAAGTATTTGCGAAGATCCTATTAAACAGGCTAACGTCGTTCGTGGAAGAAAACCTAGGAAGATATCAGTGTGGATTCCGAACGGGAAGGTCAACGATCGAACAGCTGTCAGTTATAGGCCAACTAATAGAAAAAAAGTACGAGTACCGCCAAACATCTGGCCACTTTTTGTTGATTTTAAAAAGGCCTACGACAGTTTACATAGTGAAAGCCTTTATAATATAATGGAAGAGTTCGGAATTCCACAGAAACTTATAGATCTGACGAAAATGTGCATGGAGAACACGCAGTACAGAGTAAGACTTGAACAAACGATGTCTGAAGCTTTCGAAGTCAGTACAGAATTCAAACAAGGCGATTCTCTCTCACCCATCTTATTAAATTTAGCCTTGGAGAAAGCTATAAGAGAGATGCAATCAGAAACAACTGGGATAACGATAGGACAACAGCGTATACAAGTACTTGGTTTTGCTGATGACCTCAATATCCTAGAAAACTCCCTAAAAGATACGAAAAGAGCAGCGCAAGTGCTCGAACGAGCAATCAGTAAAATAGGTCTAAAAATTAATATGGATAAAACAAAAATAATGGAACTTCTAGGAGAGGAAGACAACACTGATACGGAATCCCTAGCTTTCGAAAAGGTTAATGAATTTCGGTACCTAGGTAAAGTACTGAGTAAAAACAATGATTGAGCTAGGGAAATAGGTGTAAGGATAGTAAAATATTTCTTTAAGTTTTATGTAGTTTTATTTGGTTCATACTCATATAAGTATTTCAATTTTTTTTCTGAATCACCTTTATGATAAATTCATAATTTTATACCTAGCGCTAAAATAGTTAAATAAATTACACATGAAGAATCCGTCAAATATAAAATAACTAATCATAAAAGCTTCAAAATTACAAATCAACATACCACAATGACAACAATTTTTATGAAAATAAATCAAATCATTCCAATGTTATTATAATATCTACTAAATATTCATTCTTTATTTTCAAAATTTGCAACTATTATTTACAACAGAATTTTCTCAAACTCATTCTTTCATTCTTAATTTAAAAAAGTTATTTTCTAACGTAATAAGACAATAAAAGAACACAATTTTCGTTTCATGAAAAATAAATCACGCGTACAAAATGTAATAACATACAGGTCTATATTAGATTCTGAGCGAAGCGAAAAACATATTGATATTACAATGATATTTTTATTTTGTTGTTTAATAAGTTATTTCATTTTAAAGTTATAAATGTAATTCATTTATTTCTTTTTTTAACTGCCCCCCTTCTATACTTGGAAAATAAAATGATTTATTTATAACTTATTTTGATTCCTTCTTAAAACGCGTCACATAAAAAAACTACTGAAAAATTGTGTGAAACCCGGTAATTGACAGTATTTTTAACTTTCTAGAAAGTTATTCTGTCATTTACAAAAGTAATGGTGCTAAAAAATTGTAATTTTTTTCCAGTTCATTATAATATTGAAATTTTATATCTACAAATAATAAAATATTGAAAAAAAGTATACATTTTGGGGTGCTTATAAAAAATCTTAATTACGATTGAAAATTTGACACTAGCTACATGAATTAAAATCATATGTATTGATGAGGTTCCCTTATTAGTTTAACTGAATATTCAAAATCTCAAAAACGTTTTTCTTAAACATTCCGTCATTTTATCTTTAAATTTGTTTACAATAATGTTTGTAAAGAAATAAAATAATAATAATAATAATTACTAAGAAATCTATGATAATATCTTGCATCTATAAATTTACGAACAAAATATGTTCATAAATACATTTAATCCTTCACTCATACAATATTAATACATATTATTATTTAAAAACTACTTCTAATCACAATACTTAAATTACTATACTGAACATCATTCAGTATCGTTTTCCTAAACGCAATGCTTTATCACTGTATTCAAATTAAAAATTATAATATAAGTAACTTTCACGGAGTCCCCTCAACACATTTAAACTATGACACATCTGTTAAATCTACCGAGAACACTTTACACCCAACACCAATACTTCGTGCGAATATCTAAATGACTGCAAATGAACTTTCATCACTAGTATATTGTCAACTCATTATTAACAAGTATATTATATTAAAAACTGTTGACTGTTGTATTCGTAAAAATCACTGTAATTCTTAAGTTTTTTTATTGATTACCATTTATTGAATGCAATAAATTACGTACATTTTATGTTTAATGAAAGAAATATTGTTTCATTATTTTAGACATAAATACAACTAATATTTTATCACGTACAACATTCAAAATATTGTGTTTAACATATTTGTATTTTATTTATTTATACACATACAGTCAAGAACTCTGAACTAAAATTGCTTTTTTCATCATTTATCCATTGAACCGAAAAAACAAGATTATTCAATAAATCAGAATACGTTTTAAACATTTATCAACTTGTGCTCAAATCTAAAATAATTATTCTACTAAAAACTATATATTTTTCGTCCCTGGTTTTTTATAATAATTTTTACAGTGCTAAGTATTATACTAACGAAATACAGGTGTTATTTAACATTATGCCCTACAGAGAAAAACAATAGATAAAAATGACTAGTGAATAAAACACATATGATATATAAAGGTAACTACAACAAAGCGATCTACCACATTTACATTTCTGAAATAAATTTTTTCCTTCAGAAACGAAGACTAAACGAGGGATCCTTTAGGGGTTGTATAGTCAGCAACTATGAATACTATTAAATTGTTACGTTAAATGTTTACATCAGCGGGATGAGTTTTCGTGCGTTATTTCTAGATTCGTTTTTCTGTTTTGTGACAACCAATCCTACACATAAAGCCCCCTGTATCTGAAAATATCAACACTTAAGTTTTATGCGTACGTATAAGCTTAGAATTACATATAAAAATAATATTTTACAAGCAACGTAGGTATATTGTGAACATAACGTGTGTGTAATGGGACTGAAGAAAAATATAACGTCCACGAAAATCCCTAATAGTGGGTAGGGCTCTTGGTAACCGTTCCCCAGTGAAATGTGTATATATAGGGTGTATGACGTTGATGATGTAAAAATTTTACATTCTGTTTTAGCGTAGAATTGTCACTCCTACATGACATATTTAATATATTAGCAATATCATTATTTTTATCATTTTTTTTCTCGTCAAAAAATTGGTAAGTTAAACATGAACCATTATAAATCAACTATATTTTCAATTTCGTAATGTACAATTTGAATGACCCCATAAGTACCAATATTTTTTTAATTTCCCTATTGGCTGTAGCTATCAATAATAATAGTAACTATTCCACGCAACAGTGTTTCACTCACAAACGACTCAGTGAACTCTGAACAATGATCGCAGCGAATTAACCAGTGGAAAAGAATAACGAACATAAAAACGATTTTTAGAGTAGTTATTTGTGTTAAATAAATTGTTTATTACGAGTTAATACATATTATTATAGCTATTTATGATGTTCAATAAAAACGCCACTGTTATAAAACAAATAATATCGTGACATATTTGAGAGAGACAATTCATTATTTTTCAGTGATTTTAGCACAGTTTAGCTTGGATAACTAGTTCTTGATGTGAAATAAAATAATAAATGTGCAAAAACATATTAACACGGGTACGGCGAATACTGCTAGTGAAAGAAATGCAGTGGCTGGTATGGCTGCGCCACACCCTTATAAACATATATTTAAAACTATTTATTTTGTGATTGTATCATTCCTCAAAACCGAATGATAGTATACAAAAACAATTATTTTATTTTTACGCAATAATTAAAAGACATTCAATTAATTGGTTCCGACATAATTTTGTAAATTAATTCTTAAGTTATATTTCATATTTTATTTGATGAATATTACTAATTGATTTACAGTTGACTTTCTTACGAATAAAGTTAAAATAATCACCAGTGTAATCAATAAACTTAATCAATCAAAATCAAGTAAGTAAATATAGGTAATACGAAAATACTTAGTATCTTGATTTATAGCCATCATTTTCAAATTAATAAAAATTTAAGAAATTTGTACAGTTTCAATAATATTTCTCAATAAAAGCATAAAAAGTAAAACCAACTTATATGAATAAAATACATATTTATAATTATAATAATAATTAATGTATAAACTACGTGTTACATTAAAATTACATTAAAAACAGTTTTTATCAAGTTTTAGTTCTATTGAAAAACAGCTAATATACCTAGTTGTAATAAATTATAATAATCGATTGACTATTTCTCAAATTATAGGATCACATTGTTTGATACTATATTATCTACTGTTCTGTATTCATAAAATTTTGAGTTCATTGTGTATCTAAAATAAATATATACACCATATATGTAAAAAAATATAAATGTATATTCTATGTAGTGCTGCTTATTATTATACTCATTTGTTGCATTACGATTTTAATCAAAAGCAATTTTAGTTAATACTTAAGTAAGAATATAATTATCGCTACGTAATGACCTACAAATTGTTTTGCACATTAAAAATAGCCGGTATTAAGAATTCATCCAAACAGTTTTTTTTTTCATATAAAACTCAGACAACAAAATAAATCGAAAATTATCCACTATATTGCAGTTAATAAACAATAAAACAATAATATAAAAATTATGTACCTTTTTTTAATACATGTGTGTATGTGTGTATGTATAGGTAGGTGATTTGTTTGTGTGAGAGTTGGGGAATTGGTGTTCAACCGAGATAGCCATCATATTACTATGGACCTGTGCGAGTTTTATTCTCATAAAAAATACATCGCCACAAAGGATGTTTGTTGGTCATTAAATATTGTTGATATTTTATAAATTTTACTAAATTAGAAAATGAAAATTATGTATTTTTTTTAAGATAATTTATATTTAATTAATGTTTTAAATCTCAGACTTCACGGATTCAGACACAAATTTCAATAATTTGTGCTCGTAATCAGAAATGGAGATGGTGAGAGTATGTTTCCTCGGCCTCACAATACTTATTTTAGGCTTTAAGTGAGGCAGTGAAACTATTAATTTTTTTTTTTCGAGACACTTTTCGGGGCAGTTAACTCCGAGACTTCATTCATTGCAACTCTATAGATTAGGAGTTGCAAGTAGATGGTACTTTGAAGGTCTATTTTTCTGGAAAATTGTTAAAAACTGGAATTTTTCCCCATGCGTTAGTAAACAATAACACACAATATATTGTACAGAATTTGGACAATAGTGTCAAAAAAAGTTGACAACTTTTAAACTAAAAATAGAACTTTAAATTTTTTTAAGTTTATTTCTTAACAAATAATACAAATTTGATTCTTAATAAAGATTTATGGAATTATAGTTTGACTTTACTCAAATACTCACCTAACAATATTGAAAAAAATTTTAAAATTGTAAACAGGATTTTTTTTTATCTGCGTTTAACAAAATTCTTAAACGATTTTTACAGAATCGACAGTTTTACATCAATATTAAACATTAAAAGTGAATATAAAATTATTTGTCTATCCAATTATTATCAAACTCGGGATAAATATTAAAAAACATTTTTTGTATCTTTTGGTAAAAAATGTCTCTCACGTTCAAATAAAAATCTTTATAAAGTTTTGATAAAAAATAAACTAACCAACAATTAGAATGAAAATAGTGAGATGTATAAATGATATATTTTACACTGGAGCTTTGCTCGAAATCGTTTCACTTAAGAAATGATTTATCGTTTCTTTAAATTTCAATACACCCATCTATATTATCTTTTCCGAGAAACGAAGAATACTCCACGATGCGAAGTACCTCATTTTTTATTCATAAATTGTATGTTTTATATCTAATAGCAAACATTTTTATAGTGATTTTAGCATTTTATCATAGTTGAAATTGTTATATAAATTAGGATTTTTGCTTTTTTTTTCCACTTTTGTAAAAATAAATAAATAAAATATACTTTTTGTTCAAGTCTCAGAAAAAGCTGATTTTCCCTTTACGTGTAATATAATCTATGTCTATAAACATAGGTAATATAACATACATTAAATTTACCATAAAATAATATCAACATATCAATTTATAATTTATCAGTCATCATATTATTATATAATATATGATTACATATTATTTGCAATTAATATTAAATATTATACCAAAGGTGATGTATGTGTGTTTTTATTGATCATTCTGTATTATGAGAAAAAAAACGGCAAAAGGGCTAATTTGATATTATGTTACCACTGAAAGTAAACTCTGCGTACATCTATGACTTTTATTTTTTTTTCAATTTAAGAACCGAAGGGGAAACTGCTAACGCATTGCTTCCCCTACGACCCCCATCGTTTATTTATCACCAATACTTTCATTTGTGCCCTGGTTTGTGTATATTGTCACACATATATGACTACCTTACACGAAAATATCACCATAGTGGACAAAGTTCATCAATAATGTAGAAATACTACAAATGGTTATGATACATTTAATTCAGTAAATTTTCCTTGTACATGACAAAATTCGAAAAATAACCCGATGATCCAACTTTGAATCACGGTCTTCACTTTTACTTTGTACAGCTTTATTACAATGTTTTAGATCGAGACCAGTCGTCAGTAAAAACTGAATCTATAAGCATCCAGGCTGTATTTTCAATTCTATTTGTACGTAGTTTGTCACACTCCACTTATAAAATTATTTAAATTAAAAATGTTTTTATGTTTTCTTTTAGTAACCATACAATCGTAAGGAAATAAACGTTAATCATTGTGTTTTGAAAACAAATACAAGTTCATTAAAATGAAGTACAAAGTTTTAACGTCATGAATTTTCTTACCAATACTTAACCTATATGATTTCCTATAAACCACTCAAAGCACTTCCCTTCGTTAGTATGGTTACATAATAATGTAAGTACACTGTACAGTTGATTACCTATATACAATGGTCAAAGAAATATAAATAACACAACTTTTTTTTTTTTTTAATTAGTTTATTGAAGAGGATGGTTCAATCAATTAGAAATCGCTAAAGAACTTAGAAAATGGTCAACTATCTTGATTGAAAAGTATTCTACTCAATTTAATTTCAACGCAATAATTTGTCCAACCAAAAATAAATCGTGCATGACAGCGAATCGCTCATACGGTATCTGTAGTTTGGTCAGCACGGAGCTGACTTGTAGTTCAAACAGACAAATAACGATTCATAATGTATTAGATAGGGAAACTCTGACGGTTTACAAACATCTCTTTGATAATAATCCCACTAAAATGTTAGTTTTTAAATATCATTAGTTGAAATTGTGCTAAATCTAAGTAAAAAATTTATGATTTGTTTATGGTGTCTAACCTTCCAAAGTTAAAAAAAAGTTCTTCGGCAAACATTTTTGCGCATAATTTTGAACTGCAAATAAAACTAAGGAAAATTAATTTAAACAAATTTATTATATATACAGTTTTGTTATTTATCTGACTTCCTCTTCAAGATGTTGAACCTGCTTGTAGTTTTTCGATGGACTTTGGTAAAAACAACAGAACGCGTTTAGAACAAATTTGAAATATGACATGAAACTAAACTTTCAGTCATGTTCTGTACGTATTCGACAATACAGTCAGAAAACACACCTTGATACATGTTTTAAGCTTTAAAAATGAAACAAATACTAAATTCAGTTCAGTATAATAATACACGAAAAAACATGTTTGTTTGTATTCGGTATAAGAGAAACGTGTTGAAAATAGGAGAATAGACGAGTGGGGCAGACGACAAGCAGCAGGGAAGTATACTTGGAGTGTTTTCACGGTGTATTTTCAAATGGTCGGTAGCGGTAATGACGTTAGACGCTACAATAATGTTATTTCTAAGGAAAACGTGATAAGACAAAATGTCATAATACAAAGGAATATTGTGGCTGTATTTCTGACAGCCCGGCGCGTAATATAGTAAATACTATTTCCTCTCGATTATATTTGCAACAGTAGTCCTTTCCGGCAGTCGTCATAGACGCGTTTAACGACCGGAACGCAACACTCGTGCTAATCATGTGAATCTTTATTTTAACACTTTTTTTATCTCTATTATTATTATTATTATTATTACGCGGTGCAAGCTGCAAAACAACGTATTCTCGACCGACTCTGTTCGGGCAAAACACACGCGAAACAATCGCAATTGTCTGAAACAAGCATTTTGGGATTTGCGCCGTCGTTGAACAATGGAGGGTAGTCGGTCACGAAAAAAAGAAAAAAGAAAAAGGAAAAAAGTACTGTCAGCTCTTTTCTCCTTCTCGTCGTAAAACCACGTAAACCGTCGGAATATCGATCACGCGACAATCACTTACTCGGGGGCGCATAGCACCCGATGGATTAGATCGTCCCGAGTCTTAGGAATCGCAGACACTCAGGCTCCTCGGACATTATTCACACACACACACACACACACACACACACACACACACACACACACACACACACACACACACACACACACACACACACACTCACACACACGCATACACGCACGCACACACTCGAATAATATTTTGTATATGAGCGTGTTGTGATATGATATTCCACCTGAAGTTTATATTTAGTTGTACGATTGAGGACAAACTTTGTCATAAAATATACATATTGCCATTGAGAAATACATTTGTCGAGGAGGAGACATTTTGCCATAGAGGGATATAATTGCCGGATAGTTCAAATGCCGACATGGAAGAATTTTTTTGCTATAGAAAACAAATGTTGGCATAGAGGAATACATTTGCCACAGAGGACAAGAGTTGCCATAGAGAAATGCATTTGACATAGAGGACAAGAGTTGCCATAGAGAAATACATTCGCCATAGAGGACAAGAGTTGCCATAGAGAAATACATTTGCCATAGAGGACAAAAGTTGCCATAGAGAAATACATTTGCCATAGAGGACAAAAGTTACCATAGAGAAATACATTTGCCATAGAGGACAAGAGTTGCCAAAGAGAAATACACACACACACACACACACACACACACACACACACACACACACACACACACACACACACACACACACACCCTGGAAAACTTTAACGTCAGCGTGGGCACGTCACTAGCCGTCGTGGTCGCGTAGCACACTTACCAGTACGTAGACGGCGAACGGCATGACCACGAGGGCGACCAGCAGATCGGCCAGCGCCAAGCTGACTATGAAATAGTTGGTGACGGACTGCAGGGCCCGTTCGCGGCACACGCTGATTATGACCAACACGTTGCCGAACAGGGTGAGTATGGGGAACACTACCAGCCCGAGGGCCCAGTAGTTCTTGACGATCACGTCTTCGTAGCAGTTGGTCTCGTTGTTGAACACGGAGGACGGCGACGACGGAAACGCGGAACAATTGTTGGTGGCCGCGTCGCCGCCGACCACCGCGTACGAGTCGTCGGTGTAATTGCCACTGCCGACACCGCCGTCGTAGAACGTCTCGTCACCGCCGGTGCCGTTGCCGCCGTGCATAACCACTATGGCCGCCCGTTCGGCCGCCACCGCGGCGGCCGCGGTCGCCGCCCGGTAAGCAAACAGCTCGACCGCCGTAGTGGCCACCGGCCACAGTCGTCGCGGCCGCAGCAGTCGCGTCACGTCGCCGCGGGCCGGGGGGCCAACCGCAGAGCCGTGGCCGCCGTCGCCGCCGCCACGGCACGACGAACGAGCGGCGGACGCGGCGGACCGGTCATCATCGTCGTCGTCGTCGTCGTCGTCGTCGTCGTCTGCAAGTCGTGTCACATGCGTGAAAATACGAAGGGCGAGAGGACTACGCGCGAAAACGAGGGGAGGCGCAGGAGAAAAAACCCGAGAGCACCCGCGGTCACGAGACGGATACGCGATTCACGAGGAGAAGAATACTTAGCACTCACGTCGGTCGTTGACACCGCGGTGGGGAGGCGCGCGCCCGCATGAATTCGTCGTCCGCTTTTCCGTACACGACGCGCGCGAACCGTCGACTGGTGGTCGTGCCGCCCGCGGGAACGGACATCGCCGCCACGGAGACCCCGCGCTCGGCAGACAGTACGGGGGAGAGGGTGCAAGCACGCGCGCGCGCGCGCGCCGCCGCCGCCGCCGCCGCCGCCGCCACTCGCTCTCGCTACAGCTCCGCTCGCAAGTTTCGCCCGTACACCGTCGGCGGCGGCGGCACTACACTCGCCGCATCTGTGCGGCGCTTCGTAGCCGCCCGCCGTTAATTATCAACTTTCCGGCCGCGCACACACCGGTATTCATCGCCGGATATTATAGCCGTACGTTTAAGTTCTCTCCCGTTCGTCCTTCCACCTCCACCGCCGCCGCCGCCGCCGCCTCCTCCTGCTGCTACCGCCGACGCCGACGCCCGGCGTAACGGCCGTACCACACCGTCGCGTCGCCGTCGTCGCCGCCGCCGCTACCGTCGTCCAGTCATCCCGATAATACACGCGTTCCCGTCGATTTATTGTTATTATCATTATTATTATTATTATTATTAGTATTATTATTGCGCGTTCACACCGCCTTCGGATTATTATCATGTCGTCGGGGGCGTGCACGCCTCGCGGTCATCGTCGTCGTCGTTTATATTATTAGGTATCTCATCATCTAGGCGGCGTCGCGCGTCGTCGTCGTCGTCGTCGTAGTCGACTGACATTTCTCTACCGTCGGGCGATGGCAACAATGGCCACTCTGACACGCAAACAAATTGGGCTGCACAGAAATCGGAAGGTTTCCGACGGCCCGATCCGTTTGTTACGAGCACCGGCACTAGGCCGTTATGTAAAATACGTGCTTGCAAGAGTTGCGGATATCTCGAAAACGCCGGGACGGTGAAATCGTTTTTTTTTTCTTTTGGATTTTTCATTTAGCATTTCTTTTAATTTCTCAGCACATCTGGAGAAACAAGTTCGTGTTCCATCATCGAATACATATGAACGCTGCTTTTCTGAAATACGTAAATGTTTATACGTGATTGCCTATGAAACATGATTTCGAATACGTATTTGTTCATCAACTCAAACGCAACATGTAGGTGTACTTACTGATACAACATGTACAAGAATGTTTCCGAAAAACTAAATTATTGCACATTCAATGTAAACATAAAACACAATTTATCGTCACCACGCACTATAATGTGAATTTTAAAATTCGTATTGCACTATACCGCCGTAACACGTTACCTATTGCGAATAATTTATCAACATGCCTACAAATAACTAGTGACAACGGTTTAATAAAATTATTTCCTGCCATTACAGGGGTATTTATTGAAATAAAATTCATAACTTTTGCTGAAAATCAAAATGCACGTTCCACGAAAACGATAAAACGTGCAAAAAATTTAAATGAATAGAGTAAACTATATTTTATTTGACTAAAACAGAGGTAAACATTTTTTGTGTAATTTTTACGAGAAAAAACTTACAACTCCTTCGTGGAAACCACCTGCAGTTTTTGCATCTAACGATTTACATTCTTGGCATACTTAGTAAAAATTTAAAACAAAAATTAAAATCGTTTTTAATATAATTGAGTGCAATTAATAATATTTTACATACAATATAATTCAATAACAAAATATTTAATGTTCGAAAAAAGTATAAATAATAAAATATAAAATTAGATAAAATGTTGACATAAATTATTGACGTTTGTTTCTAGGACAATTTAGCAGTCCCGAAATAATTTTCTTAAAACTTATAAAGATACCAAAATGCTCAGTTTAAAACTGATACATTTCCAGATAAACCAAGACGTATGACAACCCTAAAAATGAACATATAGAAAATATTGATTATGTCATTCATAATATTACGAAACGTGTTTTACATGTAGTTTGGAACAATACACAACCCCAATAAAGCAAGTATGCGAAAATCTTAGCACTTGTTGTCACTTACATTTAAAAAATCACGCATGAATATCATCCTGACTATATTCCATCGAATGTATAAAATCATTATAAAATTTACTGACTTTGAGTAAATAAAATTCTAATAATATTGCGTCTCTGAACGAAGGATATTTTAAATTGAGACTAGTCACTAAAATGTTTCATTTTCCGTTAACTGCTATATGTATTATAAACGTATATAGTTTCCTGGGGCCGATTTGAAGTCTCAATCGCGTTCATTCGAGATACATATTATTATTATATATTGCCAAAAGCCGACCCGCAGGGATTTGATGTCCTGGAATATATCTATACTACATCACCGTTCTATTATTTTTCTATAGCCTTCTTCTCACGCACGAACTTGCGAGCGAGCGAGCGTGCGTGCGTGCGTGTGTGTGTGTGTGTGTGTGTGTGTGTGTGTGTGTGTGTGTGTGTGTGTGTGTGTGTGTGTGTGTGTGTGTGTGTGTGTGTGTGTGTGTGTGTGTGTGCAACGTGTGTTTTCTGTGAGCGTATGGATATACGAATTCGAATTGTTGCCCAGCGGCAATAGGCAGAAATAAGACACATAGAAAATCACTATAGCGTAACAAAGTTTTTAGGAGTATCTACCGCTATCGTTGTTATCGACGCATCCGCACCTTTATGATAGCATTTAATGCTCCAATATTATGACCACTTACAATCTTGAAGATATAGACGGTTGAAAGACAAAAAATTAAAAATTAAAAATTAATAGAAATACACTTCTTTAATATCGTAGAAATTAGAAGAAAAATCTATTTATGTAAAAAAACATTGTACCAAATAAATTCGACTTGACAATAATTCAAATATGGATGTTTTAGCGCTGGACGTTTTGACGATGTCATCATGATGCCTTACTAGTATGACGATAATGTCATTACGATAAAATTAATAATACAGTTACGCTAGTATAGTATTTATTTTTTAATAACAAAACATAATTCAGCACCATACTTGTATATTATAATATTTTTTAATTTAAGCAGCACTTATACTCGTATACAAACCAGATATTGTAAGTGCTTAAAGAAATGTTTGTTTGGTCTAAATTCGTACTAATATTTTCAATTCAGAAATATTGAACAACTTTGAAAACAATCATACTCGTGATTCCAAAGTTACTGAGATAAAAACATATCATTTTATTACTGTTATTAGAAAACGAACATTATTTAAATTGAGACAAATATTATGCATTTTTAATGAATTATGTGCATAAGAATCATAAAAAGCAACAAGATAATAAATGTATCATGCTTATAATAGACACATCAATTATTGTTCGTTTTATAATAGTATGCGCTAATACCTATTGTTATTATTTTTAACGTTCTCTTCCAACTCCTGGAATATTGAAAAAATTCGTAGGAACAAAAATAAATCATTTTCTAACAGCTCCGTTAATGCCATCATAAACTGTCTTTAGAAATAAGTACCTGAAATTTACAAACAGAAAAAAGGAGCTCAAGAACAGTTGTTGATAACCAATAATTGTAAACAGATAAATACAATTAAAATATTTGAAAGACCACCAACGTTAAATATTTTACCAAGTCAGATATGACATTGCGTTCGTTTTTTTTTTTAAGCTTTTCTGACTTCTTTTTATCTCAACTTAATGATATCGACTTTTTTATTCAACAAAATAAATTGGATGGGTAGGTGGACATAGGTACTGTCTCACTGTGAGTAACTAAATGTTTCTGTGAAGTTTTCAATCTCGAACAAACTTAAAAAATGTAATATAATACTCAAGACTTTTGATTAAAGAACTTGAATTTTTTTATGTGAATTTTACCCAATAAAGGACACCTTATAATAATGATGAGCATATAATTTCTTTGTACAGCATATGTGAGCATCTCAAGCTTAGTGATGTTGGCCAGTTTCTCAACGGACACAATATTTTCAGTCTTTGATGTTTTTGTTTTAATTTAGTAGTTATGGGTAGATTTAAAGTATCAAGTTAGATTTCTATTCTAAAATTACAGAAACATATTAAATAAAAGGTAGCCGACGAATTGTTAACACAAAGTTTTCAATTATAAGACATTTTGGAGCGACAAAGTATAAGAATGACCACTATACTTTTAAAATAAAAATGTTATTTCATTTTTCTCCTCATTTTTGGACCTCATTCGTGTGAGCTTAAATGTTTCGTGTTATCGTTTTGAAGTCTTCAGAGCTTGAGTATGCGGCACTGTCACCATCATATATAGCTATTTTCGTAGTATACATTGTTGAATAATACTATACGTATTAGTCAAATAGTAAAGGTGAAATTTTTGAACTTTGATGTTTGCCTGGATAAATTTGTTTTGTTTTAGATGAATTATCGATTATTCGGACATTAAAACAGCCAAAGGAGAGGTAAGATTCAATTAGTTTATGTATTGCTGCAGGGGTGTTTAGTATTTTTAGTTTATACAAAAGCCCGTCGCGTACCAAACACGGTCAAAGGCTTGGGCTACGTCTAAAAAGGCTGCACCCGCATGTTATTTTCTTTCAAATCCATAATTAATATGTTCAAATAACCGTAAAAGTTTCTGAATAGTGGAATAATTGGATTTAAACCCAAATTGGAAATGCGGTGTAGCATTAATTGCATTTAAATAATTCGTTAATCTTGAATGTATAATTTTTCAAAGATTTTTTAAATAAAGACAAATGGCCTGCAGTGGTTCTGGTTGAAATTATTGTCTTCATTAGGTTTTTAATTTTGACTATTGCGGCTAATTTCCATAGGGTTAGGAACCTTTTCATCATTATTAAGGAATTGAATAAGATATATGCAAGTATGATACTGCTTTTTTGGGGAATATTTTTTAGCAAAGCATGAGTAATTAAATCGTATACGAATCTTTTTGGCAATTCATTTAATTAGATCTAAATGTTTTATAGGCTCTTGTACGATATGATATTTTGAGAAACCATATCGGACTCTCCTATATTGTGTTGAACTAAATTGTTTTTAGAGTTATCTAGTGAGCTATTTAATGTGAATGCATTTTCTAGATTGTATGCAAATAGTTCACATTTATTGAAATCTGCATTTAAATAAACATCTCCCAATTTCAACGGGGGTATTTCATTAGAGCTTGGTTTAATTATTTTTGTAATTGCAATTGCTACAGATTAGAGTCTACTGGGTGTATAGTAGATGTGTTTTTGTTTAAGAGTTAATAATGTAATCTCCAAGCAAATTTTTACTTTTTTCGTAAGATAGTTAATTGTTATTCGATTTTATAGTTGTCTATAAAGTTCTCAGAGTCTACTAGTTTGATGCTTTGAATTTGTTAATTTCGAAATAAATTTTGTGAGGAATTCGATTTAGACTTAAATTTACTTTCTGATATTTTAAGATGTTATTCAAAATGTCTATCTCTTTTGATCTAGTAAAAATACATTTTTACAAATATTTCAATCTAAAGTTCAAGTTTCAGAATGATTATCTCAATAATTCAATTTTTACACGCGTTTAAAGCTAAAATTATGGCTCAAATAACTCTTTTAATGTAAATTGTCAAATTTGTTTCAATTTTACTTTCATAATAATTATAATTTTTGGTTTTAAAATCTAAAATGTATAGTCGAATTCTTTTATAATTTGTTTTAGTCTTTACTACTTTTCGTCTTCATATGAATCGATTGTGATCATTTTTTTTTTTAATAAGCTTAAATGTCTTATTACGGAAAAATGGATCATTTTTATGGATATTATAAAATCAACATTATTATTTTTGTTAAGATATCAGAACTTTTGTACATGAAACTTCAACATTATAAAATTTAAACGTAACTAGTTCCTACTATAATTATTTCTTGAGTTTTACTCAGAATCATTTTCCGGAAACAATGATTTACCAATGATTTCAAATTTAAAATAACATCATACTACACACATCGTTCTTCAGTCGTAGTATAAGTTGTATAAACAGTGGCGTATTATCAATTTTTTTCTGGGGGAGTCTAAAAAATACTTTTATATTCTGAGTAACTCTTTTTACAATCATCGCTAAATTACAAGTTATACCATAAAAAAATATAAATATTTATAAATACATAATAAGTTATTTATGAATTTTAAATGCAATTTTATAATATATTTTGTATTTGAGTCTACAATTTTGTAAATATATTTATCATACATTTTAATTCAGACGTAAATTTTATTTTATTTTTCACTCATGGGGGGGGGTGAAACCCGGGACCCCCTTCTCCCGTAAATAATCCACTGATTATAAGTATCTCATATATTCCAAGAAGCGAAGAATACCCACGGTGTGAAATATGTCCGGGTTTTTTTTCTTCACAATTCATAACATTGTAATATATAAGAGTGTAGCACCTAGTAGTCGAAAAACCATTGACCAATCTGCCCAAACTATGTATTTGTATTGACTACAGAGGCATCATATGCCCTGTATTCTTTCACTTAGATTCTAGTTTATTAATACTAAACCAATTGCTTATATTTTTACAACCTATAAAATAGCAAAGTTTTGAAAATTAATTTTAAAAAAATAAAACGTTTGATTTATCAAAATTGAGTGATTTTGACACTTTTTAGCTATTTTCACCCAGACAAATACTAATAATTGTTTTATTTTGCTGTAGTTGAAGTGGTCTGATTGCATTTTCAGTTACACCACCTTAGATCTTGATGCCATATAGCAGGGATGGGCAACTTAAAGTTACTAAAAGACCAATTTTTAGAATTTAAAAATCAAGCGGGCCAGAGAACATAAAGTAAATAAAAAAAAAAAGGTAAAGAAGTGTAAAGTTTACTATTGACATTTACTTTTCATATTTATTAAACATTGTATTAAATTTGGCGCGGGCCAGTTAAAAACAGTACGCGGGCTCGGGCCGGCAACTGCCCATCCCTACCATATAAGAAGACAGCTTGATAAAAAAACAGTGATGCTTTTAATATTTGTAAAGAAGGAAAACATGTATATTTATGTTTTATTTTTGCTTTAATAATTAATATTATTTTATAATGACTCTTCTTGAAGGTCGAATAGCCTACCTATCTTTACGATAAATAGCTTACCTGTTAAATTTAATTTAGAAGTTTCAATTAGGTGCGTTTTACTACACACGCTATATCGACATTATGTTCAAATAAAAACGTTACAAATGTATTTCGAATGTGTTTGACTCTATTGGCTTTCAAATGTATAACAACTAACTTATTTATTTTGATATGATATCACATTAATATTATTTAATCAAATAAGACAAATTTTCGATGCCTATATTAATAATCTATAAAATGACTTTTCTGAATAAGAACGTTAATGGCTTTTTAAAACATTAATGATATATTAATTGTTTATGTATGCTTTTGATGACTTCTTTTTGATAATAGCTTTCTTTTTTACGTTTTTTCGGGTGGATTAGAGAATTATTTGTCCCCGGGGTTCTATAATTTGGAGTTGTGTTTCGGATATTTATGTTATAAGTATGGTATTGGGATCGAGTGTTTTTATAATCATTTAAAATTCATATAATTGCATTATATGCTTATGAAGGTTGTTGAATTAAGTTTTATCTTGTTTTGTGTAATTTGAAAGTATTTTAGGTGCTAAGTGAAATTAAAGATTTATAATGATGTTTATCTTTTATTTTCTGAAGACACATTTTGGGGATAGTAAACTTTGTCCAAAAATTAAACTCTAAAGATCAGTAAATAATACTTTGAGGATTCATTACCCTCTTTTTTTAATAATTTTTCCAAGCGTAAGAAAAAACTACCGAAAAATTAAGACTAAAAACCGAAAAAATTACTGTTAATGAGACTTTCAAAATATAGATTTTAGTTATTTAGTCTTAATTCTAAAATGAATGATGATAGAAAATTGAAATTTTAATCATATTCCAATAACACAGTTTTACAATCTTCACAAAAGTTTTAAACAAAGTTGACAACTTTTGATTAAAAATAGAGCTTTGAAAATACATTGCTTTATCAAGTTTATTTCTAAAAATATTTTTAATTTTCGACGTTTAGATTTGAAAATGTAGTATAAACTTACTCATTATCTCATTTAATGACGATGAAAAATTACAAAAATTTGATTCAAATTAACATCCAATTTATAAGCGTTAAGCGTTTAACAAAATTCTAATTTTATTTTCAGGGAACCTACTGTTTTAAATTGTTGCATATATTTTCAATATTAAATACATATATTAAACAAATTGATCTATCTAATCATTATAAAGCTTGAAATATAGATATAAAAACATGTTTTGAAGCTGTTTATAAGAAATATTTGCATTTTGTGCATTTAAAGGGTTAGCTCACATTTATTTTATTTATTTATATTTATTTTAATTATGTGTAGGAAACATTGGCAATTTTATTATTTTTAGTATAAATGTAACTTTTACGATTTTCGATGTGGTATTCGAAAACAATGAAAGAAGTGGCCGAGTGAAAACTTATTTATTGTGATTTTGTCTAATTATACAACAGCTGGTATGGGAAAATTGTATGAATTAAGGATTTCGATGATAAGTGACTGAAGTTACATTGAAATTTAACAAGATGAGAGCCAAAAATATAAGTTCTTCGGGAATAGAAGTAGAAGTAGCCGGTTTCTTTTTTTGGTAAATTTAAGAAGTACGGTTTGTAATATTTTTTCTAAGGAAAATATAGTTACTGGCAATAGTCCTCAACAGTTAATAAAGTTAGTTTTAAAAATGATATTTTTTTATTATTTATGTTGAAATCATCAGCTCTATTAGTTGTGATCACATTTCTGTGTATATATATATATATAAATAATTACGTTAAAATTTTCAATCATTTAATATAATACACTTATAAACATGACGCATGATTTCAATTGATGAGAAGTTTAAACACGTCCATCTTAATCATGATATTTTAAAACTAATATAGCAGCATAGAATAGTCATGATCAAAATGATGTCTACTTATTTGGCCACAATTATTATCGTCTATACTAGTGTAACAGTGATCATATAACTTTTTATCACCTTTATTGACTTACAGTACATCCACTAAATTTTTAGTTGTTCATCAATTAATTCGAGTGATATTGGAGTACATCAAAGACAAATTTGAATGTAATAAATATGTAATAACTGTGTGCAGCTAACAAAAAATAAAATAAATAGGAAAAATATTAATTATTATAAAAATAGTTATCGGAAACCACCTCCTCCACCTCCGTCACTCACGTTTCGAGTACATGTTAAGTCCAAAATAAATAAACTCAACTTTTATTGTTTATTCGTGTATTTTTTTCCTACACACCCTTTCAATTGATAAAAGACACTTCAAAGTGTTGCGCACGTGGTGCCAAACTGAGCATAACAATAATGATGCATGGACAATGTATATTACGGTCGGGTACACATCGGTCGATCATAAACAAACACGTGATATTATTATTATTATAATTATTATTTACAGTAAAACGAGAGCATAATGTAATATATATATATATATTATATTATATATAAATATATATATATATATATATATATATATATATATATATATATATATATATATATATATATATATAATATTGTGTGTGTGTGTGTGTGTGTGTGTGTGTATACATTATTATATTCATATTTACCTATGAAAAGGTTGAACAATGAACGGTCAAATATCAATTAAATGTTTATTAGATTTTCTATTAAGTGCTTAAGTGCTCTGTTATATGTTTTAATTTTGTACCTGAAAAATAGTGCATAACTCAAATTTACGTTGCTGAAAAATATGACTCGAACATAATATATAATTACCAGGCAGACACAATCCATAAATGTTGGCCAAAACAAAATATTTTAGAAAAGTTTAATATCAAGAGAATCAAAATAAAATGGTTTTTACTCTTCATTGAATTTAATATTAATGACATACAGGCGGCAGAGCTCGTAAACATTGAGTATAAGTGTTATACGTCTACATTTCATAATAATTGTAACGCGTGATCTACAAATCATTTTCCTCTGCGACGTATAAGATTAACCAAATTAACGTGATCTAATGAAAAGAAAAATGGGATAAAACAAACTTTATTGATTGTTGAAATAGTTACTGAATGTTTCATGTGTACTCCTTCAAAAAATTAATGTGACGTGTACAAGTACGAAATACAAAAAGCTTTTCATTTTATAAACAGTTAGATTTTTAGATTAATAAATAACAATGTAAAATTATATAAGACACGGTAATAGACATTTCGTTTTATATATCTGTTAACTGACCGTATATAAAAATCAAGTGAGGTCTACGTTTAAAACAAATTATATTGTCAACGACCTCGAACCGTGGAGATAGTTACTAAATTTAAACAATTGTGTATTTTAATTACTATATTATTTATTCATTTAGCATAGTACACATAATTTATTTTGTTTTGATATTAATTTATTTTTTTTTAAATACAAATGTTTGTAGACTACTCAATTTTACCGAAGAATGAATGAATAAAAAAAAACGATATTTTACCTTCTTATTCATTATTTTATACTATATTAAGTAAATAATTTTCAAAAATAATTATCATCGTTAATTTTAAATTAAAAACTATCATAGAAACCTACCGTTCCCTATATGAACCAATTGCAAAAATATTGACTGTTAAGGTATTTTACACTAATTGTAAATATATCATAAGGATGACTTTGTGGGTCTCTGTAAATTGCGTCCTATTTCAAATTTTTTATGTAAATTGCGGCCCGAGTATATTTTATATATACGTAAATTGCGGCCGGGGTATATTTTATATATACGTAAATTGCGGCCGGGGTATATTTTTGTACATACGCCTATCTAACTATTTCTTATTAATATATAAATTACGTCTAAGCTTTTTTCCACAAAACCAATATTTTCTTTCCCATTTTTCAGACTTAGGACTATAACTATAACAGACTTAAAACTATCTATACAAATATTATAATCGAATTTCAAAAAATACTTACACGTTTTAACTGTGCAACACCAACGTTGAATATTATTGTTTAGAAATTTATGAAAACGAAATTTGAAACCATCAACTATTTTCAACGTTTTATTCCTTTCACTTTTCATAACGTCCATTTTTATTAGATTGAAAAAAAATACTGTAAACTGTAGAGCAACCATAGATATATAAAACAACTAGATAGCCGACTCAACGAATAAAATTGAAGTCTAGAATCCATATGCGAACAGGGCAAAATATGATTGATTAATCCATGACATTTTATATTATTCCATGAAATATAATTTTTCTGTGATTGAAACCAAAGATATAATATAAAAATGTTGTTTTATATATCAGTTATCTTTTTATATGGATTCGGATTGAAACACAATTTTTCGAAAATAATTTATAAACTATAAAGTGCAATTCAAGCTTAAATTACTAGTGATTACTAGTAATTCAACATCATGGTGATTTCTTGTTCTGTGTCTGGTTGTGTCAATAGGAGACTGAAAGGAAGCAAAGTTCATTTTTTTCGTAAGTTCCCGGGACGAAATTTACGTATGTTTTAAAAATACTCGGGCCGCAATTTACGTATGTTTTAAAAGTACGCAGTCCGCAATACACATAGTATATGACCATGACCGTACTTATAGGGACGCAATGTACCGACTCCGGACTTTGTAGTCTTCCCAAATTTGAGGTAGTCCTTTCATTTTTAAGATTTTAATTCAAAATATTCAATAATAATTGTTTTAATATTTTTAATCAAAATAAACGAAAAATGGATTCATCTATATGCATAAATTTTAATTTTAAATTTATATTGACTTTTCAGTTTATAGGACCTTATCTTTAAGATGTAATGTATAATACAAACGTTGAAAGTACACCTATATATATATGAGTTATGATTTATTATTATGTGACTCAATATTTTTTTTCATAGACATTGTGTAAGAAAATTTATTTTATGTAATATATTATATAGGAACTACGTATGACTTGCCTATTTAAAGAATAACTTATATTCAATAGAAATCGGTGAAAATGTTCAAAGAATCAAGACTCTGTTTATTAGGCTATCCTACACCAATGCCCATCATCATCTTCTTCGAGGCACGAAATGAACTTTCCGTTACATTTATCTTTTCATTTTATTTTAAGTTAATTTCTTAATAAAATATTCCCCTTGAGTTTTAATTTTATCACGTGTTGTTCAAAAAATATTTTGAAAGCATTATTGAAATTGTTATTGTTTAGTCATTTTTGGAAGAATTATAGATAACTACAACATTGATTCAAAGACCAGGAAATAATATAGGTCATAAATCCTTTAACCTTGATTTATACTATCCATACGTTAAGTACAAACAAATATTTAATTATAAAAAAAATGGTTATTAAATGTATTTACGACACAACCTAGGTGTACTGCAAATATTTTGGTTGAAAAATAAATAGAAAATGAATTGTATAAAAAATATCAATTAGTTATAAATCCCAGATCAAAGAACAATCTTGAAGCATATTAAAATAATTGCATGTCGTGAGGTAAGAAAATCTGTCTTACCAGTTCAGTTTAAAGCAATATTTATGTGTGTTCTGTGTTCACCTTATGTCCTAACCTAATCTAGTATTAGTTAGAGCTTAAACGTTTAGAACATTAATTAATAATATAAATTACTATGTAGACGTAAGCACACATATGCAAGATTTAATATTTTGTAAACATGTCTTATGTCTATCTTGCTAGTTTCTAGTATTAAGTGTAAATATAAACGTGGCTAGACAGGGAAAGCTGATAAGCTTATGTAAACTACACTGACACTCCTATTAAACATATTACAAGTCGTGTTAAATTAGTGTTAAGTTTTAATCACTTAATTTTTAACATGAAATTAAACTTCACATACATATAATAACAATGATGTAAACTTATAACTATTAAAGTGAATCATTAAGCCGATGTTCATCTCTAAACCAGTAATATTATTAAATAAATTCAACTTTTAGTTTCAGAGAAAAAAAAAACGTTTTATTTCTTAATTTTGATTATTTTTACGGCAATAGGCTTTTATTTATTTGTCTATGAACCCTTTTTGAGGAGTAAAATTAATCCAACAGACTCATTCATTCTTCAAATCAAAACCTTTTCTTTAGAATTCATCATTTTTCAAAATTTTCAATAGTTTTTCCAAGTGTCAAGAAAACCTATTAAACATTTAAACTTTAATATCAAGTATAAACTGGATTTTTATGATAAAGACATAAGTAATTTAACCCTATCATAATCCCAAAAATATTGATATTAGAAACTTAATATGTTTGCCATTTATTCTTCGTAATCGTGGACAAACTTAATGGTGTTTTCAAAGAACGAACCTTTTTGAGTTAAACATACAATTTTAAAAATATAATTTAGAACATTTTTTCATTTTAAATAAAAAATGCTCTTTAAATATTTTCATTCATTATTCGGTATTTCATAAACATTGGTATATTTGAATACGCGTTTAAAGCTAGAATCACGTCTTTAGTAACACTTATTATATAAAAAAAAAAGATTTCTTTGATGTTATTTCATATTATAAGAAACGTCTTGTTTTATAATTAGAAAATATACAATAGTGCTCTCATGTAATAAAATAAATAAATAAATAGTTTACATATACTCATATTTTTATAAAAACCAAACAAGTCAACTTTTATCGTTAAACGCCTTAAATGTCAAAATATGACAAAATTCATCATTTTCATGAATGCTGAATGTTGTTCAAACATAACATGATAAAGACTTTAAATCTCTAAATAAAAAATTAAATGATACAATGATCAATAAATAATTTGTTATTTTTCGAAAAAACTTTTGAGTTGCAAATCTGGTAGAAATTTACTTTACCATGGAATTTAAAGACACGGGATGATTTTGTATACATATTTAAAAGCAGATTTGACAAAATCCTAACTATAAATATATAAAAAAAAATCTTGACAAACAATTTTTGAAATTTGTTTGGTTAAGTTGGAAGATGTAAGTAAAGTAATATCCAATTTTCAGTCCTTGATATCAGTAATTTGAATTTGAATTTCACAAAGTATTTATTCAAGGCTACATTTAGCCCAAAAAACTATATTGAGTAAGTAATTAAGGATGTTAAAGAAAAAATAAATTGATAAAATCACATAAGACGATATTGGTTAATGTAACTCCAACGTGAGGCAAAATGTAATTAGATTTGTTTTTAAGTCTTAGCACAAATAATAATGTACATGCCTAGCATAGTCACCTAAAATAATGTGAATGGATAAATTATGAATTAGAAGAATGCGATGAGTTAACAATTTTTCATGAAAACGTTCGCAAAAGTGTTTAGCAATGCTTAACTAACAGAATGTAGAAGTATTTTTGATGTATACGATATGACATGAGTCTTAAATGATTTCACGTAGGTTTTTCGACTGAAATGTCTACATTTTGAAGGTTTAGTTAGTCTCCAAAGCTTTTATCAGATAATATTGCTTAAGGGAAAATTTATGTTAAGAATTTTACTACCTATATATGTATATTTTTGTTATATAATCTCAACAATATATCAACATGTTTTGATGTAAAAAGAAGTCAAAGTTGTCAATAGCAATTGTTCAACGTGAACATTTCGTGACTATCTGAGTTTCCCAAGTTATTGACGAATGACGATGAAAGTGTAGAACTAGGTAGTGAACATTACGAACAGACGACGAGTGTGAATTGTAACGTAGGGCAGGGAAAATGTTCAATGGAATTCAATGACTACATTTACGAAACTATACAATGTACTTGATGTACAGTAAAGATTATTTAGAAATCCAAATTGACCAAGTCATTAATTAGATTTGATTGGAAGGAGGCGTTTCAAAAAAAAAAATTTAAGCTTTAGCTATCCAAAGAAGACTTACCTTTTTTTCGTAAATAATAATTATGATGATGGTAGAATATGCCTATAAAACAGAAAAGTGAGATAATATCAGTACGACATTTTTAGTTGGAAATCCGAATTTGGATGAGAGCAAAAAGATAACTTTTTCTTTTAGCTGTAGTAGCTGACAAAAATTAATTCCTTTTTTTCTTTTAAAGTTGAAACCTCCTTTTGTTTTTTATTTATTAATTTCCATTACAATATTACAAAACTATATTGTGAAAGATAATAATAGCATAATATTAAAATTTAGTTTTTATTACATTCAATGTTTTTATCATTCAATTTAATATTGGCTATACTTTGCTAATTATTAAATTTATCAAGTATATTAAAATGTACGTATAAAAATTTTGTATTTTTAATTTTTATTATCAATATGTTCTAACTTAAATTATAATTTTTTTTTTTTTTTTTTTTAATGAATGTTTATTTAACTCAGTTATTATGGATTTATAAGTATCATAAACCATTGAGAATTAACACAAATCTCTGAAATCTCTAGTTAATTATCTTACTAAGATCTAATAACTTTTGAACTAATATATATGAAAAGTTAATAATTTAATAATTTATATAATCGATAAATGTATTAATATGAATAATGTGATGAAATATTTTGTGTAGAAACTTCATAAATAGTTTAATAAATAGGTAATTTCATGTTTATCTTAGAATGATCTTATTTTTACAAAATTTTTATGTACTGTTTTTTTTTATTTATAAAGTTTTACCAAATTTTGTCATCTAATGTAAGTGATAATATTACATTAGTGGATTTTAATCCAAAGGATGGTATTTTCAAATATTAATGTATACATTATGATGATTATATAAGAATCAACTTAATTATTTTGAAATAACATATTTCGTGATTACAAAATTTATTTTATATACCTCAGTTTTTGTTAGTCGCAAATTTGCAACAACCATACATTTATAAGGTAGTGGAGAAGTTATAAACGACACTGAAATGATAGAATTTTGCATACAGTTTAGAACACAATGGTTCTGAGATTCGATAATACCCAACAACGGTCGATCGAAACAGGGAAAGTTGTTCGACAGAACTGATTAATGAAGGGACTTTCATTTAGCAAGGGATGTACGCCAAATTTTGACCAAAATTCAACGCATATTTCACGTTTTCCTACCGTAACTCACCGAAAATACAAAAGTCAAAAGGGTTAATTAGTATAGGGGATGAAAAGGGTACTGAACTGTTGACTTTTATACAGAACTTTAGGATCACATTTAATTTCTATCGATTAATGTATTCAATACACTTTATAGAATGTCTTAAAAATATTTTTAAACCAATTAATAAATAAATCATAAATATTTATTTTAATTGAGCACGTTAATTTATATGAAACATCTTTAACGTCTTTTAAACACATACAATTTCAAAAGCTAAATTTAAAAAAAAAAAAAAGAGTACATATTTTAAAATATTTACAAGTTTATAGAACTTTATAATAAATAATCGTACAATAGTCCATATTATCATATATATATATATATATATATATATATATATATATATATATATATATATATATACCACAAATCATAAATACGTGGTGAAAATCGCAAGTTTCTAGCAGCATTACTTTTGAAGTTACGATTAAATAACTAAAATCGATTTAGTGAAAGCCTCGTTTACGACAAATTTTACCGTTTTCACCTGGTTTTTCGGTAGTTTTTCCTCGCACTTGGAAAAACCATAAAGAAAACAGAAAAAACCTCAAAGTACCATCTACAAGCGATTTCCAATTTATTGATTCACTGGATGAAACTTTGGTCAAAGTGTTCTGAAAAGTTTCTCTGGGAAAAAAAGAAGAAAATAAGATTCATAGAAAAATCAAAAGATCAAAACTAAAATACCTTGTTAGAAATAATTTATCAATTTGTAACACCGTAAAGTTTTTTTAAATTTTCGGGAAATTGGTATTGAGAAATATTATTCTTTTTCCATTCGACCATTCACGTATAAATCCTTATATACATAAACATAAAATATCCTTTTTTATGTATCAGGTTACTAGCAATACCATTAAACTTTTTTTTCATTAAGTTGTTCTAAATTGATCTCCGAATACTCGTGATGTTTAATTTTCAATATTTGGCAAGAAGAGAGGGGGAGAGTGCAAACATTATATTCAGTTTTTCTGATAATTTTTTTTAAGAATTTTTTCGAATTAGAAGTGATTTTTTTCATTTAAATGTATTAAACCCCTCCCTTAATGATACAACACTACTTTTTATTTTATTTTTGTAATTGTAAAGAGAGAGGAAGGCACATACGGTAATTCAACATTTAGTTTTTTCGTGAGGCATTTGAGTAATTTCACAATTTTTTTTCAAAGTTATTGTAAATAGCTCTCCGAATGGTGGTACCATTTTTTTCATTTTTGACCAGAAGTAGGAATGGAAAATCACATACTGTATTTCTACGTTCCAACTTTTCAGCGAGCCATTTGAATAATTTTACCATTTATTTTCATACATTTTCTTCAAAAATCTACACTTAATACCATAAGGTCAACTTTTTTTTCATTTTTGGCCAGAAACTCTCCTCTATGCAGAAACTATTGAACAATTTCACGAATTTTTTTTTTTATTGTTCTAAATAACCACCAAGTATATCATGGCCCTGTCTTTTTTCCCATTTTTGGTCAGGTAAGATGAGAGAAAGGCACTTACGATAGTTGTTGCAAATAATTCCACAATTGTCATAATAGTGCCTTTTTTATTTTCGAATAAATGTAACAATGAGAAAAAAAGGATGTAGATCGCATAACGGGATATTTTTGGCTTCACAAGAGAGAAGACAAAATCGACATACCATTTTCGTATATGGAGATGCTGGATGAAAGTTTTTGGCAAATTTAAGAATAACAAAAAGTGATTAAAGAAAAATAAATGGACATACTGAGCCCCATGGGATACTTTCCTCCTGCTCCTTGGACAAAGCAATGGGAATGGGTGTATTGAATTTTAAAGAAACGTTAGATACGTCTTAAATTAAACAATTTTGAACAAAACTTCCGTATGAAAATATACCATTTATACTCGTATATTTTACCATTTTAGTCTAATTTTCGGTAGGCTTCTTTTTCATATTTGTTTTAAGTTTTCATGAGAATAGAGAGAAATGAGCTCTTTTAAATAGCAACTAGATACAATTTCTGATCTATTATTGCTGGAAGAAACTTTTTGAGTAGCATTACTACCCAAAATAGTTTACAGAAAAAAATATTGTAAAACCAATATATCCTTCACCTCACTTATATTCTAAAACATTAAAAATATCTTATTTTCTGAAATTTTTTAGTTTATGACAATTTTAATTTCATTAACATTGTATTTTAATAAAAATTCACTAAATAAGTATTTTTCAACAAATTCGACATTATAAACTTACCAACTTAGTGATTTAATTTTATCGCATTCCAAGTTTGGACTAACCAAACTGAATCTAACAATAGATTTTGGCAGTTATCATGAAAAACAACAGATTTTTTTTTAATTCTCATTTTATAAAATGTGTGGTTTAATGAACTAAAACTTGTATGGAAACTTATTCTTGAATTTTATGTATTTCACCATAAATATTTCACATCACTACGTAGAGAAAGAAGCCAGAATAAAAAAAAACCTCACGTTTACTGCACCCCAGGGGTATTCTTATACTAGGCGTCTTAAACCAGATAATGATGATAGATTAAACGACATTTAGATAAGCTACTTTTACGATTAGTGAATGATATGTGTAGTATGAATTCATTTAATTTTGAAATCAATGATTAACCATTGTTTTTGGGAAACGATTCTGGGTGAAACTCTAATAATTATTTATTTTAGTATCAAATAGTTCAGTTTTCGAAAAAATTAAAAACTTTATGATACAAAATTGATTCAATTTTCAAATTTCAAGTTGAAAGTATTGGAATATCAACATGAAACATCCGTGTCGATTAAATAATACTAGTGTAAATGCTCTATTTCACAGAATTAAAAAACGTCTAGCTTTTATAAAAACCAATTAATTCATCCAATCACTATAAAAATGTAAACAGAGCTAAGGCAACTTAACTATTACAAAGAAACTTACATAAAAATGTCATATCTTATATCCAAAAATTATAATTTTGATGATACAAAAATATAAATAAATGTGATAGTTTACTAATTAAGAGTTATTTCAGCAGATATTCTAAATTAAATTAAAACGCGTGTAAAAAATAATTTTGTTGAGCTTGTCTTTATGAAACTCGAACCATAGATAGGAATATAATGTAGCAAATCTATTGATCAAAGAAAATTTTCACCGGATTAAAAACTCTTAATTTCATAATTTTTTTCATGAAAAATATCACTAATTTACGTGTAATTAATGATTTTTGTCTAAACTCGAACTTCAAAGTCGTATAAAAGTCCTTATAAATGGTTTTTGAAATTTTTTTAGTACTGTTAGCTAAGCAAATGAATAAAACGTAAATAAGCTTTTAGATTTTTAAATCCAATAATATTTAATTTGATAAAAACATCCAAAAAAAAACAGATGTTTTCAATAATTTAAACGTTTTGTATATAACACGAAAATGTTAAAAAAATTTCAAAACGCAGAAGTCATATTTGGTGAAAATTTTAAAAGTCTAGCACCATTATTTTTGGATTTATGGTTTAATATCAAAAATGGATTTTATGAAAATCTCATATACAGTAAATTTTACAGTTTTCATTCATTTTTCAAGTAATTTTCCATACGCTTGGAAAAGCTATTGAGAAAAGTGACAAATGGCCTGTCTAAAGTATAAACTAGGATACATTTTTTAATTTAAAGTGTAACTGGGTAAAACTTTTGGACAATTATTTCTACCCAAAAAGTAATAAAATACATAAAAAAAAACACATCGTTGTAAAACCAAAACATTCTTTGTTTCACTCAGAATCTAAAAAGACACATAGTAACATTACATTTAATAATGATTAAAACTTTAAAAGTCGTGATTTAATATTGAAACTAAGTAATTTCGTAATAGTACAAATATCTAATAAGTATAACAACAAATAACATTATTTGTAAAGTCAAGCACTAGGTCAACAATTTGTCCAACTAGGCAGGAAGTAATCATATGAATCGCTGGAAATAAATTATCAATGATTTTACAAAATGTAATACAACGCTTACCTTCTTAATTATTTGTATTTGTTATACTTCCTGTCAAATAAACAGTATTTTGACAAAGTTTACAAATAATGTTATTGGTTGTAATAGGTATTAGGTATTTGTAATAATACAAAATTACATTTTACTTAGTTTCCATATTACATCACGACAATCAAAGGTTTAATCATTATTAAATGTAATTTCACTACGTTTCTTTATTTTAACTTAGCTTCTTCTTACATGTAGTTACAACAAAGTATTTTTGGTAAGATATCAGTTATTATTATTTTTTTGTATTATTATTATTATTATTATTAACAAATTTAATAAAATAAAATTAGTGACAGAGTATGTTTCAACAGAGTACTAAATCGTCGTAATAGTGATAGGTCATATACGCCGTTGAGATGATTATTTTAATAATGATAATTACCAATGAAAATAAAAATCAATCAAAATTAAAAAAATCTAAGTTTACTAATTCAAAATATACCAAATCCTGTGTATCGACGGCCTTACCGGGCGGTATAAGCAGCAGGACCGTTCAAACGTCCTACACAATAGCAAGCACACGACCCGTGCTCGATATTTCAGTGTCGATAGACGCCAATACAGTCAGATCACAGAAAACGCATAAAACACGTTCGAGGGCGAGTCACCAGTCACCAAACGTCCAAATGAATTGCCCCTGACTTCGTCGCTGGTTCCCTAATCGCACGTTACGAGCATAAGTAATAGAGATTTATTTCTCTTTACCGTATAATATCTATGGTCCAATGCTCCGGTTGTTGGGGGTTGGTTTATCACGTTTTCACACGTCGTATATCATCGGCACTTCTGCCGAAATAGGTGTGGGTCACCAGTCCGAATCTCTTATGTTTGAAAAATCATATTTTCAAAAAATATTGTTTTAAAGTTGATATTTTCAAAAAAATTATTTGTTTGAAAAGTCATATATTCGAAAAACACATGTCCAAAACGATATTTTTAAATATTTATTCTACTATCAATATTAATTAGGAGTTATTATTTTATTTTATTTTCACATTTATATAAATTTTAGTTCAAATTGATATTTATTAATCATCGTCAAAAACAATTTTTCAAATTTTATACAATTATAAATAATAATAAGGTACCTATTTATTATTAAATTTATTTGTAAAAAAAAAATTAAAAATATAAATATATTCATTCATATATAATTTAAACAAATTAAAGTTGAAATCAATATTTATAAAGTTAAATTATGTGCGATTGTTTATACGAATTCTAACTTATCTCACCTATCTTCATCGTTAATTCTTTGTTGAATACATTTTAATCCAAGTATTGTGTGCATCAACGTTCTTTTTTCCTCTTTTGTTATTTCGTCCTTGCATTATCTGTTCAACTGCTGATGTCGTTTCGTTCTGTACTTTTTAAATTCATCTAACAGGTAATATTTCGAACACATGACTTTTTGATCACAAGATTTTTCAAATAAATGACTTTTCGAACAAAAATTTTCGAACACATAACATTCGAACACAAGACCATCGAATAGTTGACCGGCACCCTACCGTAACAACGTGAGTGGTGTTGGGAGTCGGACAAGCGGCAGTTCGTGGGATAAACGATATAATGTTTTCGACGTGCACGCGAAATAAATTAAAATCGGACGTCGGAAATATTGGATATTTTCGATAGTAACTTTTGAACTATCCTATCGATTTTCTAGCGAATCACCTTATTCTCATTTGCACAATATCTCTGATCTATTGATACCTAATATGACCTATACATATTCAGTCGTTAGCCCTGTAGAACTGACTGATAAAACGACAAAAATGTACACGGTTTTCATGCGACAACTCTAGTTTCCGTTATAATATACAATAGGTCGTAGCAGCCATGCTTTTATTTTTTACTTCACTTCGCGTCACTACCGTCACGCTGGATGTGTACTGAATGTCTCAGAATAATTTAACAAATGCTATAACTTTCGACATTTTTTTTTTTTTTTGTTAATACTTATTACTGTGCTGTCATTATTATATTTTTTAATTTTGTATCTCAAAATTTTTAATTTTAAATCTTATTTTTTTGTTTTATAGAAAAATCAAAATAGCCTTTTTTCGATAACAAAAATAAAAATATTGGATTATAAATTTTCATATCTATTCTCTCGTATACACGTATACTCACATAAACTCTCATATTCTCCTTCAATACATCTTTACGTAATACACATTTGCTAATACACCGGCTTTTTAAAACTGTAATACCTATGGATAAAATATACAAAATACATAATAAATATATTATACGTAAATTGACTGTTATGTGCCTAAATTAATTTTAACATAATATTTGTATGCATTTAATGCGAATAAATATTCAAGTACAAAATCAAAATATTAACAAAAAAGTAATAACAAGAAATATTTCTGGCTGTATCGATATGAAAAAATGATAAATAAATATTAACTATTTACTTTTTTTTATGTAGTTTGTTTACTATTTCACCAATCTCAAAATATATATTTATTACTTTGTAATTTAAGTAAACTTCAAAATAATGATACTCAATAATTTATATTTACTCATCTTCAACCAAATACAAGTTATTATTTTTATTCGTGTATACAAAATTATTTTTAATCTAAATAATTCGTTCTTTTTCTTTTTCATTCTTACTGGCAATAATAGTATACAAGATTGTTTAATTTACTGCTTCAAATAAATTCACTTTACGAAGTAAAAGTTTAAAAAAACATTACTCAATAACGATCATCCTTTATCGTTTCACTTGCCAGTCAAGATATTAATGATTAGCGAATTGAATTTGTAACATCTTGGATGGACCACATTTAGTACTAGCTCATTTAACGCATCTTGGTGTTGAATCATATAATTTTTAATTTAAATAGCGATAACTAATCATTACATTTAGAAAACAATTCTCAATGGATAAGTTTTTTATTAGTTTATTATCTATTTTATGAATGAGAATGGATTTCTCTGAAGTCAAATGAATTAATTATTCATTAAGTGATCAATTAATGTATTTTGTAATCATATTCCTATTTTCATTTAATAATAAATAAAAATTGTAGATATTAACTTTTTAATAATACGAGTAGGTACTTTAATAATAATTATAATATTTAACTAAATCTTCAAAGTATTATTATTCAGAAATGATAATCAATTCTTATTATATTTGCATCCGATTCTTTATACGTACATGTAAAATAAAAAAGTATTATTTTATATTTTGTACTTATCATTCATTTTGATGAAATAATGTAGAGTACAATTTCATTTGAAATTTTATGGTTCGGTTTTTTTTTTATTTTCATACAATTAATGGAAGTTTTAATAGTTTACTCATAAAGTAAATAAGTTGTTATAAAATATAATAACAGTTTTACTTTTACCAAATATTAATTGACTTTCTGTGATATACAAAAAAATTAACACCAAAAACTGGTATTTTATTTAAAATGCTAATAGTATACAATATAATGAAATAGTTAAATAATTTAATTTTCTTGAAAACGATTATTATTTCTTTTTAATCACTTATGTACAGATTTATTGTTATTAAATAACTAAATTAAAACTGAACTTTAACAACTATAATGCAACTTATAATTATTATCAAATGTTTCTAAATATTTCATTGTCATTTTAAGATTTTTTGAACATTTTTAAGTTTTATTACAGTTCGGCCGCAGCGCTCAACATGAACGCACGTACCTCGCACTGTGTTCGTTCCGTTATCTCTGTTTTACGCTCGTTAATTGTTTTTATTGTCAATAATTGGTAGTTATCATAGACCTACAAATGAGCCAGACGGTTCGTTTGGTCAAGGTCGGCGATGATAAGTACGTCTTTGTGAAAGATCCAGATCCGAGCATGAGTCCCGGTTCGCCACATAATCCTACAAACTCAAAACATTCAAAACGCAATTTGTCAAATTCGTCTTTATCATCTACTATTGGCGATAAAAAATCAAAAATTTTCGTCACACCAAACAGATACGCCGTTCTCGACTCCGTCGAAATTGAAACTACTACACCATCTATTACATCCATATCTAGTCATTACAACGCTCACATTCCCGATCAGTGCGAAGATACTCCAGCACCGCCAATTTATATCAAAGATATTTCAAATTACTCATCATTCAAAAACCTCTTAACGAATCTTGTCGGTCCGAATGGATTCACTTGCAAATCATCAACATTATATCTTATTGTTCAGCCCTCGGGTTTGTCAAATTTCAACATAATTGTGAAACATCTACATGACACCGACGCCGAATTCCACACCTTCAAACCCCGTCAATTTCGCTCAGTCAGGTTTGTTATTAGAAACTTACACTTCTCTACCACTGAAAAAGATATTGTTTCTGCTCTATCCGAATTGGGACATTCTGTCGTACATGTTCAAAATATATCAGATAAAAATAAACACCCCTTACCTCTATTTTTTATAGAAGTTTCCCAAGACGCAAACAATGTGGATATCACTAAAATTTCGTATTTACTTAACACTAAAGTCATTATAGAAAAACCGCACAAAAAGAACCGCGGTCCTCCGCAGTGCCATAAATGCCAATCATACGGTCACACTCAAAATTATTGTCACCACGTCGCGCACTGCGTCAAATGCGGAGCAAATCATCACACCAATGAATGTTCCAAAGATCGGAATAGCCCGGCCAAATGTGCCCTGTGCTCCGGGGACCATACCGCCAACTTCAGAGGCTGCCCTGCTTTCATAAGTGCTCAAAAAAACCCAAGGCTTCTCAAGACGTCTCCAACCAAAGTTCCGGCGCTAAACCCTCATGCCAGACCAAAATCATACACTGAAGCCACCCGGACCAAAGATTTTTCCACAGATAATTTTTCCGTCCTATTATCTAACTTTATTTCTAACCTCAATTCTCTAATCAGTCCTCTAATTACTCTCCTATCTTCAGTCCTACACACATTAATCCCTAAAACTTCCTTATATCCATAACTATTTCTGTAAAAATTTTCCTTATATAACATAGTAGTAATGTATTTATTTATGTCTAAATAGTATATATCTTAAGACTTAACTCAACTGCCATCTTATCTCTTATATCGGGCGATTGTAAATTCCGCCCGAAGGGAACAGGTAAAAATAAGGTCTATGGTAAACTCCGCCCGGGAAAATTTACAGGTAAAAAAAGGTACACGTAAATTCCGCCCGAAAAAATATACAGGTACATTTATAAATAAATATTTTTAAACCAACTTTCCGTGACTGGCGTACGATGTGACTGTACTGTAAGGGTCGTGTAATCGTATCAGACGATAATCGTCAATCATGTCATATATTATCATTTTTAACTACAATAATACAATATATTGCGTATCTCATATATGGGAAAAATCAGATAAGAATTATAAATTGTTTAAATCACTTGATTTTCGTTTAGAATTCGTTGATGTTCAGTACCCGCCCAAGAGTCATATACGCACGTACCTATGATGGCTCAATATATCGAATCAGAACGTGGAAATATACTTTTAGTGGTAGAAAATTTTAAATTTTCTCGTGTTAATAGACCTTTGGCTTCTGGATTAACAAAATGGCGATGTATAGTCAAAACTAGGTATAGGTGTGTTCAAACAGTAGGATTAAGTGTAGAATATAAAACCGAAGCATCAGTTATTAGAAAATGGATAGTTAAATTTTTTGGATTAGTTTTTTTAGAGCCTGAGATGGTTTTTGATTACTTTGAAGTATTTTTAATAAGTTCTCAGCCAAATGACGATCGATTAAAACAATTTTCAAATTATTTATTAAATAATTATATACGTAATGACGCAGATTTTCCACCAAATATTTGGGCTGCTGCCACAGCAGATTTGAACCGTACGTCTAATGCCTGCGAGTCATTTCATTCGCATTTCAATAAAAGTTTTAATTCTAACCATCCCCATATTTTTATATTTATAGACGAACTTAAGCAAATTCAATTAGAAAATTATATCAAAATAAACAGTATAGATGAACCTAAGAAAAATATAAATTCAAAATCAAAAAAAATATATATATATACATGCAGAATATAATTATAAAGTATAAAAATAGTGAGATATCTATTGATGACTACGTTAACAACGTGGCTCATTATTTTGGTGATTTTGACAAAAAAAATAGATAATGTTTTGACTTTATTATTATAATTGTTACTATTATTTATATAACTTATTATTGATAAATATGTGAAAAACATTATATATATATTTATTTAGTTACTTAAATTATTTATAATGGTTGATCTATTTTATGACTGACAATATTAAACTAATATTATTATAAATACAATTATAGAAAATACAAAGTTTTGAATGTTTTGATTGAAAAATACAAAAAAAAAAATTTAAAACTTTAAACTTCATTAATTAATAAGAACTTCTTACTTATAGATAATCGGGCGGAATTTACATATATGTTTTTTTACCTGTAGTTTTTTTCGGGCGGAATTTACATGTACCTTATTTTACCTTTAATTCAGTTCGGGCGGAATTTACCATTTTCGGGCGGAATTTACACGTGCCCCTTATATCGGTTGCGGCGTACGCTACGTCGAAACCTTATAAGAATCTTAATTGGCGAACTATATTTAATGTACAGTGTCTAATTTATAATATTATGTATGATGTATAATTGTTGAGCTATAATAGTCTCTGACTAGAAGCTAATAAAAAAAAAAAAAAGTTTTATTAATTTTTACTTCATTAATACTTAAGTGAAATTATAATTATTTTCATTAAAATAATACTTATCGCAATAATAAAATGATTTTTTTTTTTTTTAGTTACAAATTATCTCTATTTCTCTGTTGTGCAATAAAGAACTAGTATATACAAGTCATATTTCATTCATTAAAAGTCATTCATCTAGAGTCACAATTGTATACCTGACAACACCTTTAATGACACTTCTGAATCATACTCATTTGTGATAACTAATTAAATACGAGTTATTAGTTATGTGAAAACTTTCTTGTATTTGCATAATTTTTTGGTGACATAATTAATATCTACAATACAATTATCTTAGTATGTACACTATATACATTATATTACATTATATATATATATATATATATATATATATATATATATATATATATATATATATATATATATATATATATATATATATATTTATATATATATATATATATATACAATTCATTCCATAACGTTGTGAAAGAAATAATCAAAAATTGTATTATACAGTATTTTTTTTTATGCTTTCTGATTTATTTTGATTTTTTACGATAGCTGTATATTATAACTCAATTACTACGACTGCAATGGCAATAAACAGTTTTATTTAACCGTTGTTTTTTATCGGTCATAGTATTAATAATCTTATTCATAATTTAGGTTACTGTAGTATATAATGCTGTTGGAAGTTTATCAAATAGCTCATTATTCATTTTTTTTTTCAAAATGTGAATGTATTGTACTTAATAATTACTTGAAATAATTTAAGTTTACGGAAACTTGCTTTGACAAGAATTATGTATTAGTGGTAATTATCTATAAAATGAGTATTTTGATGAGCAAAAATAGTTAATTAATGTCATAAACTCTCTAAATAAAATATTTAATTTTTTTCTTTTAGTGAAAGAAAATATTTTCAAAATTTCATTAAAGAATTTTTATAGGTATTCATTCTTTTTTGTTTATTTTTACCAGACATCATAACTTGTCGAACTGGACTTGAAATTCCTGACTACAATGTCTCATAACTTGTTTACGAATTTCATATGATGATGAATAATAATAGAATACTTGATCCTCAATGAGTACTATTCTAAAAAACAAACTTAAAATTTCATCATTTACCAACAATAGTTGTACATAGATTTAATAGCATTTGCACGCCATTTTTTAATCAAAACCATAACATTCGAAATACTGAAGATATTTCATAATTGAAAGTTTTCGTTTAATAAACACTTCAATTTTAAATCCTGTAACATTTCCTTTTTTCTTTTTTTTTTTTTTTTTTGCTTAAATTATATCACCGTATATTTTTATATCAATGCTTGAAATTTAATTTCATTAGAAATGGCTTGTAAGATTATTTTTCATATGTGTTGAAATTTAAAATTACGTAGACTTTTATTATGAGAAATGGCAGATTTTTTTTTTACTGTTTCATAACATTTATAAATTTTGTACATTATAGACTGAAAGTTAAAAACAAGTTTGTTCATATATAGTTCTGCTTATTTTAACATTTTTATTAAGATCAGTCAAGCGAATTTCTATGTCAATTTATAAATGCTGTAAATATCTAAATAGTGTGACAAAATTGATAATTTTCACGAATAATTAAATTGACATGAGTTTTTTGTTATTATTTCAAAATTAATATTGCTTGAAAATCAAAACTTAAACATGACATCAAACATTAATCATAGAATTTTATAGTAAAATTATCCACTGGATTCGTAGTCGTTTCCGGAACACAATGGCTTATTCATTACTTTCAGATTTAATGCATACACGTGTGATACGAGTATACGAAACTATTATCCGCTAGGTGGGTCAATCGAAAAAAAACTGTTTGTCTAAGGTTCTATTAACCAATCAATAATAATATTTTATCCGAGAAGCAAAATAACAAAGGACGTTCTTCTACCAGGCCTGAATTTTCCTCCACCATTATTCTGTATTTTTTTTTTTATTTTTTTTTTTTATCAATGGTGTTATAATATTTGTTAAATACTATATTTTTAGTTTTAGATGTTTATTAATTTTTTTTTTTACTATTAACTTTCATATGACCATTTAAAGAAGTTATATTTACATTGTTGTAAAGAAGAAATATTTACATTGCAGATCGTGTCCAACTGTAATTAAATTTCATAATCTATAATTCAGAACTAATATTTAATGTTTGATTTTCATAGGTATCTTCTACAAAATATATAACTAATATTACGATGGTACAACTAAATTTAGCGTCAAACACTTATCTTAAAACATTGCATTAAAATACTATTGACTGCACTTCATTTAACATAATTTCACTATTTCGAGTCATAAAATAAACGTAACCTTAATTATTTATATAATTACGTTCTTGTCAAAAGTTTTCAAAGCAAACAAAATCTCATCTTAAAAGTAATATAAAGAAGACGTACAATTGTGTAAATAACGAACAAATCGCAGTATATATCTATCACGCGTAGGATTAAGTATATGACATAAATTCTTAGAGATAATTGAATGAAAAGCTTGGCCACATAGAACAAAAAGATTTCTGTAAGACACATTAAATTGTTCAAAGAAATTACTTTGTTGATAATCTGATGACAAGAATAAAAACAGTTTCTAGAGCAGTACGAATTCATCAACAACTCTTGAGTCTGTTCACCTGCTCGTTTTAACCGATAAAATATAACATTTTATCCGTGGTAAAATATTCACATATTAAGCTCACATGCGCTGTATTTTAGCGTAGTGAGATCAAAATAAATTACTGTACGATGTTATGTTTGTTGCATAAATCAGCAATAATACAAAAATAAATGATTATGAGTAAATTTAATATTGTATAGCCATTTAATTTTCATTTAAAATACCACTATTATGTAATATGTTAACTCCATATTCTAATTTTTATACTACATGTATTACGTGTACCTATATCAAAATGTATAATTTAAGTTTATAAAAGTTGTTTTTCAAATCATTGATATTAAGATTACATAAACACATATATTACATATATCAACAGTAAAATATTAATCATAAAATTATTAGTCTAATAAATTTGAAGAAAAATAACCTATCAAGCACTCCAATTAGATTATTCACGAGTCAATAAAAATTGCAAATTATGAAATCTGCTTCCTACGCTTCAAATAATAATTAAATAACTAAAATAAAATAAATATTCAAAACGAAATTCACATTTATAAGGATCAATTTTATCTAATTCAGGTTCCAAGAACATTTTTTGTATACTTAGCTTGTTAAAAATAAAAATTATAAAATGAATACTATTATTTAATTATTTAACATATGGTATATATCAGATTTATAAAATAAAATATACACCAAACAAAACAGCTATAATAAAGTAGTAATAATAATAATTATAATGACTGCATTAATAATAGGCATTAATAAGTAATTATATGTAGTTACAATAGGGTGGCATAACCAACCATCCAAGAACTCCATCCTCCAAATTATGAAGATTAACCAATCTCCCTCTAAATTAATACAGAGGGCATTCTTCTGCAATATATAATATCATCGTTTGGTTAGAGTTTCCACACTGACAGCTACTTGATGCCGCTAGTCCTCATTTGCTCATACGATACGCACATCGTCCTTGACTGGATCAAAATCTATTCAGGAGTACTCATTGTTTTCTGAGAAGGCTAAATGCAAGTAAACGGTTATTAGAATCACGAATTGAGTGATTATTTATGAGTGACTCTTCTTTCTACTTATCAATATCATTTATATTTTTTATATATATATATATATATATATATATATATATATGTTATATATGTTTATACTTGAGATTCGTTTATATTCGTTTTTACGATGCCGTCCCTTGTCACTGTCCATGGTTACTCGACTTTTTAGTCTCATATTGGGAAGAACGTCAATAGTTGAATGGATTAAAAGGCTAGAATTTACTGGGTACTTATTACATTCTTAATTGAGAACTTCTTCTCGTCTTATAATTGGTAGTTGGATATTAGTCATGACTGAGAGTCATGCGAAGGGAGTTTATTTTAAGGATACAGAGATCATTCGCGTCATTTGATTCAACGGTACGTCGATTTTGTTTGTATGTTTACCGTATGAGTATTCGCTCCCCGCTTACCACCTGCCAGTGTAGCAATTATATTGTTTCTAGATCTAATTTTATTTGTTGTGTTTTCAAGATGCATCCTAAAAGTCAATGTCTTGCCCAAAATAACATCAATATACGAAAGGGTGAATTCATGTTTGATACGTTAATCGTCTAACTTGATTTTCATTTCAACGTTTGCTTCTCTGTTATTTAAATGAAAACCTGAGCACACAACTCTTAATCTATTGAATTTTAGGCTCCATTTTAAGGAGGATTTTTTTTTAATTTTCTAGATATTTTTCAATTATGTTTTCACACTTTACAATTTTATTTTTCTTGGTGGTTAGAGCTATATCATCAAATGATTAAATACCTTAACCCACGTTGTTATCGTTTGATCACTTTTATTATCTCATCTCAGATGTACTCGTGAGATAATTATTGCTCCTTACGTATTTAAAGTCGTTGCATTTTGAATAATTTATGATATTATTATAATAAAGACAAAAAAAAATTGATAGTAATCGAAAAAATCGTACTTATCTATAATACGTAATAATACAAATAAATCTTAAACAACAAAGCAATACAATTTACAAATAAAATAAAATGGACCAATGTAACCCAATTTAGCCCAATTTACCTTTTTTACAATCCGATTGAACATAGATAAAATTAAACAATGTGAACCTAAAAAACAATAAAATACAACCTGATTTATCACAAAAATATATATTCAACGTAGCCTTGTGGTCATGATTATGACGAAATAAATGAAAAACTTAAAAGAATATTTTTATTGTTTTTGTTGTATGTTTATAATGCAGTGATTCCCAAACTGTGCACCGTAGTAGCCAAAGGGCATTGTGAGCACTTTCGAGGACACCGAACTCTTAAAAAATTATTTACAATTTAATGTAGTTAGATAGGTATTATCAATTTCAATTTGAATCCTATTTCAACAATGTGTATCGTATATTCCGATTTTGACCGTGTAAATTCAGATAAATTATACGCATAATTTCCTGGAATCGGCATTTGTTAATATGATATTAAATATTGGAAATAATAAATAAATAAATGATATAAAAATTAGATATTAATAAAAATTATTGTTAATTTTCATTTTTGCCTCTCTTGATATTATTATCAGTAAAGCACCGCGGCTAAATTTGGTTCAAAAAAAGGCATCACCGATAAAAAAAAAGTTTCGGAACCGCTGTTATAATAAACAAAAATAAAAATTTGAATTTAAAAAAATTAATCAAATTAACAAATCAGTATTTTAATTGTAATTTGAAATTTCTAAAAAATATTATCAATTTATTATTATTTCCTACTTTTAAAAATATATATATATTTTTTATTAATTAAAGGCTTCAAATACAGAGGTTTATTAGCCTACAATGGTTTACAATGGTTCTTGTCTTATATATTGGTTGAGAGGTCGGCCATCTTGATGAAGTTTACTATGGTTTTTTCTTGTCCTGGTCCGAGTGCGTCTTTGAGTGAGGCGGTGTTTATGTTTACTTTTGATCTGGCGTTATGGTAAGTGGGGCATTCTAGGAATATATGGTTAACAGTGAGTTCGCAGTTGCATGGATCGCACCTGGGTTTGAGCTCTATACGCATAAGATAAGAATGGGTTATTCTAGTATGTCCAATGCGTACTCTGGCGATCATGGTCTCTTCATGTCTTGTAAGCTTGATTGGAGGGTCCGGCCATTTTTTGGTTAATGGTTTTATTTGTCTGAGTTTATTGTTTTGGTAGGATTGTTTTTCCCATTGATTACAAAATATATTTTGTCATATCATATTTACAACATATTATTTAATAGTTTTAACTATAAATTATCTCCGACTTTTAACAAATATTTAACCAAATTATCAAAATGTTTTAACTTTACAATATTTTTCATAAGCCTTTATAATGAAAGATATTTTTTTATTTCACATTTAATTACTATATTACTATTATTAATTTCTAGTTTCTACGGATTGCGTTTTTGTCTTGATTTCAGCTTGAGAAAATATCGAATATTTGGAACCTAGCAGGTAATGCATGTATACGTTGTCACAACTTATAATTGTAGGATAAATCACAGAAAAAACCCGATTAAACATTTGATAGAGTATTAGTTTATCATAATAGCTGTGAAAAATTGTATAAAGCTGGTTACACATGGTATAGATTATCCTAAAAGTAAATTTAGCAGTCCGAAAATTGACTACATTGCATACAATAAGAATATATTTTTCGTGCTCAATCGAGTTGTAAAAAAAATTTACAATAACACGAAGAAATCTTTCATTTTTCGTATAATAACAGTGATTTGGGTCGAATTAATTCAAGATGCAATTGCGGTTGAAAATAATGATTAAGAAGCTAATATTTATAAAAATTTGAAGATAATATTACAAAAATATGTGGTAAATCTCTTAATGTTAAGTTCTGAACTTATGAATAATAAAACATTGAATGCGTATAAAATTTAAAATTTCAAAAGTTAGGAACTTACCAAAAGCTAGATGTTTACAATTATATATTCATTTTAAGTTCACTATCCTTCCTTAAAAATGACCTCTTTAAATTACTAATTATCAGTTTTGGGAATTATCTAGATAAATTATAAACAATTTTTTTTTTAATTATCTTATCTAGATAAAAATATTTAAATTATCTTTTTATCTTATCTAGATGAATTAATCGGTCACCTGCGGTAATTTATCTAGATTCTAGATAAATATTATTGTAATGAGAATTTTTGATAATACTAAAATAGACCATAATTTATTGAAATACTGACGTAATTCAATGTTATTAAAATAGTTTTTCATAAATTTATATCAATGAATTCTGTTTCATATTTTTACAAACAAAATATTATATTATAAAATCGAGTTTATTTTTTTATATCCTTGCATTGTGTTGCGATAGCTAATGCGTGTACTATGGTGATATGCATTATGCAGTATAATTGCAGTACAATAACAATATTAGACAATAAATAATAGGTTGAGAGTTCGTATAGTTTCTAGTCGTGATCATATTCCTGACTGTAGGTAACTGTATTTATTTATAATTATCGGAAATTATAATAATATTTTTTGTTTATCACTTTATCTATGCCACAAAACAACACATGACATAAATAGTCCACGCTTTCTGGGAAGTGTTGTGTGTGACCAACACGGTGCAAATAGCATTTTTTTCTGAATGTCCGAAAACATTGTTTTCTAAGCACAAAGCTGATTTCATACATCTAGGAATTAAAAAATGTAACTTTTATATAGACTTTTTTGCTTTTTAGAGTATTTTTTGACATTTTTAGTGCATTTTTTATATTTTTAAGACATTTTTATATAGGAATAGATAATATTCGATAAAAAATTAGTAAACATCCATTATAAAAGAAAACAATTAAATATAATTTATCGTGCAATATGTTGTACACACTTATATTTTATTATATTTTATGTTTTTAACGATCAGATAAATGTGATTCCAGACGAAATTATTGTTGACACTTGGATGTCTAAATATGTATTATTCATGTTTTGGAAATAATTTTCAGAGTAAAAATAAGATAAGAGAACTAGAAGATGATGAAAATGATACGAATAAGTAATTCCTTAGGATAACAAATTTTATAACTAAACAAATTTTTTCAATGTTAAAAAAAATTTTAAGAACATTTTTTTTTAATATTCTGTTAAGAGTGTATAAAATCATATTTTTTTAAGGCATTTTTCTTGTTTTTTAGAGCATCTAAATCCGTTCCCTAATAATTCAGATAAATATATTACATTATTTATATTTTATATTGTTGAAGAAAAAATAATAATCTGTTTTTTATCTAGATAAAATTATATTTATTTTTATCTTTATCTTTTTATTGAACAAAACAAAATATTTACAATCTGTACTTACAAGTTATACAATAGGTAAATGTGATGGCATTTGATTCACAGGAGGGGGAAGTTGCCCATTGGTGACACCCCGTGGGAATCGATTTATGGAGAGAGTAGGTCCCTACACCAGTTCCTTTTCAGGCGCTTGGGTGGATTTCCTGGAATCTGATTCGATGAAAGTTGGGTGATTATAGGATTAGAGTGAGTACTGAATGTTTTGTGTGTTTTTTTGTAAGAGATTTTGGCAAGGCTGTTTAGGGTTGGAATGCAGATGTCTTTATGGAGTGATTCGTTGGTAATATACCAGGGGGCACTAGATATTATACGCAGACAAATGGACTGAAATGCCTGAATTGTTCTGGTATTTGAGGGTTTGGCTGAACCCCAAAGTTGTATGCCATAATACCACATGGGTCTTAGAAGAGCCATGCATATTGTTCTTTTGGTTTTTATTGAGAGCTTTGAGCGGAGTAAGGGTCTGAGAAGGTGGAGTCTTGAATTGAGAGCTTTACGCTTGTTTTTTAAGTGTGGACCCCAAGTAAGGCGTTTGTCAAGAATTAAACCCAAATATTTCGTTTGTGTGGAAGATGGGATTTGTGCATTGCCGATAAAGGTTGCGGGACATTCTAAGGATCGAAGTGTGAAAGTAATTTGAGAGGATTTTGATGGGTTAACTTGGATTTTCCAGTCGTGAAACCAGGTGTTTAGCTCAGTTAGGTGGTTTTGGATTTTATGGGCAGCTTGGATGGGATCATTGTCAGTAGCGAGAATAGCAGTGTCATCCGCGAATGTACCAAGTAGTGTGTTTTCATTTAGAGGTAGGTCGCTGGTAAAGACATTGAATAGGAAGGGAGCTATGTCACTGCCTTGGGGAACACCAGCAGTTGCTATTTGAGAGTTGGATAAGGCGCCATTAATTTTTGTGACAAATGTTCGTTGGTTAAGGTAAGATTTAATTAGTAGGTAGTACGGAGCAGGCAAGAAGGATTTTAATTTAAAGAGTAGGCCAGGGTGCCAAACTCGGTCAAAAGCCTGTGCGATGTCTAGGAAAATCTTTATCTAGATAAAATAATTAGGTGTCATATATTATCTTATCTAGTTAAATTTTGGATGAGTTATCTGTTATCTTATCTAGATGATTTTTTCGTTATCTTTCCCAACACCGCTAATTACATGTCATTTCTGATCTTTTGAGTGGTTACATGAAATTTTAGAACCTCTTTTATTATCATGATCTCAACACAACTAATAATTAAATAAGACATTTTTAAACCTTTTTATAATAAGTTTCTGCATATTGTTTTCCTTATTATATGACGATATTAAATAATTATAATGTATAATAAACACAAATTAATGTACAAAATGACCTAATTTAAGGATTAGTTGGAGAAAATAAAGTTATTTAAAATTCAGTTTGAATATTCATCTAAAATTCATGAAAATCAGGAGTAACTATATAGCATATTATTTTTAATGATTTCATTCAACTCATTAAAAAATAAATGTGATAAAATTTATATTATTTTTTTTTTATTAGTGAATCTTCTTCAATTCTAAACCAATGCAACTACCTTAATAATAACATTATATTATATTGATGAATTTACTCAAAATGAAATGCTTTAAATTAATGTATCAAACTAAAGAAATATGATAAATTAGCTTTATTTTTATAATAATTATTAAAGAATATTTTTTTTATTTCGATTTATCATCTCATTATATACATAAATATATATATGTATAATGATCACAATATTTACAGAATAAGTACACTAAAAATACTCCGAATTAAAGACTATCCATTTTTAAAGTTCAAATAGTAATGTTATTTCCGAAAATAGGAACATAACAAAATAAATCACACGTTATCTTCCCAACTTTATATTATATCTACCTTTTTAAAAATTATTTCAGAGAAATATATTTTGAATGTCTCTTATTTGATTTATGGAATTATTATTTAGTAAGTACCAAAAGAATTGTATTCACCAACTATTTTGAAACACAAATTATTTTCATTATTAGTTATATACGTTCATCTAAATTCAATTGATAAGTGCAAAAGGGGAATTATGGTATGATTATTTAATAAAAACCTACTATGTATTTACAAACACATTTTATTTATATGTGCTAAAAGCGAGATATAATTCATAAAATTGTACAAAGTTTTTCAGTTAGTAAAACTATAAATTCTAGAACTTTGTCGTTAGAATAATTTAATATTAAATTTTTCGAGAAAAAAACATAGACCATATAAAAATATATTTTTTTTTTGTTCATACAAAATAATTGATGTAAGTACAGAATAATGGTTTTGTATGTATATGATATATGTATCTTTATACGCACCTCATATGTACAGTGTACACCATGTACAAAGATTTCAAGTTTCTGAAAAATCGCCTACATCTGTTGCCACGCAATAAAATAAAGTATTTAAGTATATTGTTGGTTTCACAATCTGGAAACTTTTAAGTCGGACCGAATAATACAAACATCTCTACCCAAATATGGACAATAAATCCAATGATGACAATTTATATGATGATTATGAAAAAAAACCGGATAGATAACAGTGCTGAAAGTTTTAAATTTTCATTTATTCGTATACTAATAATATTATGAATGAAAAATTTTGGGAACATTAATGAAAATAATCTTTAAATAAACCGACTGATAATCATAAATGTGTTTATTTGTTTACGTTATAGTGATCTAAGATATTCATAAAAGTAGTTCAAAAGGGACGAGTGGTAAACATTTAACTGTCTAGAAATACTGCGTGGAATCAATTTACTTTTATACCCCAATTTATGAATGCTTGAAAAATTTTATATAATGAATACTGTCAAAAATTTGATAAACGACTAATAGATTTTTTTGCTCGTACAATATACCGTAATATATACCAGATAATATTTACGGATGATCTTTTAGGTAAAATTTGATTCTTAATACCCAATAACTTCAAATTTTATTTGTAGCAAAATTTTAAAGTTCACATCATCAAAAATACAGTAATGCATTTATAAATGTATATTATATATTATACAGCAAAGGTGGCCAGCAGATCGATCGTGACATGAGTTAGAGTCGATGGCAATGTTCTTTCATATTTTCTCGAATTTTTCACAAAACATACGGCACAAATTTACATGCATTTTTTAGCTTTGTTTCAATGAATATAAAAATTTTTAAAAGAACAAACGATTAGCACAGTAAATAATTATGAAAAATGAAATTGTGTACTGAAAACAAATGATTTGTACATTTTACGTAATCTAATGAGTACCCCACATTTTGAATTTTAATCATATCATTAAAAATTAAAAGAAAGAGTTTAAAATCAAATACACTAAAATGTTTGCTTTGTATAGCTTTAAAATAAATCGTTACTTCAAATTAACATTGCATTATTATTAATTGAAAACCATTTTTTTTTTTTAATGATCACAACAACCTACAAAATCTCAATAGTCGATTACAAGTCAATTCAATTTAACCGCTCACGTTATATAGACATACAATATGTCTATATATACATATTATTTATTATATAATATATATTATTTATTTATTTATTTATTTATTTATGAAACATAATCATACAAATTTGTAATGGTCTTAACGTACATTTCATCATTATACTTTAGTAAACATTTTCCCTAGACATCCTAATGATTAATATTTTAACCTAACCTAATATAAATTAAAATGACTAAAAACACTTCCTAGGTAATTGAAAACTAAAATTAATACGTTAAAAATAAATTAAAATGTGAAAGTATATACGAGTAAGTATATACATATGTATAACCCAGGGTTGTAATAAATATTTAAATACATTTCAAAATACACCCTTATCTAACTACGACAAACAGATATGAGCCGATTCCATTTTTATTTTTCAGTTTTACGTAATCAGTATATTTTACGAGTGTAGATTAAATCAATATTTACAGAGAATATATTCACTTCTTCATAATAGTAATTGTAAAATACTGTATTAATTATACATATTGATACCGCTTATAAATTGATATAAAAAAGATTGCGTTAACAATTTGACATAACTAAAATTGACAACAATCACACCTAAGTATGGTCGTTATTTCAACCACAAAACATTTTATATTGGGCCAAACTTTAGGTATCCACCTCAAAAGTTTAAATTTGTGTAACAATCCAATTAAAGTTTGGTATACGACTTTTGCACGCCACCTCGTTCCTGCAATATACGTTTCACATACCTATAAGCCATGATATCCGTTGTAAAACTTCACAAGCGATATCCATCCAACGCGATATATTCTTTGAAGTGTTTGGCAAACTTTATATTATCAGAGGTCCTTAGATTGTTCTTAGTATTGCAAGCGTAAATTTAACAAGCCGTTTTTTTTTCATTTATTCATACACATAAGTATACGATTTCTTCAAATATAATAGGTTTTTATAAATACCTTATCAAACATTTGAAAACCTCAAGAATTAATACTATGAGGCCATTAGAGTTAAATTATCTTTGTCGATTATTAAATGTAATATATTTAGGTAAGTCTTTATATAAATGATGTACAATAGACTTATGACATATTTTACCATCGTAATTATTACTACGAAAAGTAGTATCAATATGTCACTTGGGATTTTATTTAAAATCTTTGATATTTATTAATGTAATATTATATAAATATAATACATAATTCATATGAAAACACTTACATAGAAAAATTTGATTTTAGACCTTTATCATTTCACAACGTTATTTTATTTTAGCAGCTATGATGTCTCAATGTTGAAGAATATTACTGGCATTGATAACAAAAGAAGTGTTATAAATAAAACATATTACAAAATAAAGAGAACTTAAACATTTCTCATATTTTTTCTCTTAACTTAAAGAATAAAAAAATAATATAAACTTATAGCTTTTTCCTAAACAAAATAAATATTGTGAAGGAAAAAATACTTTATTCACTCCATATGTTTCCATTTTGTAAAACCAAAAATTAATATTGTATCAATGTATTTGATATGTATAAATAATGACATTAATCTATAAATATTATATAAGTTAAGTAATTATAATCTGATACCTAATAATCTAATTCAACGAAATAAGTTCATAAATGCTATTTTTAATTGGAAAATGTCGAGTTATATAGCATGCAGTAATTAACTACTGAGTATATTTTTTATTTACTTTTATTAATATACACCAGCTATGTCTTTTCACACGTCCTTAAGGTTTTATATAGACGCTACACATTAGAGTAAATTCTTAGTACATTTTTTTTTTAGATTTCTTTTTTGAGATTTTTTTTAAATTTTAAAATCTAATAGCTCCACATTTTATGATAATTTTTTCATATTTTTATAGTTTTCTTAAATGGCAACCATTATTCATGAATTATAACTCCTACTCATCTATTAATAAAGAAAATAAATTTTTTTAGACATTTTGGTTCCTAAATATGTATAACTGGATCAATATTTTAATAGTTATAAGCGACAAGCGTTTGAAGTTATGAACAGTGGAATAATAATAAGTTATTATTAATAACATACATTTTTGTAAGGTAGGTACCTAGTGATAATAATTATAATAAAACATGAATAATTTATAAATTATAATGTAAAATTATGTTTTAACACCAAAAACTACACATTTTATGGAATAATAACCAAACAAAATAAAGTTTTATACTTAACTGATTTTGTAAATACCAGTATATGTAATGTGTATGTCTAATAAGTTTGTATACATTTAAAGGTCTTAAACCCGAAAGTTACAAATTTAATAGAATAACAAAAAAACAAACAAAAGCAATCATTTTTCGTGATAAGTACATACCATTTACAGTTTTCAGAACCGTAATTTATACTTTAAACATGTTGTTAACGCCGAAGATAATGTACGGGCCGGGAGCGTAAAGCGATATTACGCGCGCCCGGTCACCTAACTAATAAATTTACGCCGACTGCCGCGTCGTTAACGGCTCGATCGGCCACACTTGTGTGTATGTGTGTATACGTGTGAATGTAGTCGAACAGCAGTGGTTGGGTTCGCCGCGCAAGTACTGTCCGACTACGTTGTGCGGTGGGTATGACCGACCGGCCGTTATAATTAGGCCCTTGTACTGATACGACGGTGCATTATGCAACCGTCCTATCTTCGGCGTTAACATCCTCCCCCCGTTGAAGCCCAAGGGGTTCAACTTTTTCGACTTCAGCCTCAGTTGGGAGGGCGCATAGCTTAACTGTGGGTCGCTTTATCTCAGCTCCTGTGGCAAGTCTTATTGTGACCACTCTTACCACACCGTCGGAACCAGGATGTAATCTTGTCACTCTTGCTAACTTCCATCTGGCTGGAGGCATTAATTCATCCTTGACTATGACTATATCACCAACATTCAAGGATGGTTTTTTTGTTGTCCATTTTACACGTGTTTGATATTGTGGTAAATACTCAGTAGACCATCTTTGCCAAAATGTTTGATGCAACAATTGCACGTATTTCCATCTTCGTAAACCTCCCGGACTTTCAGTACTGAGATCGGCATCCGGTGGTAATGTCATAGGACCTCCGATCAAGAAATGCGCTGGTGTTAACACTTCTAAATCATTTGGGTCACTACTCATTGGCGTGATAGGACGTGAGTTTAGACATGCTTCTATTTGGCATAATAGAGTGTTTAACTCACTTAGAGTGAGTCTAGCATTACCCATCAGACGGCTTAAATGATGCTTCATACTTTTCACGGCACTTTCCCAGAGACCACCGAAGTGTGGTGCAGCTGGAGGGTTGAAACGCCATTGAATTCCTTCTTGAGCCATTTCCTTTTCCGCTGTTTGTACATATTGGGCTAATTCTCGTTGAGCGCCAACAAAATTCGTTCCATTGTCGCTAAATATCATGGAACTGGTACCTCTCCTTGCTGCAAATCGACGTAATGCGGCTATGAAAGCTCTACTGGACAGATCCTCTACAGCTTCTAAATGAATCGCCCTTGTAGCAAAGCACACAAACACAGCAATCCATGACTTTATGTTAGTTACACGACGTATTCCGCTGCGAATGATTATAGGTCCGGCAAAATCTATACCTACTACGGAAAATGGACGAGACATTTGCACTCGCTGTTTTGGTAATACAGCCATAAATGGTTCATTGAATCGCGGCTTCGCACGAATGCACTTGACACATTTGCTCGTTACGGATCTAGCCATTATTCGACCCTTGAGAGGCCAATATTGTCGACGAACATCCGCCAATAATGCTTGTTGACCACAGTGTAACTGATCACGATGTTTTTGTTCAAAAATTAGCCTTGTTACCTTGTGGTTTGCAGCTAGTACAATGGGATATTTCTGGTTTTCATTTAGATCTGAATTTACCAATCGGCCCCCGACTCGAATTAATCCATTTTGAACGAATGGTGACAAACCCTTTAGCTTGCTCTTACTAGAATATTCTTTGTTGACTTTATGTGTAGCTACTTCTTCTGGGAATGATTCCAGCTGCATTCGTCTTAAAATCCAATTTTCAGCTTCCCTTAACTCGGATACAGTGTGATAATTCTTCCTGGACACAGAGTCCTTACTCTTTATAAAGCTGACGAATCTAATCAACCAAGCTACTGCAGTTCTCAGTCTTCTCCAATTTGAATAATGTTTGAACAGCTTGTGAGTCTGCTCTACTGTAATTAATGCGAATTTAACTACTCGTTGCTCTGGTAATAGTTCCTCTGGTATTGGTTGAGGTGGCGAGTTCTGCCAACTTTCTTCTTCCTTGCACAACCAATCAGGCCCATTCCACCACAACGTTTTTATTGACAACTCGCGTGGTCTTAAACCTCTTGAAGGAATGTCGGCTGGATTTTCATGAGTATTAATATAGTTCCATTGGTGAACTTCTGTAGCATCTAGAATTTGAGATACTCGGTTGGCCACGTAGGTTTTCAGACGCCTACTCTGGCTATTTAACCATCCGAGTACTATAGTCGAGTCTGTCCACAGTTTGAATTGCTGAATGCTGATTTGCCATGAATCAGCTACCTTTTGAGCTAATTCAACTAGTAAAAGTGCGCCGTTCAATTCAAGCCTGGGGATTGTGTTTCCTTTCAGAGGAGCTACCCGAGTCTTTGCGCATAGAAGCCGTGAATGCCAATTCCCGAGGTGGTCTTTACTTCTCACGTAAATACAAGCGCCATACGCATCCTGGGATGCATCGGAGAACCCATGAATTTCAAATTCTCGAGTTGACATTTCTTTTACCTTTCTTGGAATCTCTAATGTGTGAAGTTCTACGAGATCTGTCCAGAACTGATGCCATCTTGCTCTTATATCTGGTGGTAGAGGGGAGTCCCAATTTATTTTCATTTGCCACAATTGTTGAAGGAACACCTTACCCTTGACTAGAACTGGAGCTAAAAACCCGAGCGGATCGAAAATGCTGTTCAGCGATGATAGGAGAGCTCGTTTCGTTATCACAGCGTCTGTTTTATTATTAACCAAATTGAACTTAAACACATCTGCTACAGGTTTCCAGCACAGTCCTAGCGATTTAACTGTATCATGGTCTCCTAGGTTCAAGACAAATAATGGGTCATCATTGAATCTTTCGATTTTTTTCAATATCGTGATTGAGTTTGAGCACCATTTGCGTAACGGAAATTTAGCTGAGTTGAGTATATTTGTAATATCTCGTTGTAGTTTTAAACATTCTTCCTCCGAATCACCGCCAGTCATAATATCGTCCATATAAAAATCCCTTCTTATTGTTTTGGCTGCATATGGAAATAATACTTCATTTTCTCTTGCTAGTTGATCTAAACATTTTGTGGTCATAAATGAAGCTGGAGTGGTGCCATAAGTGACCGTGTTTAATCGATATTTGCGTAAAACTTTGCTGGGATGTTCTCGCCAAACTATGCGTTGAAGATCTCGGTCTTCTTTGGCCACTCCTACCTGCCTAAACATCTTCTCGATGTCTGCAGTAATTACAAACTGATGTTTGCGAAATCTGCTTAAAATGGCAAATAGGTCTTCTTGAATACTTGGGCCACGCATTAACGCGTCATTCAATGCAATACCATTCGAGTCCCTCGCGGACGCGTCAAATACTATTCTTACTTTAGTGGTTAAACTAGATGATTTAATCACGGCATGATGTGGTAAATAACACGTTGGTCCAGCTGTCACATCATTTTTAATCTCTTCCATATGCCCCATTTCTATATATTCGGTCATAAATTTGATATACTCCAAACGTAGTTGTTCGTCGCGTTGTAGTTTTCTCTCGACGTTCATAAAACGATATGTTGCCATATTCAAGCTACTTCCCAATTCATTAACCCTTGAATTTGTGGGTAATCTTAAAACAAAGCGACCATCAGCATCTCGAGTAAACGTCTTCATAAAATGTTCTACAACTTCTTGCTCCTCCGTACATCTCAAGTTTTCCTTTGAAGCACGACCGAATGGCTGTACCCCTTCATGTTGAATTGTTCTCCAATTTTCTTCTAATGAATTTCCGATGCCTAAAAGACAAGTTGCTCTAATTTCTCCAGTTACAATCCATCCAAGCTTGGTTCCTTGAAGTGATATGTTGCCAACTTCTAATGGTATTCTTTCAGGAGTCATAATATCAAAAAATACACCGGCACCAATTAATAAATCAACTGAGCCTGCTTGGTCAAATAGTGGATCAGCCAATTGTGTGGACAATTCTTTTCTAATTTTCCAACCATCTTTGGGTTTTCTGCAAGCTGGAAGATCATTTACTATAGTCGGTAAAACATGACATGCAATATTGAAGTTGAATGTTGAAACACATGACAGTATTTGAATGTTGACTCTTGAAGTGGTTTGTAGTCGACTTGTTCCAATACCACACACTGGTAATACAACCCTTTCACTGGGAAGTTTTAATTTATTTTGAAGGCCTTTAGAGATAAAATTCAATTGGGAACCACTATCTAACACTGCACGACATTTATGAGCATTACCGTAGTTGTCTTTGATCATAACTACCGCGGTTGATAAGAAAACATGACTATTTACCAATGTAGCTGTCATTGAAATTGAATTGCCTTGAGATGTAGATGCTAACAAGGAGTCTTCCGGTTGTGCATTAGTCTTTACTTTGTTAGTAGTATTGTCTGGTTGTCCGTCAAAATGAAGAAGTGTATTATGCTTGCGTTGACAACGACTACATGAAAATTTTGACTTACAAACATTCGATAAATGAAAGTCGGACAAACAATTAAAACATAGTCTTGCCTCTCTCACTACATTAAGACGATCCCTAGGGTCAAGTCTCTTAAAACTTTCGCACGCATATATCTTGTGTTGACCCTTACACTGAGGACAGTTTTTATTTTCAGTACCAGCCATTAGAGCTACCTTCTTCGACTTCTGATCATGTTCCTTCTTTTTTGAATAATTTTGCTGATTGCCTACTTCACTCATAATCCGTATACTGCAATCAGAGTTTTCTAATGCAGCACATCTGCTTGCTAGGAACCTTTCTAATACTTCGTATTTTGGTAGTTCTGTGGATTCTTGACGCAACTGCCAATCATGACTCGTCGTTGAGTCAAGTCTACTGACTATAATGGTAACTAACCAGGCATCCCATTGATCTGTTGGTTGGTTCATTGCCTTTAGAGCTGCAATATGAACACATATGTGGGCATGCAGTGCTTGTAACTCACTTGCAGTTGGTTTCTGTATATGCGGTGTTTCTAAAATCGAACGAATATGTGACTGTATTACAAGACTTGGGTTGTCATACCTTTGTTTTAAACGGTTGATTGCAACTTCATAGTTTGCATCTGTCATCGGTACAGATTTAACTAAGTCGAGTGCAGCGCCTGTAAGACTGGATCTTAAATAATAAAACTTTTGGGCTGCTGAAAGTCCATTATCTTGATGCACCATGACGCGAAAACAATCGTAAAACGACTCCCAATCTTGAATATTACCTCTAAAGGTGGGTAGTGCAATCGGTTCTAACCGAACTCGGTTATTTAAGTTTGATGCGCTAATTGATATATTATTAATACTAGAATTAAGGTTCCTTTTTGTATTAATAATCTCCTGCATTAAAGAACGAATACAATAATAATCATTTTCGAATTTGGTGCGTTCTTCTTCTTCAGCATCTTGCTCTTCAACTAAAAGTTCTAACTGAGTTTGTATAGCATCAAATTTTCTGTTTATTGAAGGCAACTCTTCTTGTCTGAATTCCAACAGTGTGATTGGGTCGTTATCTGCGTCGAATTTTGACACGAATGTCATCATCCGTGTTAACGATGCCTTTACTACGCCACGTTTTTTTCTCAATTCCAACATATCCTTCTCTTGACTCGAATCTAACACCATTTTGTGCAATAAGTGCACGATTAACCAACTTGATAGGTCGATAGAAACGAATACAATAAAATAACAAGTTGTTATACAAGAGTAATATTTTTCGATATAATACTACACACGATATTATACGAAGGAAAATAATTTGAGCGTTTATATCATTTATTTTATAAAGAAATGTTTAAATAAAAATATACATTTTACGGTTTTACAATTTTTTTTTTTTTTTAAGGACAAATACCAGACTAAAATTTCGATAATAGAAAATGAAAATTTAACGCCAAAAGGAAAACAAATTCAAATAAGATAAAACCCAATAATTCACACAATAAATACACAGAAGAATAAATCACGTCGAGGTCACCATAATGTACGGGCCGGGAGCGTAAAGCGATATTACGCGCGCCCGGTCACCTAACTAATAAATTTACGCCGACTGCCGCGTCGTTAACGGCTCGATCGGCCACACTTGTGTGTATGTGTGTATACGTGTGAATGTAGTCGAACAGCAGTGGTTGGGTTCGCCGCGCAAGTACTGTCCGACTACGTTGTGCGGTGGGTATGACCGACCGGCCGTTATAATTAGGCCCTTGTACTGATACGACGGTGCATTATGCAACCGTCCTATCTTCGGCGTTAACACATGTTAATATAATTCATTGACCCAATCGCAATAGAATATTTGAAACACTAACTTTTATTATTTTACTATATTATGTAATATGATTCGATAATAAATTTAAAATAAAATAAAATAAAAACCGCAACAACTCGATTAAATTCAGATTCTGGATCACACAGTCCAGTAACTAACTACTATTCTTGATGAGATATTTTTTTAAATAAAATATCTACATCATAGTTTATTGTTATTTATAAAGTAATATTTATTGTTTACTATTCAGCATTTGAAGTTCTAAAGGCTTCGATGTATAATTAATGGTTCTCAAAAAATAAATAAATAATAACACTAATAATAATAAATACACTGTGTGTTAATTAAAAAAAAAGAAGTAAAATCTCGTATTAAAACCTATTGTTTTGGTAATTTCTAATTAAATATTATACCTATACACATTACAAATATGCATGGAGTTACATAAAAATTGTGTTTTTTTCTAATAATTCACCAAATGAATTCTCATAAAATCAAAATGTATATAAAATGAAGTTTGCAAATATTTTGTTGCATTAAAATATAAGTGTTTATAAATATTTTTTTAATATTGAGCATGATAATTTCCTTAGTGGAAAATGTTTATTTTGAATAAGACGGGTTTTTCACAAATAACAACAAAATTACAATACAATGTGTGTACATAATTTTACAAATTATATATATATATATATATTTATATGCATTAGAGTTAGTTAAAAACCTAGACAAATATATGAAAAAATGAAAAGTATTATTTTAAATACATACAGAAAATAACTAAACTTAAGAAATTTAGTTTAAAAGTTTAGGAAAAATTAGATTTTTCTAGATCATTAAGAATTTAATCGATCAAGAAAATTCACCAAGTAATAAAATATTTATAAAAGACATAATTTTTATTTTTATTTTTCCGACGGCAAACATACATTTAGAAGAATATTTATGGGTGAAAAATAAAAAAATAAAATTTTCAAGGCAACCACTCTGAATGATTTCATTTGAATTGGTCCTTAAATAATTCACGATAGAAGTATACGAGGTTATTATAAGAACTGTATTAAAATTAAACATACTTAATAAAACTACTATTGTAATCTAATTAGGAACTTTAATCTATTATTTTCAATACATTATGTGAAACCCCGGAGTACTTCATTTATTAAATACACAAGAAGGATAAAAATTTCGTCCAAAAAGTAAACGATCCATAATATTACACACTGTTTTAAAAATATTGAGTGCAGGGATTTAATATACAATTTAAATTAAATATTGCTACAATAAAACGTTGTTTTAGCTATAGATTCACAGTCATAAAAAAAAATCAATATTTTAAATTACAAAAAACCAAAACTACAATGAAAGAAAAATAATTTTATTTTCTGATTTCCGGATCGTCAAATGATACAAAAAAAAAAATAATAAAGTAACACAATAAATTATAGAATCCGTAAATATAATAAACAATTTAAAGTATAATATTTTGACATTTCAAACAGTATAAAATATTCACACCTACATAAAAGTTTTTTTTTCTCACTTCACATTTAAAATGCTACCTCGAATTTCAATATATAAAACAAATAATTCTAGATGATAATACTTAAGGTGTTCACGATTAAACCAACACCAACGGTTAAATTCATTAATTTCTGCATGAACAAATCATAAAAATCACGTTTATATTATTTTTATATTTTATATTACGTTTTTATTATTATTAATTAATATTCGTTTTTTAGTGCATTAACTTACGAGATCTGATTGTAAATTTAGCAAACATACTTTGATAGTGTTTTGAATCATAAGTTGTTATTATTACCAACAAGTTCCATACTTATATATTACTTCTTAAATCTTAATCTTCATGTCTACCATGAAATTACGTAAACATACCTAAATCAAATAATACAGACAAAGAATGGCACAAAAAAAGCTAGTGGTAACCGAAATCATAAAAAAACTCAAAAAACTCTAACTAATGAAAAAATTTCTTAAAATGTCTTCATTTTTCAAATCTTATACGAATTCACAAGACCCCCTATGACATTTAAAATTAATTTGAAGTTAATTCTAATATAATTGCCGATTGTACTTTTAGCCCTAGTAATGACGAAACCTTTTTTGTTAATAAAGCCATATATTTTGACTTAATACCTTGTTAAAAAACATTTTTAATGGGGCCTTTTAAAAATTTTCCGGGGGGTGCCATAATATCTCGGACCAGCCCTGTAAAACCTTAATAGATATCAAATGATTTATCACTACAAATGTATGATAGAAATATTACTTATACCAAAAGCATCAAATAATATTGCTCGATGGATAAAACTATATACTAGTATATATGTATAATATATATTTATACAATTTATATTTTATATTTTAGTGGTATAGCAATATTTGGTAATTATAAATACAACAAACCACCTCTCTTCTAATACATACTTTTCAAAACGTTATTTTATCTTTTGAACCTAAACTTAAGATTAAACTCTAATGACTAATATTCTAATCGCAGATATGTGATAATATCCCAGGCACCCTCAAATCGCATATTTATAGGTGTGTACAAAATTAAATATTATATGATTAAAGAAAATTTTAGATGATATTCCAAAAAATAACAATAAATTCAGTTTTAATTTGATTAAGATATAACACTATTTTTATTGTTTGAAATTTGTATTCATAAAAAACAAGTAATTCAAAGAAATTAAATAATTCAAAAGTATAATATGTAACATTAAAAAAACAATATGTTCTTTTTAATCTTTTTGAGGGTTCAATTTTGGGTCATAAAACTAAATATTATGACATTGTGATATTTTATTTCCAAGTATTTTAGTACAATGGACTACGCCATAAACACGGCACTACTTACAAAATAATTAAACTCAACCTAACAAACATTAAACAAGTTTAATAAATTACGCGTCGAATCATTGAACAATGACATAGCTCATGTAACTGTTAAAGCATTAATCATACCTGTAATATAATTTCTACAGACTAAATATAAATGAGCATTAGATATTATATTGTGAAAAAATGTATGCATATTTACTAATGATCATTATTTAAGACACTTGATACATGTTTTATAAATGATATGTCATAAATAGAATTCCGAAATTTTTTAGTTATGAAACTTTTCCAAAAAACATAGTTATGAAATTCTCTGGTTTCGCCCATACCTCTGCTATGAAAACATGCATTCTTCGTTTCTATGCCAACCTAGAAAATCGGATTAAGGCGAAAGTTTTTTAGTCAAAAATAAGACCTACATACAGGGTGTATATAGACCATTGTTCGCAAATGTTGGAACGTTTGATTTCCCATGGGAGTATGCATGCATTGAGAATGGTACAATCTATTGGGAAATTAATGAACAGCGTACTTAAATAAGAGGAGGAATGTATTGTTATCTACTTATAATATGTCCAGTATCCACCTACATGAGTGCAAATATGAACACAGAATATCTCGACAAATGAAAAATCTATATAGATTAAAATGAAATCTACCATTGAAGTCATATTGTTGTAGTATAGTAGAATTCAATTATTTCACACAAAATATACAGTACTCATTACAAAACGTGAAAACGGATGTAAAACAACTACAATAATAAATTACTCTTAAAAAAATGTTTATTAATATATATTCCTCTTAGTCTAAAAGTATAATACGTAATACATATTATTTTAATACGAATATAATATGTTTGTGACAGTTTAATCATGTATTAAATATGTTCTATTATAATATGTTTAAGCACGAGTAAAAAAAATCTAACTATATACCCTACATAAAAAAAGTTGATCACATTTTTAAATAAAAATAATATATATTTTAGTTACAACTGTATATGTGATTACACTTAAAAGATAAATATTTAAATTTTAGTTTCTGAAAAAGGCGAAGAATGTATTGGTTTTATAAAGATATCTTTTTATCACTGTATTAATGTTTTTTAGTTGATTATAAAAGTGGTCCAAAAGTTTCATTCAGTTCTTCTATAGATACATTTCATTTATTAGGTTATTCACACTTGTATATTTTTAAACTTTCGATAGTTTTTCCATGTTTGTCAAAGACTTATTAGTAATTAATGAACATTTCAAATATTCTTTGGGCAACATTTTTGAAGTTGTGTCTGAAAAACTAAATAGATTTTATGAAAATATCATTTACGTTAAAGTTTGCTGAATTGATTCAATATTTTGATTGTTTTTTCAAACTGTTAAATTTTTGCAAACTATAATTTCGAAAGATAACTTGTTAAATGTACCGATTAGATAAGATTTCTAATCTACATAAGGGCTGAACGTCGCTTTCTGATTAGGTCCTTACTATCCAGATTCGTTTTTATGTACATAAAAAAAAACAGAATAATAAAACTAATACGTTTTTTGTTTCACTCATAATCTAAAAGTATGTGATAAGTGAAATAATAATAATATGTGCAATTGAAATAGAAAATGTAGGTTCCAACAGATTATATATCTACGCAAAACATGTCAAAAAAAACATGTCAAAAACATGGTCTTTGTCTCTTTTTTTTGTGGCCCGCGATCACAAAGATCAAAAAAACAATTGAAATTAAGAGCAAAAATAACAAAAATAATTTTTAAACAAATTTTCATTTTGTATTGTTATTTGTTATAAATGTATATTTTGTATACAATATACATATTATATTTTTATGCTTACCCATCGATGAGCTGTTAACGAATAAATAAGCAGTTGGGCAGTTATAATAGGTATCTTAAAGCGTATTACCGCCTAGCAGGAGGTTTGAACTGTTAACAATCACCAACAGTGGCGTACTTAGGAATATGTCTTGAGGGGAAGAGGGTCCAGATAGTTTTCTGAACTCGAAGCCGTGGTATGTGTTGGTCTCTCACACACTCCAACCACTATTACTTAAATTAAAATACTACTATTATAAACCTATATACATTTATTTTGCAACATTTTATTTTTCTTATAAAACTCTAAAAATAGGTTGGAATAATATTAAAATTTATTTGTCTTTCAAAAAAAAAAAAAAACATTCATAAGGTTTATTATATAATTTTGATATAATTTTATCATAATGCTAATTCATTGATAATCTCATCCACATCAAAGGGTATGTCCCTATTAATGGACTTCAGTGCCAGTCTATTTAGCATTACTTTCATAAAAATACAATTTAAAATACAGTTAGATTATTTGTTTAATATTTTCATAGATAGAATATATTTTCAAAATAATTTATGCATAACTTCATTCATATTTTACTAAAAGTATGTTTTCAATCCATCCAAAAATGTCTCGATTTATAATGAAAAACCACTTCGGGTGGATCTCACGATGAGATGAAATACAATTATAATTTTAATGACTATACCAGGTGTGGCATACGTTATTTGGTGGTATATGGGTAATCATTAAATGCCTATGACTTCCAAACTAAGTCCAACCGACAAACTCTGACTGCACCATCGTTATGTATCGTTGAAATACATAATTTCAACATAAAAAAATCGTTATAAAACCAAACTGCATTTATGCACAAAAATCATTACTCAATACATCGAATAATACGAGTGTTCGACGGCTTCGTTTCTCACTTAGTCACAAAACGCATACACACATAGTCAAAAAAACATGTCACATAAATAATTATCAAACGAGAAAAAAATTATACTAGGTATTTAATTTGTTATGATAACAGCAGAACGTTTATATTTGTATCCATGTTATTTTGTTTATATTTGTATACAATAAACAATAAACGGGTATTTATTTCCTTAATAGTTATAATAATTTAATACACAAAATGTAACATGTCTAAATGAATATCAATAGGGAGGGAAGATCCAGACCCCATGAACTCCCTCCGTAAATACGCCCATGGTCACCTGTGATTGTTAATTTTTACTGACCATTTTATAGAATATTATATATTTTTACCAATACCTTACTATGCAGACATTTAACAATGTTTGTTGACGTGCACCATACCTAATTAGTGAATGATGATGCACGAATGAAAATTATAAAATTCCAATTATTTTGTCATTAATAATTATTAAAGTGGTAAGTGTTACAAATAGTACAGATAATTAAATAACAAATGAATATAGATAGAATAAAATAGATAATGAAATAGATAGGTAAGTAAACACAAAATGATAAGTAAAAATAGTTTAATAGAACAACAAAGAAATAGATACTTACGCTGGATTAAAAAAAACTTGCTGAAGACCGTGTAAAATGGAGGATGAAGTTAAATATTGTAAACTAACCTTATACAGGTCAAAAATAAATAAGAAAAAAAAAGTACATATTATGTAATAATTATGTTTTATTTTTACAACATGGTAAACTATCGTAGCAAGTTTTCTGTTGCAACGTATACCCGTTCTTACGACTAAATGTTTCGTTTTAAATATTTTTTTTTTTTTGAAATGTAGACAAAGTTAGAAAACCTTTTAGAAATATCTGTCATCTGTCAATACCTGTTTCAAAGAAATTATTTGATTAAATTAAACGATTAAACACAGATTAAAAGTTCTGAAATACTGTTATAGAGCAATAGTATTTTATACTATGAAAAAAATTGAAGTATACATTACGAATTTTAAGCGTGGTCGACATAAATACTAACCATTAAATGTAAATGTCAACAATCACCGGTGTAAAACTGCATAAAGAAAATATTGACAACATACACTTCGATTTTAGGTATAGGTACACCAAAAATCACATACCTCAACGGTTTAATATATACATTTTTGAAATAGAAATAAAATAAAATAAATAATTAAAATTTTGTGAAAATAATTTAACAGCACTTATTATTATCTAAGATGATAAAAAATTATGTAAAATATTATTTTAGATATTTAGATTTAGTATTTTTGGCCCATTCAAGACTTTGAGTTTGACATAACTGATCAACGCAATAAGTACATGCTTACAATTATTGTATAAATTATTTTTATTTGTTATTACTTATAAAACTGATATTATTTGTATTATTTATGAAACTAGTATTATTTGAACCACCAAAAAATGTTTCCATTTTCATAACATTTTCAAATGAAAAATGTTTTAAATTGTAATTCATTAAAGCAACTTATTTTTAACCCTTAAATGCATGATTTTTTTTAATTAAAATGTTAACGTATTATTCAAATGTTAAAATTATCAACACTTTTCCCAGCAATATTTATTATTTAATTTAAAATTGATACTGAGCATAATTAATAAGTTTGTTTATAAACTGATAAATAGCGTTAAACAGCCAACTTCGTACAAATATAATGATATATTGTCATTTTTAAAACATGTTGCAAAAATACAACAGTATGGATTTGAGGGTTGAATTATAAAAAACATTATAGATAACTAGGATACTCTTAGTAAAATTTCTAAAAGAAAGTTCAACACAAAATATACGAATACATAAAGATAATAATATGATTGAATAAATATATACAAATTTAAAACAAATACAAATGGGGAATTCAATAAGTATAAATGATTTCTGGTATTATGTAAAACTTGTGAAATATTACAATAGTTTATAGAAATACTTAATACATTTCTTCAATAAAATAATTGTTACATAACTTGTTCAATCTGTATTAGACATAAGCCATAAAACTTAATAATAGTTATTAAAATAATATGATGAATAATTTATTGGTTTTGCAAAAATGATAATTTTGTATTTTATAATTTACTTACTGTTACATAAACATAAAATAAATCTAAAAAAATATATTTAAAATCTAAAGGAAGTATTTTATATTTTGACCATATTTACTACATTTCTTGATGTTTTTCTTGTTTCTTTTCCTTTTATTTTTTTTCAAGTACATATGTTTGTGGAAATCTATACAAATTACCAACATTTTTACTCTTTATTTATGGGCGAATTTCAACCACATTAATAGTTTGAGGACAAAAGGTAAATAAACAAATCCTAGATGGAGTAAAAAACGTCACGAATAAAATATATTCTGAATCCAAAATCAGGATCATAAATTCGGCCCGGTAAATCTCTTAAAACTAAGTACATACTAATTTATTGATTCAACGAAAACAAACTCAGTCTCGTACAAGAACACAAAATTCGAAAAATTAAATTATTTTAAATAATAACTTTCAAATATTAGGTATATCATATTTGTAGGCCAAAAAAAAAAATGTCAATATATTTTTTAAATATTTCAACACCTTTTTTTTACTAAAAACAAATTTAATTATATGAGTTAAGTTATACATTGTATGTTAATATTAACTTATTAATTATTTACTATGTTTTAGGGTACGAACAGACGACCGGTTTTCGCCGGCCGGTTTCTTTTTACATTGAGTTAGATTAAAGTAAACAGACGATACCGTTTTTCGCCGACCGGTTAGTTCTCGTCGGAACTGGCCGGCCGGCGCATTTCCCAGGCTTGGTGGGTACCGGCGACCGGCCGGCGAAAAAACCACCGGTTCCCAGCAAATTACATATAAAATGATTGGAGTGAACACACGACCGGCCGTTTCGCCGGCCGGCGTCCCGAAATTTGTTACATTTCTTACATTATTTTGATGCCCGATTCGAAGATTTTAAAACTTAAACTTATTTCTTGTCCTATCTCCCTATTGCCTCCCTCCCGAAAACTCATTCTAAATATGGGGCCATGCCCCTATACATATTTAAAAAACCATATTTAACAGCGAAGATTGAGTTTATGTAAACAATAAAATGATGATACTTGTTCTCATAAAATAAATGTCATTCACTATACCTTCTGTGAGTATTTATTTCTCATTGGTGTTTATTTTTAATGTAATTCAAGGTAGAAAGAATGTTCAAGATAGAACATTTCAGAAATGTATCATTGCGGTAAGTTGTAATATTCACATATATATATATATATATATGTGTATCAAAACTTTTGAAAAATCTGTAAACATTGTATTTACTCTACCAGGTGATTAAAATACGAAACTCGCCGGCCGGCGAGTCCTCGTGTGAACACATTTATTTTTCACCGGCCGGCGAATGCCGGTCGTGTGTTTCAGCCCTTATTCTATCAAAGTCAATTAACTTAGGGCTGAAACAGACGACCGGTTTTCGCCGGGCGGCGCGCGCCGGCCGGTGAAAAATAAATGTGAACACACGAGGACTCGCCGGCCGGCGAGTTTCGTATTTTAATCACCTGATAGAGTAAATACAATGTTTACAGTATTTTTCAAAAGTTTTGATACACATATATATGTGAATATTACAACTTACCGCAATGATACATTTCTGAAATATTCTATCTTGAACATTCTTTCTACCTTGAATTACATTAAAAATAAACACCGATGAGAAATAAATACTCACAGAAGGTACAGTGAATGATATTTATTTTATGAGAACAAGTATCATCATTTTATTGTTTACATAAACTCAATCTTCGCTGTTAAATACAATATTATGGTTTTTAAAATGTGTATAGGGGCATGGCCCCATATTTAGAATGAGTTTTCGGGAGGGGGGCAATAGGGAGATTGGACAAGAAATAAGTTTAAGTTTTAAAATCTTCGAATCGGGCATCAAAATAATGTAAGAAATGTAACAAATTTCGGGCCGCCGGCCGGCGAATCGGCCGGTCGTGTGTTCACTCCAATCATTTAACATTTTATATGTAATTTGCTGGGAACCGGTGGTTTTTTCGCCGGCCGGTCGCCGGTACCCACCAAGCCTGGGAAATGCGCCGGCCGGCGAGTTCCGACGAGAACTAACCGGCCGGCGAAAAACGGTATCGTCTGTTTACTCTGATCTAACTCAATGTAAAAAGAAACCGGTCGTCTGTTTCAGCCCTTAGGATTTCAAAGAATGATGACAACGATGACGACGACAATGATGAGGACGACGACAATGATGACGACGACGATAATGATGACGACGATGAAAATGATAACGACGACGACGACAATGATGATCACGAAGACAATGATGATGACGATGACAACACTGACGACGAAAACAAAGATGTACAGTGATGAGTGATGACAACGATGAAAATGATTACGACGACAATGATGACGACAACGACGATGATGACGACGACGATGATGACGACGACGATGATGACGACGACGATGATGACGACGACGACTATGATGATGACGACGACGACGACGATGATGACGTCATTACAATAAATAGAAAGTTATAAAAATAATATATTTAAATTTAATTGTTTTCAATCAATTTGTGAAAACACTTACAAACTTAAACTAATTATAAATTAAATATCATCAACTATGCTACAGGTATTTTGTAGACTCTTTATGTCATAATTACAATTGATAATTAAAATAATATTATTTAAAAACAATAAAGACATATGAGAGATTGACAAAATGTACCTAGATGAAAACACTAGTTATATTCTAATATTGGATATCCAATATTAGGTCTATATAAGTGTCCAATATTAGGGAAATTGAATTTTCATGTAAATGTTATTAAAAATATTATTTGCTTGCAGTTTTGAATTTGTTATTGCTAACATACATATAGTATAAGTTTAAATACATAATTTAAGACCATAACATTAAATAAATTGACTTAACTCGTAGGAAAAATTTTCACTTGTAAATTACATCAGAAAAACTAAAATTTTGTGATAACAAATAAACTGTTATTATGATGTTATCTAGGCAACAAATAATAACCGCACCTTATCATAGATTGTAAACATATGTCTTGGAACATCTTTATCATACTATTTGATCAATTTATCCATTTCTTAAGATGATATTTGAGTGTCGGATATTAGACGTCTATCCCATATTCGGACATTCTGCCCTACTATGTTAAAACTCTCGTGGATATGGTATTACCTATACTTGGGGCTGTAAGGAATTGAATTTCGAGGAAATGTTGAAATCTAAAATTATTTTTAAGTATAAAATTAATTATAAATTTACTGATTTCGATACTGAAAAATCATTATTTTTCGTGATTATTTTGATTCCTAAACGATTATAATTAAATATAAATTATTATATTAATTGATTGTTGATTATAATTTATAATAATATTTTTAGAAAATTATGTTGAAGCCTTTAAGACAACGGTTCCCAACCTTTTAAAAACGATCACCCATAAATCAGGTTATAAATTTATCATTACCCCTCCCCCAAAAAAATTTTGAATATTAAGGTCATAAAATTATCATTAGGAGATAAGGTATAATACCCAAAACTATCAACAGCAATATTATATCAAAACAGTAATATCATTGCAATAGTTGTACACGCGGTTTATTCAGATTTAATTACAATAGGTATTAAGAGTAAAAAAAAAAATTGTCTAGTTTTTACCCATAAGAAAATCATGTTTTACCTCTTGAGGGGTAATTACCCCCAGGTTGGGAACCACTGCTGTAAGTGAATGTGCAAATACAGACCGAAATCCCATAAAATATATGAATGTGAAATAAATTGCACTATTCTGATATTTCAGAAAGAATTTATTCCAACATACAACAGAAAACGTCCGTAGTATTATTATAATTTCAAAAAAGCCGGAAGTTTTTCAGTTAATGTTTGATGAAGCTAGGTAAAATCTATATAATTTATAAGCACTTTTACATATTATATGTATCCTATATGGCCATTTGTGTTCATTTTTTTGTAAACTATTTTAACCTATGTACACATTTATTTTACATTTAATAGGTGTCGTAAACAAAAGAAAATATCACTTTGAATGAAATATGTAAACAATTATGATATATTTTTAATGTTTTTTGGATTTTATTGATCTATCTGAGGGTAAAAATATTTTATCCAATTGTAACTGCTTTTTTAATATTTTTAAAATTATTTAACGTTAATGAAATATTAAAACTTATGACGGTGCAAATGTTAGTCTGGTTGCAAAAGAGTACAGATTTTACATCTTTGAGAATATCATTATTATTTTATTATTTGCATCCATTCCATGGCAGTATAATGGTACACAGGTTCAAGGGCGTAGCTAGACTAACATTTCGGGAAAAGTTTCAAATGGTGTCATCTTATACTGTACAATTATAAGAAAATTGTCGGGTGTATGGAAAGAACCTCTACGCGGTACACCCGAGGCAACGATTTAGTGATACTATCACTAAACGGCTAATCTTTCCACCACGGGGCACAGGTCTTAAAGACCAAACATGGTTAATACCAATTCAAAGTCAACTACAAAAAGGCCCTTTTCAGGGCCAGCCCTGACGATAACCTCGATAAATATCGAGGGTTTGACCAGTGACAAGGAAACACTTCTAGCAAACATATGTAAAGAAACACGATGCGATATTATATGTATCCAGGAAACACATAGAGGCATAGACCGGAATAAACCGAAAATCCGAGGGATGAAATTGGTAGCTGAAATACCACATGACAAACATGGTAGTGCTATTTTCACTAAACCTATGTTGGAAATAAAGTCATCAGATGTAACTAATGTTGGAGGAATAGAATTTTTAACGATAGAATTAACTAAGTGTACAGTTACATCAGTATACAAACCACCAAATATACCTTTTACTTTTCACAAGCCTGATAATTTTAACAATTCAAGTACAAAAATAATAATTGGCGATTTCAATAGCCATCACACAGAATGGGGATATGAAAATACAAATGACGATGGAGAACGGGTTGAACAATGGGTGGATGGAAACCAATTATCGGTCATACATGACTCCAAACTGCCTCCATCATTTAATAGTGCAAGGTGGAAAAGGGGGTATAACCCAGATCTGGTCATGGTCAGTGAAAATATAAGACAACAATGTGTCAAGACAGTTGCAAAACCAATTCCACGTTCCCAACATCGTCCAATTGTATGCTCAATAAACGCCGCCATTAAACCCACTACAGTGCCAATGAAAAGAAGGTTTAACTTCAGAAAGGCTAATTGGAATGATTTTAGTACAGATCTGGACTCGGAGATCAAAAACCTTGCACCAACCACGGAAAATTACGATGCTTTTGTGAATGTAGTTAAAAGAGTATCGAGAAAACATATCCCAAGGGGCTGCAGAACACAATATATTACGGGCCTTTCCTCAGAGTTAACAGAACACATGCACACATATACCAAAATGTATGAGAAGGACCCTTTCGGATATGAAACCATAAATAAAGGTGAATTCTTGCTAGAAGCAATAGGCTCAGAAAGGAGAGCAAATTGGATAAATTTAGTAGAAAACATAGATATGAAACACAGTAGCCAAAAGGCATGGGGCCTAATGAAGAAACTAAATGACGATCCAAAGCAAAGGAACTCACAGAATATAACCACACCAGATCAAATCGCGCACCAACTTCTCTTAAACGGAAAAGGCCGGAGGGAAACAAACCATAAGAGAATCCAGAAAAAACACGTGACTGAAAATGAAGAATATGGACACTTTAAAGAGCAATTCAAAATAATAGAATTAAACGAAGCCATCAAGATGCTCAAAAATAGGAAAGCCGCGGGACTGGACGATATATGCGTAGAACAAATTAAAGAATTCGGTCCTAAGACCAAGCAATGGATACTAGAGCTATTTGATGAAATCAGATCTAACTATAAAATGCCCAAAATTTGGAGAAAAGCTCACATAATAGCCCTCTTAAAACCAGGTAAAGAACCAACAAGTCCAAAAAATTTCCGGCCGGTATCACTTCTATGTCACTTATATAAAGCCTTCGAAAGAATGATTCACAACCGCATAGTAACACATATTGACGAAAAATTGATACAAGAACAAGCAGGCTTCAGGAAAGGTAAATCTTGCACAGGGCAAATACTAAATATGACCCAGTTTATTGAAAATGGATTTGAAAAGAAAAATATCACTGGAGTAGCCCTTATAGACCTAACAGCAGCCTATGATACGGTCAGCCATAGGATTTTATTAGATAAAATTCGCAACCTAACTAAAGACAAAGGTTTTACGCAGATAATAAAGGCACTACTTCAACACAGAAGATTCTACGTAACTCTAGGAAGCAACAAAAGTAGATGGAGAAGTCAGAAAAATGGTCTTCCACAAGGCAGTGTACTGGCCCCAATCCTATTCAATATCTACACAAACGATCAACCGATCACTTCAGGCGCCAGGCACTTTATCTACGCCGATGACACAGCGATAGCAGTTCAAGATAAAAACTTTGAAGGTGTAGAATCTAAACTAGAGGCCTCACTTAAAACTATGTCAAAATATTACCAAAATATGAAACTTAAACCTAACCCGACGAAAACTCAAATATCTGCTTTCCATCTGAAGAACAAACTAGCGTCTAGAAAGCTGAACATCACCTGGGAAGGAGTTAAGTTAGAACACACAACCCATCCTAAATACTTAGGCGTTACCCTTGATAGGTCACTCAATTTTAAAGAACACTGTGTTGCCTTAAAACGAAAAATATGCGCAAGAAACACTCTATTGCGTAAATTGGTGAGCTCAAAGTGGGGAGCTCATCCCGAAACAGTTAGAATCTCGGCTCTAGCTCTGTGCTTCTCGGTCGCTGAATATGCATGCCCGGTGTGGGGAAGATCAACACACACGAAACAAATTGATACTGCTTTAAATGAAACGGCACGCATTATAACAGGATGTTTAAAACCAACACCAGTAGACAAACTATACCATCTAGCAGGCATAGCTCCACCACATATCCGCAGACAAATTGCAAGTGACTTAGAACGGACAAAACAGATCACGGATGAAAGGCACCCGATGTATAACGCACAAGTGGAAGGCTTCCGATTAAAATCAAGAAAGAGCTTTCTAAAATGCACGAAGAAATTGGAAGATGACCCACAGACATCAAGATTGAAGTTATGGGAAGTAGAGAGCAGGCAAAAAGTCGAAGAGACGTTACCTCCAGGACATAACAATAAATGGATGATCTGGAGAACACTAAATCACCTACGTACAGGAGTTGGACGTTCGAGGGAGAACCTAAAAAAATGGGGAATAAACGATGGGAATGAAGACACGAGCTGTGTATGTGGTGAAATCCAGACAATGTCGCACCTCCTAAACTGCATCGAATGCCCAATCAAATGTAACGTAACAGACTTACACGACGCAAATAGCAAGGCTATAAAGGTGGCAGAATTTTGGAGCGACAAAATTTAAATCACAACTCATACGATACCTTTTGGAACCACCCACTGTTACCATTAATATAATTACCATTATCTATCTAGCACATTATTTCACATCTTATTTTATTTATGTATACCAGTTGACTTTTTGACTAATTGATATTATGTTATGTTATCTATAGTTTATATGTAATATAATTCATCTAATTACCTGTAATTGACCTGTCAAAACCCCGACACGAAAAAAAAAAAAAAAAAAAAAAAAAAAAAAAAAAAAAAAAAAAAAAAAAAAAAAAAAAAAAAAAAAAAAAAAAAAAATAAGAAAATTGTAATTCATTATTTTCAATACACGTTATAAATAGATTAGTAGCAAAACTCAGAAATTTACGTTAACACTTTTTCAATTTGACTCCTATTATGCGCTAATTGTATATAATGCGACTCCTATTATGCTGTACATGGGTCCCAAACAACAACGGTTAACACTAATATCGATCTAACGAGTGCACAAAATAAAGTTTTCAAGACGTTTTCGTAAAAAGCTCTGATGTAATTGATAAGTTCGAAAGTCCAACTTTACTCTTATCTTCTTAATCATTATAATAATGTAATATATATTTACTTAAAACGATTTTTTCACAGTGTTGTATATTTTTATTTATTTATGACAAATGAAAACCATTCATTATTTATACTTTATATTCTTTTTATTTATCAATTAGTATTTAAGTTTTTTATGCGAAATATTTGTAACATTTAATAGGTATTGTAAAGATCTGAATAAAACAGGCTTTAAAGAATTTTGAAGACTGATAATAGTTTTATTATTGATCAATTAATAAATAATAAAATAGAATATTGGAATGCCACAAAACCAAATTAATATTTTATCAGACTAGTTTTTGGGGCTGCATACAGCGCGCTATCAATAATCAAATAAACAAATAACAATAATGTAATTATTTCTACAACAGTGACAATATATTATTATAAATATGTAAATCCCATCGGCCATCGTAGAAAAAGCGTAAAACTCAGCGCTTAAAAAAATCATTTCAGTCATTAACAAGTATCGCTCCTTGCGTTCCATTAATGAAAAAGAAAATAGACAGATCATCTGGGTTCTATTGTTCACATATAAAATGGTATAACTGAGCACGGAAAAAAATGTTGAGAGTTTGGTGAAATAGAATGTGGTAAATTCAAGAATTCGAACAGCCTGTTTCAACACCTTTCGGCGTCTCAGTGCCATTGTTTTATTGTTCGTAACAAAATATTGACTATTTAGACCATTCACTTACAGAAAAATCGTAAAACAAATTTTGAATAAAACAAGAGATGACATTTTGTCTTACACTTCAAAAATAATCAAATATTTACACATAGGTACCAGTTGTTTCTTCATAGATTTTTATTTTTCCATATAAATTAGGTAGTAAAATGTATAGTTCTTAACATTTCAGGTTCAGAACTTTATTACAATCTATGATAGGTAATGCTAAAATGTGTTTTTACCATCGACTCGACTTTTGACTACCGATTAATTTTTAATTTAAATTCGCTATTGGGTATCGACCCGTCAGCCCACCATAATAATATACTTACCGTATCTAAACGATAGCGGAACACATACATATTGCTGACGAAGACCCGAAATGTAACTAATAGTTTATTTATAACCAGCATAGTTTGCTAATTTTTATGAATTTATTGTGATTTCATAAAAATGGCCGTAACACGTTTGGGTACAGTAGACCCTAAACGCAACACGTTTGGGTACAAATGATAAATGAATACACCGTTTGAGTACACCATATATCTAGAAAAATAACACATTTGAGTACATAGAACATAGGTATTAATATAACATAACAATATAACACTTTAATACTTATATATTACTATTAACTATTAATACTATTATACTATTATACTTTCCGAATCCATGAAACAAAATGGTTCATTATTTAAAACGAAATCTTTTTTATTTTGAAAAATCATAGCTTTTGCTTCGAATAAAGATTTTGGTATTTTGGAAATATTTTTCGTCTAGCTTCATACATACTTTTACTGAATAACCTGACGTCAGAATGACATAGATACTCTGATTTTGGGAAATTACGTAGTTCTTGTCGAATAAGTTTATTTGACTTCACGTTAAGATCAGTAGTTGTTTTGCGCTTTAAAAGTGACATCACTGTTTGTTAAGTGATGGTTTCTTCCAGTGGCTATTTTCGTTTGCACTACGGTCTACGACACACTTTGTGCACTACGAATACGAAATCTCAAATGTGCACTGCTAAAAGTAAAATTGTACACCTGCATCTTTATTATTTAAATTATAATGAAATTTATTAGGTTATTAAGTCAAAATAAATTTTAAAAAGAAACAATTTGCTAAGGTACTAGGTATAGAAATATAGAATGCTGATTACTCATTTGTGTTAAATAACTACCATCATTGCTTGTAATAATATTATGTTACCCTAACCTAACCTAACATAGTGGTTGTTTCTGTACAAGATAGGTTATTCATTGTTATTTATTTGTTATTTATTGCATTATCGAAGTATATCTACATGTTTTCATAGGTACATGCAGAATCAAATTTCTGAGGGGCTAGATTTTTCTTGGAAACTATTAATTCCTCCCTCCATAATGCAAATTTCGAAACACTATTTAATATTTTTTCATTACTTCTCAGTTTAAGGTTTTACCTAAATTTGATTCACTTTAAATTTTAAAATGTAAAGCATGTACAATTTAATAAAAGGATACTGTTGAATTATAAGCGATTTATCTACTATAGACATTTAGCGAGTTATTGAATATAATATAAGTATTTTTATAATACACAAAAAAAAGAAAAAAATATATTTTAGTGGTTAAATTATGTTAAAATAAATTTAAAAGGAACACTTTTGCTTTAAAAAAAATAAATAAATAAAATAAAAAATAAATAGATATGCATTTACGATTCGTGCGACGAAAAACTTAATTTGTATCTTTCTTTTCTCTAAACTTACCAAATTTATAACTGTTAATCACAACACAGTTTTTTCCATGTCGGGTTTCAAAAATATCGGAAATGTTCACGTCTATAATTACAAAGAATAAAATAATCTTGCCGATTGAAAATCCAAATAGGAACTGAACAATGAACATTGAAATTTTGAAACATTTAGTTAGTTTCATAAACCATATCTTATAAAGATTGTTAATCTTTTTTTCGCGATAACCTATTGCCAATTAGCGTATGTACTAACCTACCCAACGTACTATGTGTTTGTGTACCCAAACGTGTTCTACACTCACAGGTAAAAATAATGTAATTTACCCAAATGTGCTTCACTCATAAAAATTACTATTTGCATGTATTGACCACGCATAGGTTCTTTGTATACTTAGGCCTATTATCATTCGAACTATAGGTAGGTGCATACAGGTAGGTATATTTAATTTTTTATAACTACTTACGGTAGCATATCAAAATATCACTGTAGGTAGATGAGTAGGATTAATTTTCGTTTTCACGGCAAACCATCAGAATAAGCTGTGTAAGTCATAAGTACCTATTTTTATCAATATCATCAATCCGGTTTGGTCAATTTTTACACTTTGGTACCTAATCATTAGCTATAATTGATAAAATAATTAAACATACGTGTTCGTAAGTATTAAAGATACATACGAACGTGGGTGTGAGTCTACACTCTTCATCAAATTAATACAAACATTTTTAACTCCTAATTTTTTGTCACGCCTCCAAAGATTAAAAATATTTGCTACACTATATTTTGTTTTCATCTTTCAAAAGGTTATAATATGAGAATTGAGAGATGAGGCCGAGAGAAAATGATTTAAAGAACAAGAAAATTCCTAATTCAGTATTTCACTACATCTGTCATTTGGCAGTGGCTTCTAGATCATTTTGAGATGATGATTAAGTATTTAAGCACATACCAATGTAATAAAAAATCAAATCAAATTATTGAGAGTTTTATCATCATCATGTTTTGATTAATAAAATGGTTCACAAATTTCACTGATAACCACGAATCAATGACGATTTCCATCTAAAATATGATGGTCTAAGGTGGTCGTAACCCTATAATAGACCACGGTCTTATTCTAATGGACAAAAGTTGAGTCACCTTGGCTGGATGTAATTCTTATCAATTATCACATTTACCGGAAACCACCATCCTGGTGTCTCTGGTTGTAAACTCAGTCTCATACACAAACATTGAGTTCGTCATTATTTCTGCAAATTCGCGTCTGCTTCAGCGTTACAAAACTATTTACTATTTACCTACGAAATATTCGATGATCACAGTTTAGTCAGTTCACCTTATTTAATTATTTTGTAAATAAAATATGGAAATCACATAGTGTGATCGGACTACCTATGTAAACATTATGTATCATCATGAGATGTAATCAATGTGCATGTACTTTTGAATCTTAAAATATTATTGAGCTTAAATTGTATTCTGACTTAGTAAATAAATTGTGAGTAGTTCCAAATAATAACGCATTACAGACCTTTGTTAGTAAATTGATATTTTTGTCGGATACAGTAAATCGACAAATTTAACAATATGTTTCCAAATCCGTGGACTACTTCTGTTCCTCCGCCTGTTGTTACCAAGCCAATGGGGAACAATTATGAAAATAACACACAAACTTATCCGTTCTATGCCACTCCAAACACTCTACAAAACATGCCCGTAAGTTTGAAATAAATAATAAAAAAAAATTCTTTAATGATAGTATAATAATATATGAGTATGACACTGTAGTGTGTGTGTTTGTGTGTGTGTGTGTGTGTGCATGTGTGTATTTACTATATTTATATTTATTTTATTTTATAGATAAATCAACAAAATAATTTAGCGTTAAATGCAGCATCAGTTGTAAGTAACTAATTATTTCATTTAATATTAACATTATCAAAACTAGTCAAATTAATCATTATAATGTTCATATATCTACTAAATAGTAAATAAACTATATTATTTTAAAATGTATTAAGTCTTAATTATTATTGCTGTTGCGACCAATGCCATTATTCTTAAAAAAAAAAAATTGGTTAGAATATTAAGAGATCTAATAATATAATATTACAATAATTAGGTACATGCTAATGAAATATATGGTTCACACCTTAAGATATGTCTTTATCTTTATCTTTATTTAATTTGAATTAGATAAATTAAAATAATGTTGTATTATTTCATGTATCTATTTATATTTTGCTCTTTGTAGCAATAAATATTTATCAGGTATTTAAAGTTTGTATTTGTGGTGCATTTATAATGATTTAAATTCTAACATATTTGATGTAATCGGACAATGTAATATCCATAGACTGGTCCTTTTCATGTGTCCATCGTATTGCTTTTCTGTTATTGAGTTACTCTGATACGGTCATTTCTATGACTGCATTCAATTAACTTGTAGACTATGGCTATCGTCATATTTGGTATAGGATGGACTGGTCCGTGATAATATTAGTTACAATACATAGATACAACAATTTATTTAACAGAATTTACAAGAGTACAATTAAAAAAATTATTGATGACATTTTTTAAAGTATTAATCCCAAAAACTGATACCGCAAACTAGCTTCCTTGTTATCATACAAAAAATGTGTTTAGTCACATTCCTGAAAAAAAAAATAGTAAAAAATGTTAGAAGAGATCAATAACACTCAATTGAGATTTCAGGGGAGTCTTAGAACCTGAGAAGGTATTTTCGCAACAGTATCTTAGCGCAGTGCTGTTGAGATGTCAAAACAGATTTTATCTATATTTGTTTCATAAACTACAAAATACTGATTACATCCAAATTGAAAAAAATATTAATTTATTAAAAACAAGAAACTAGGAAACTGAAATGTTAAATGTATGGTCTATCTTGAAATTAATACAGTTACTTTAAGAATTGAAAACAAGGACTCAGAATATTTTCCTTTACAATATACTACATAGTATTTACCAAAAATGTATGTTCAATCACCTATTTTGTTTAATTTGTATTTAAAGACTTTTTTTGACAAAGCACTTGAAAGTTTTCTACCTTGTATAATTATCAATTAAAAAAAAATTGAAACAGAATTTGCTTTGCTTAAAATGAATCAATTAAACTGTTATATACAGTATTAATACTTATGGCCAAAATAGTGATAATTTTAAACACATTAAGTGAAATTAATAAACAATTAGTATAATAAAACAACTGATAAAAATTAATTGAAAAACAAATTAGTATTATACTAAACCATAAACTATTACAACAAATAAATTATATTAATAACCTGGTTTCTAAAGCTTGAAATATCTCCTCCGCGAATTAAGAATTGTTATTGAGAAAGGGCAAAATTCAACTGATTTTAAAACATATTTATTTGATCTAAGTATCAAATTGAGAGTCCACATTTTTTGATGCTATATCTTCTTAATACTATATTATGATATAGAACAGAAGTGTCCAAACCATAGTTTGTAACCCTTAATTAAATTTTAATTTCATTTTTGTGGAGTCGTTTATATTTTTTCAAGGTAAACTATATGTAACTATGAAATAAAAAATATTAGTATATTGAAAAATACTTGAAATATCTTGGAATGATAAGATAAAAAATTAATGAAGAGTTATCACAGTAAATGCAGACTTAACTTGTTTCACTATAAAATGTTTTAGACTAATAAGTTTGATTGTTGAACAAAAAAACATAAGTTTAACAAAAAATATAAGTTACTTCAAATTGTGTATAATATAGAGCAAAATAAAAAAAAAAGAATATTGAGAAAAACATATTTGCATAGGTAATCATGGATTTTATTAGGGGTGGTACTATGCCATTTTATCCAATGCGTGCAAAGATATGACAATCATTATTTGAAATTAAACATAATAATTAAGTTATAAAATATGTTTAATAATATTGTATGTATAAAAAGGATTGGTATGTTTCAAAGTATTTCTAGTAAAAAAATACTAAAAATTAGAAGGAAATATGAAAGAGTTATTAACTATTACCATACCAATTCTATTTAAATATTTATGATATATAAACTATTAAATAATTTCTATTTACAGATGACTCAATCACTCCAACCAAATGCTATTGATCCTGCTGTAAGTTAATTAGTTCATTTTCTACGTCAGAAAATATAGATTTTTTTTTTTAATTTTAGATGGTACAAAAATGGCAAGAATGGAAACGATGGGAGTTATGGCAACAACAGTTTCAACAATGGCAACAACAGGTTTATAATTAAATTTAATTTATAAAATAAATGTTTTTTTTTTATTAAAACATTTATGATTATTATAATTTAAATCATTTTGCTATCTTAACAAAACAATATTTAATACGAATTCACAAGCTGAAGTTAGATTAGGTGAACCAAGCTATGTGATGGTTTTAATTTAACTTAAAATTTAGTCTTTAATTTTTTGGGACATAATCACCATTGGTCATTGAATTATGTCTTTGAGGAAAAAATTTGATCTATTTTATGTATATTCTGACAGTAAATAATACTCAATTTTAAACTTTAAATAAGATAACAATTTATTTTGGTCACTGTCACAATACATTGAATAAAAGTGTTGAAGTCACTTTTTCATTTTAGTATTCTGCTATAGATTTTATATTTATTTAAATAATATTTTTTATTATGTAATTTTTAAATATTCATAACTATAAAATAATATTTATACATATTAGTTTATACTTAATGATAAAAAACTTGCTCTAAATGTCCTTAATTGTAAACTGATTGTTAAATTAAAATATGCAAATATTTAGTATATATTATTGATACTTTTCAGAAGATTCCTAAGTTCAGTAAATTGCTTAATAGTTGAGTATTAATAGGCCTTATTATGATTTTGCCTGTTACCAACTTTGTTGTTATTTAATTAAATTTACTTTAAAATATTTTAAATTACATACATATATTTTCTTTTTCATAGAAACTACTTTTTATTTTAGATTTGATTATACTTCTATTGTTACTCATTTTTAATAGACTGGACAGATTGCTGCTGCAACTGCACAACCGGCACCTCCCCCAATGCCACCTAGTCAACCATTACAACCTTCTCAGCCACCTCCAATTCCATATCAAAACCAACAGTATCCGTACAGCCAACCGAGACCACCTCTACCGCTCACTAATCAACCTCAAGTAAGTATCAAAAATAAAATAATTTTCATGAAATAATATTAATTTTTTAAATTAGATTAATGTAATGAAAAATGAAGTTGGAATGAAACGAGGATTGGAACCTGAAATTCAGGATAGTGAAAAAAAATTAAAAATTGATACAACTAATAATAAAAAAGAAATTGAGTTAAATGATGAAACAGAAGCACTCTTCGAAGAACAGTTTAAATCATGGGAAGAACAATTTTTTAAGTGGAAAGAACAAAATAAAAATCATCCAGATAAAGTATAATCAATTTTATTATTTTTGTAAATTTTTCTTTGCTTATAAAGTGTTATCATTTATTTTATTAGGTTCAGTATTTAGAGTATGAAAAAAAATGGTTAAATTGGCGAGATCATTTAAAACAAAAATGCGAAGTTCTAAAAAAAAAGAGAGAGTTAAAAATGGCTGGAAAAAAAGTAAATATTTTAATTCAATCACAATATAAATATGATAATCATTTTGATTTATTTTCAATTTCTTCCCAATTTTTAAATAAATTTCCTCATTTAACATAGTAAAAATTATTATAATTATGTTTAGTTAAACCTAGATATCATCAAAAAAAAGATTTTTCTCAGTATAAGTTTTATATAAATTTATTAAAAATTGTATTTATATTTTATAAAAGTAGTGTTTTAAGCTTAAAAAAGAATTTATCGTTTTGGGATATTTAAATTGAATATCAATAGGCAAGTAATATTGAACTATAAAAAAAAAATTATTAATATTATAATTTCAATTAAATTTAATAATTTTAAAATGATTTATAATTTCATCAAACACAATATAAATGTCATATTTATTGTAGAAATATTGTTTTATTACTATTAAAATATACATTTTGATCTATACTAAACAAACATTTAAATTTACTTAACATTTGATTTATATGCATTATGTTTAAAATAAAGAAACAATGTAATGTAATCATTTACATTTCATAATTTTGGTATTAATTAAATTTTCTATTGTTAAGTGTATCTCATTTTTCTTATTGACCTGATAATGATTCACTGATGTCTTCTGTTGATTTATTCAAATTCGATTAAGTTTATATTAAATCCAATCAAGTTCTGGTGCCAGAAGTTTTTTATTTATTAACCTTAATGATTTCAGCTGCTTTATCCATTACTTATGATTATGAGTTAATACAAAATTGAAATATACAGTGACATTGGTTGTTAAATATTTTTGTCTAGTTCAGTATCATTGATATCTATCTATCTTATATCCATGATAGCTTTGTGGAAATTTGTGGGTATACTACATTTTTTCTTGTGTTGTTGGATGATACGCTATTTGTGATGATGCATTTGACTGTTAATACCTCTTTATATGAAGTTCAGTAAGCGGAGTCTTAGTTGTCCATTAATTTGGCCTTTTGTTTACCTGGTATGGCCAATTCTTTAATAAATTTGTTTTAATTTCTATTTTTCTTGAAGTTGATTATGGTTATAATTATTATTTAATACTATTTTGTTTAGTTATCTTTGATTGAACTAGTGGTTTTAAGTATGTGTATTAAGTATGTGTGTATAGATATTCTTTTTAATGTCTAATATTATTTGATTAATTATGGAGATTTCAAATGTCATTACTCCATTTTACATATCAGTCCACTTCGTTTTTTTGGATGTTACAGTGTCTTGGTATCCACTTATAGACAATATGTTTATTAATGATTTTTAAGTTTTGTAATTTTTGGACTATTGTTGTTACAATGAAAATTATTTTGTATGCTGTGGATGATACTTGGACTGTTTGTGTTGCATACTAAGCATTAATTATAATTCGTATATATCAGATTACAACCGGTGGGGACTGTCTATCGGTTGGTATCTCACACACACTTGTAAAAACCCGACACACTATTTTGTACTGTCAATAATAAAAGACATAATACCTACGTTTGAGTCATTATTCATATTAATAAGACTTAACAAATTGGCGACGAGGAAAACAATAAGTGATCAATTATATCGATTTATTTTTCTTTGATTTAAATCATATTTTTTTTCATACAAGTAGTGTCAAGCGTTGTATTCATATTAATACAAAATGTCAAGTTCCAAGGAAGACATAAAAATGAATCTCAATCAAATTATTGGATCTCCAGGCACATTTGAAACAGGTATGGATATCACCATTTTTGAATCGAAACTGACAAATTTTTTTTTGGCAAACTCAATCGCAAACGCTATTCAAAAAAGGGCCATATTACTATCATCTGTCAGTGAAGAAATTCATAAAGTGCTTTTCAGTTTGTGTGTTCCGAGTACGCCTAACGATGTAGAGTACGATACTTTAATGAAAAGTTTGAATAACTATTTTAAACCTGTTGACTCGTACTTTGCGGCGAGACACACTTTTTATCAAGCAAAGAAACGACAAGACGAATCGGTGTGCCAATGGGGCGCACGAGTCAAAAATCTAGCGTCCAAATGTGGTTTTACGTCAGAACTCGCCATATTGGTACGTGACATATTTGTTGTCGGAATGGGCTCAGGACCAATCCAAGACCGTCTTTTAGAAGAAGATGCGTCAAAAGTTGGCTTGACGTATTCAAAATTAATGGAAATTGCAACAACCAAAGAAGCAGCAATGAATAACAAAAGTGATTGGAAAAGAGAAGGACACTCAGAACTAAACTACCACAGCAAAACCAGGGGACCGGGTCAATCCAAGCCGAATTACAACGCGCACAAGGAATCCACGGCGAAGTGTGGGGTGTGTGGCCGTTCCAATCACTCCCAAAAAGACTGCAGATACAAAGACTACGAATGCAACAACTGCGGCAAAAAAGGTCATCTGTCCACTGTCTGCAAAAAGGGTAAGAATGTAAAGAAAAACCATAAAACGCAAAATAAATTTTTGGCCAATAATGACGAGGATGACGAAACAGTTAACTATAACCTTTCCAATACTTTCTTTTCAATAATTGATCAAAGTTTTCAAAATAGAGCTGTAAAACCGTTCACAGTAGATTTAATTGTTGAAAACAACAACATTAATTTCGAAATCGACACTGGTTCGCAACACAGCGTTATTTCAAAAAAAGTATATAGTCAACTGTTTAGTCATATCACATTAAAAAAAAATGATATCTCTCTTACCGATTACGTAGGCAATGAAATTAAGCCAATGGGAAAAATAATTGTAAATGCTGAGCATAAAAACAAAAAATTTTCTATGTGTATATACGTAATCGATAAGGGTGGTCCTCCGTTAATCGGTCGTAATGACATAAGAAAAACGAATGGTTGTAATTTGTTTAGTATAGAAAATGATAAATCTATAGATAGCATAATTAGCAAATATGAAAATGTTTTTAAAGACGAAATAGGAACCTTTAATAAATATGAAATTTCATTAAATGTTACAACTGAGGCGGTACCTAAATTTTGCAAACCCAGGTCTATTCCGTTAGCACTAAAAAACAAAGTAGAAATTGAAATTGATCGTTTAGTCAAAAGCAACATTTTGGTTCCCGTTGACCACAGTGAATGGGCAACACCTATAGTCCCAATATTGAAATCAGATGGCACGGTAAGAATTTGTGGGGATTTCAAAATTACACTTAATCCGGTATTAGTGGGCACCGAATATCCTCTCCCAAGAATAGAGCATTTGTATGCAAATATAAGTGGATCAAAATATTTTTCAAAAATTGATTTAAAGGATGCCTACCAACAAATGGTAATCAAAGAATCTGATCGTAAATATACCACCATTAACACGCACAAGGGATTATTTAGCTACACCCGCAACCCTTTCGGAATAAAATCTTCGGCAGGGGAATTCCAAAAAGCTATGGAAATTTCCACAGCAGGTTTAAATGGCATAGGTATATTTCAGGATGATATTATTGTAGCAGGTTCGACAATCACAGAGCACAATGCTCGATTAAGTAAACTTCTAGAAGTTTTATCAGATTGCGGTTTAAGAGTAAAATTTAATAAATGTAAATTTTTACAAAAATCAATCGAATATCTAGGTCACAGAGTAGACGAGAATGGTTTACACACGTTAACAAAACACACCGATGCGATAAAAAAAGCTAATGTTCCCGAAAATAAAACGTTGCTTAAATCATTTCTAGGCATGGTAACGTATTATATAAAATTTATCCCTAACGCAGCGGATATTTTAAAACCATTATATATGCTTTTACGTGATGGAAGCAAATGGCATTGGACACCAAAATGTGACCAAGCATTTAACAAAATTAAACATATTTTAACTTCAAAACCCGTATTAGCGCATTATAACGCTAAACTTCCAATTAAACTGGTGGTAGACTCATCATCTTATGCACTTGGTGCAGTACTTTCACACGTATACCCTGATCGTACAGAAAGACCTGTAGCCTATGCATCTCGAGTTTTATCCGGGTCAGAATGCAAATTTCCACAAATCGAAAAAGAAGCTCTTGCAATTATTTTTGGAGTTACGAAATTCTATGATTATTTATTTGCTAGGAAATTTCAATTAGAAACTGACCATAAACCACTAATATACATTTTTGGTGATAAGAAAGGTATTCCAATCTATGCTGCGAACAGACTGCAGCGATGGGCCTATGTTTTATCATCGTTTGATTTCGAAATAAAATATGTTAAGTCTGAAAATAATATAGCTGATTTTTTATCACGAATAAAAATTTCCAAATCTATAATCGAAAATCAAAATGAAGAATGCATTAGTTTAAATTTCATTCACGAACAATCACCGTTTACACTTGACTGGTCTAAAATAAAAATTGAAACGAGCAGAGATACTGTTCTCGCTAAATTACTTAACGCTGTCAAAACGGGGGAATGGAGTAGTGATTTTGCAAATAATTTAGAATTGAAATCTTACAATTCACGAAAGACTCAAATTTCTCTCGAACAAGGTTGCCTTTTATGGGGCTATCGTGTTATTATACCAGCTAAATTTCGAAACAACATACTGAAAGAACTTCATTCTTGTCATATGGGCGCTTCTAGTATGAAAAGTTTAGCTAGATCATATTTTTGGTGGCCAGGGATGGACAAAGAAATTGAAAATATTACTCATAATTGCGAAAATTGTCTCAATGTTAGACAAAATCCTCCAAAGTCAGTAATATCTCCTTGGAAATGGCCAGAAAAACCGTGGACTAGAGTACATTGTGATTTCTTAGGACCATTTCAAAATAAATATTTTTTCGTAATAGTTGACGCGACCACAAAATGGCTTGAGGTTTTTCCGGTAAATTCTATGACGGCAGAAATCGTCATAAATAAGTTTTCGGAAACTATAGCACGATTCGGTATTCCAAAAACAATTACGTCAGACGGCGCAAAATGTTTCACTGGTTTCAAATTTCAATCATACTGTAATAGCTTAGGTATAAGGCATATGACAGGCGCACCTTTTCACCCAGAATCAAACGGTTGTGCCGAATCAGCAGTTAAAACAATAAAAAACTTCTTTAAAAAATGTTCGACGTCAAAACCTCATTTAAACAAATTTCTGTTAATGTATCGCAATACACCTCATTCAACAACACGTGAAACGCCAGCACAGCTAATGTTAGGTCGATCAACTCGTTTACCATTTGACGCTTTAATGCCAAACACTAGTGAAGTAGTTATTAAACGACAAATTTCACAAATAAACAATGGGGGTAACAGAATAATATCATTCAAAATAGGCGAAAACGTTTTAGCTAAAGATTATAGAAACAATAATGCCAAGTGGCAAAAAGGAAAAATTACCAAATGCATTGGGAATAATATGTATGAGGTAGAACTCAAAGACGGGATGGTGTGGGAAAGACACAAGGATCAGCTACTAACTGATAAATCCACGACACCTTTAAGCAATTCTATTTCTCTCACGCCAGCTAGAGATACAAATGAAAATTTAGAACACCATAAAACGGAAACAGACCCAAATCCCGATCCCGTATCAGTAATGAAAACACCCAGGCCAATAAGATCTAGGAAACCGCCTCAGCGATATTCCCCTAGCGATTATGACTAGTAACAACTATTTGTATTAGTATTAAATTTTACATTGTATAATTTCATTTGCAATACTAACATAGACATTAATAAATAATTAAAAATAAAATATATAATTAACTTTATTTTTTAAGGAAAGAGACGTTTGTATTAGTATTAAATTTTACATTGTATAATTTTCATTTGCAATACTAACATAGAAATTAAGAAATAATTAAAATAAAATATATAATTAACTTTAATTTTTAAGGAAAGAGATGTTGCATACTAAGCATTAATTATAATTCGTATATATCAGATTACAACCGGTGGGGACTGTCTATCGGTTGGTATCTCACACACACTTGTAAAAACCCGACACACTATTTTGTACTGTCAATAATAAAAGACATAATACCTACGTTTGAGTCATTATTCATATTAATAAGACTTAACAGTTTGTAAATATATTGCGATTTTAATTGGGTGATCTGTAATGCAATTAAGATTTGTGATGGTGGCTAGAGCTTCTACTGTATGTATATAATTTTGATTTTTTAGCTTTTAAAACCATTTTTTTGGAAGGAACCTTGATGTACTTTTTGGGTTATAACTGCTATGTTGACACCCAGTTTGCATTTGTGGGCATCAGTATGTCTTCTCCTGTGGTGATATTTAAGACTACAGTTCATAAGATTTTGCATTTGTTAATTATAGTTTAGATAATAGAGGTGCTAATATTTAATTCTAGATTATCAAGTTTATTTTTTATATATTTATTTATTTATATATATACACACACACATATATCAGTGTGTGTATGTGTTCTTTATTTATGTCAATTTTACAATTTTACTAAACCATGAAGGTGTTTAAATAGTTTTATTTTTTGTTATATTGAGAAATTCAGTTCATATTTATTGGCAATCTGTGGATGTTTTGATGTTATTTATGGTGACTAAAATACTACTACTAAATAATACTGGTCTCATATAGTATCTCATTTTCTCAGGTGAAAGTTTCTGATATTTTTTGCTAATTTGATGTGGTATGATCTGGTAGTGAAAAATAAGTTATACAATGTAGTAAGTTTCCTTGACATATTATTGAACTTAATTTTAAGGTGATTCTGTGTTTCCATATAATGTCATACACGTTTTCTATACCTAGACTTATTAGGTATATTTTTCTATTTCTAACTCTGATACATTATTTATGACATTATTCACTTTTTTCCATTTTTTATCTTATTAATTATTTCTATCTGGAAACTTGTTTTTGGAGAAATTTTGTACTCTTAGGTAATAGATTAATTCTCATCTGTCCACTCTATTAGTTTAAGTCTATTATTATTATTTCATTGTATAAACTATGATTTCCCGTAAATTATCTAAATATGAATTCTTTCCGGATTTTAGTATTTAGATTTCCAAATTCAATCAGATTTTTGAGTGTTGAGTACAATTTTATCTCTAGTTTATAATAGAAGGAGTCTTTCTCGTCTGTATAATTTTTTTTCTATTGGTGCATGCACACAATTGAATCTTATATCAAACCACTGTGTATCTACTTTGAGTGTGGTTATTTTTAGGTTAATATATTTGATGGGAGATGGAGTGGCCGAGTGGAATTAGGCGTCACTGCTGACACACACTGACGCCAGTTCAAACCTCGGTCACGGGCGGCTCTCTGGGCAGGCGACTGTCTAGAGAGAGTGGCCGTCATCTCCCCTGTGCTGAAGGCAAAGGGAAACCACTGCACAGTAAACCTCCCTTCCCTAGTTCTTACTATGACAAGGCTAAGTCTTTAGAAAATTAGAAGAAGAAGAATATATTTGAAATCCTTTGCAACTTAACTTCTATGCAATGCCAAATCATTTCCAAACTAGTGTTGGCCATGTGATTTATTTCAAAGTTATTACCCTAATTCCCAGAAGCGGTTTGAGTATACTGTTTTTGTGCACTGCACCACCAATATTAGGGTGGTGGGTGGGTGGGTGGTCAACACAATGTATATATTTTATTGTTTTATTAACAAAAAAGTAAGTATAAAATCATTGCACAATCATTGTTATTATAAAAAGTGTAAACAACTTAACTGAAGAAAATTAGGTATATGAAAAAACTTATAAAAAATATTTATTTATAATTTCTAGGATGAAGGGGGTGGGTAGGTGTCTATATATTGTCTTGCACCACTAAGTATAATACATTCAAACCGCCTCTGCTAATTCCTAATTTCTTTATCTTATTCAGTATGGCTCGCATTTAAAAAAAAGTGTGGGTATATTACAAATTTCAAAAGATAAAGTAGTGTTCGAGTTATTTACCTTATTTTCCAAATCTCTATTTTGAGATAAGTTTTTCCTAAAGAAAATATTTTTTTATTGGACCAAATTGTTGACTCAGCATTAGATCTCTCGCTAGGAAAGCGCATAGTCGACATCAACTACTCAAAGTCAATGTAAAGCTATTGCAATAAACATTAATAATGTTATAAAAATTACATTTTGTTTTTTAAGTTCTAAGTGGGTGAAAAATATATACATAATTCTTACTTAGGGTATATAAAAGTGATTTCTCCTTATTTTTTCTTTTTATAATCTCAAACCACATTTTTGTTAACATAATTTAATCATATCAAATTTACACTTATGTTTGGTATTGTCCATTATTAAAAAGTATGGCTCTTGTAATAATTAATGTTAAAGGTATTTTTCTAATTTGATAATTTTTTTTTTTAATTTTTACATGAAATAGAAGGAAGCAATTCAAGTAGAAGAAAATAAGTTACAATCCCAACAAATAGGGTACAATCCAATGATATCAAATATGACCTCTTTAACAAATGAACCCCCAACACCTTTACAACAATTGGTAATTATAAAATGTTATATGTATTTTTAAATGTATTTTTTTTTTATCAGGACGCATAAGTTTGTAAATATATATTTATCATATGTTCTTATATTTAATGCTAAGTGATATTAAGTTTAAAAATAAACAGAATACAGGATATGTTATTTTATTTAGTATTTTTTTTGAGGTTTAGGGTATATGTGACCTTTTATGGTATAACGACGCTTTTTTTAAACTTTGCAATGAGAACTTAATTGAAATACAAAATTATTTGAAAATTGTTTGTTTTTGAAATGATTTATAGAAACATTCCATACCATTTGAATAGAATTAATTCTACATGATACAAAACACAATAAAGCTTTTAATACAAATTTTTTTTTTAATATCTGATTTATATTTTTATCATACAAAACAAAGAAAATACAAGAAATTAATTTTTATAATTTGTTTTGTTAACATTTTACTGCCTCAAAGTATCAGAACAACAAACATAACAATGTTTTTTTTTATTAAAAACTAGTTTTTTTTACAAGTGCATACTACTTTTTCTGTTTTTAATTTACTCATTCTATTAACATTATCTTCTAGAATGGCATTAATTCCATTATCACTTTGCAAATACCATTTAATCATTTCTGGCACTACAATACAAAATTAATAATACTCACTGAGTTTGATCTTTAACTCGGTTGACTAATCCAGCTCTGGATCAGAGTATTGACGGTTTTAATTGCTTTTTAGTTCATGGCTAACATTTAAAGCAATTTTGTGTGATTTATAGAGGATTAATATCTAGAAGATCCTAGTCATAACCCTAAATTCATGAAAAAATTATAAAAACATTTTTTTCTTTTGATAATTCTTTAAAATATTATTATTTTAATTGATAACTTAATTGATAACTTCAATTTTTTTTCTACAGCATAATACTTCAACAATGCCGCTACCAGTTTCTGAAAATCAAATACCTGGATTAGATTTAGTCAGCAATAATGAAAATGCATCTAAAGGATTCCTAAATGTATCGAGGATTATTCCACAAAATCAAAATGGACCAATTCAAACACCTGATGATAAGCCATTTAATTTTCCCAAGAGTATTATAAACCCTCAAACGATAAACCAATTTCCAGTCAGTATGCCTCATACCAATATGAATCAACCTTCAACATCTGTGTATCAAAATGCTCCTAGTTGGTCTAAGTATAATAATCCTGTATTATACTTCAATCAAAAACCACCAGATGTTGATAACAATGCAATACCTATGTTTGGTCAACAAAATGATAATAACCCTCGACCGCCATATAGTGAAGATGCGTCTAATATAACTTATAATAGTTCACAAAACCCTCCTAATATGAACTATAGAAGACCAATGGAGGGATCTTATAATAGTTCATCAAATGAAACTAATATATACAATAAACCTCCAGATGATCAGTCATATAATAGAAACTTTAATACACCATCCAGCAACTTCCGTAATTATAATCAACTGAATACAAATACTTCCAATTTTAATAATTTTAACAGACCTCCAGAAAAATCAAACATTCTTTATCAACAACCAAAACCAACTTTAAACACGACATCCTCAAAACCACCTTCTTTACTAAGTTTGAATGTGGTTAAACCTATTTCATTTGGTAAGACTGAAGATAAAAATATATTATATTGTAGTACTAATTTTAAATCTTGTTTATTTAAATTATGATATTATTACAAGAAGTTTTGCATATCTGTTTTAAAAGAGAAAATTGTACTTATGGTATTGAAATGTTGTTATGTGCCACACATCAAATGGCAGAGGTAACACTAATTACAGATGGTAGAGGATAATATAAATAATTATATAAATACAAGTCCTTATAATAGATATTTTATTTATTCACTTGAACATAAACACTTTAAATTTAACTACAACTATGAGATTAACTGAGGCTTCTTGACTACTTGAGATGTCGTCTGCGTGGTATGATACATATGCTTGATGGTCTGATACGTCTGATTGTTGGATCATTCTGGGGCTGGTTATGTAGTCTGCAATGATGTCGGATGGCCTCTGTGACTGGTCCAAGACCTTGGATGAGCGATGATTTACCCATGCATTTCTTGTATTGCTCAAAATAGGTTAGTTGTGCACTCATGTCGCTACTCAAAATGTAAGACGTGGAAACTATCTGAATAATGAAACATTGATTATCTGACTGGATTCATAAATTGTTGATATTGAAAAATAACACTGTACATGTAGCCCATTAAATTTCGTGAATCCGTTTATATTGTAAAATACATTGTACATGTGTGGCTATTACAATGTCATAAGTGATGATAATTAAGTGCAAAACCTCCAAAGTATTTTATTGAAAATTAAATGGAATTAAATTATTTTTAAGAATAAAACTTCTGTAGTGCTGTGTATATATCATAAAAACAGATTTTCTCCATTTTACTTGACTCCATTTTTTTAATCCTAGAAGGAATAAGATTGAGATTGAAGGTTTTATGAAACAATGATTTGATAACTTTTAATAACAATTTCTTTATCATCAACATTCTCTACAGCAAACATAGATGGAATGTACGTTGGTCAGATGCAAATATTATGTATATTTATTTTATAAAATTGAAAATAAGATACCATCCTATAGGACTTCATCTAAAATGTTCCCTTTTAAAGAATTTAAAAATTTTAATTTTAAAGGAAGATAGCTGATTGGGTGGAATTAAGTGAAAAAACACTTAGTGATTTCTGGTTAGGCCTTTTCTATTGTTTCAATTGTGTGAAAATGATTAATAGACGTAGAATTGCATTGCAATTATATGTTGAAAATTTAATGGTTTAATTGGAAAGTAAGAGATTCTGTGGAATTAATAAAGTCATGGTTTGGACTCTTTTAAAAACAATATTTTGTTATATGATTTGGAGTTAAGTATTTAAAAAAAAGAAACAAAAAATATTTAGTTAATAATTTTCAAATGTTATATGTCAAACATTAATGTAATCTACATTTATGTTTCTAGATAAACCTGGAAATTTCTTAGATAATAAGAATGCTGTATCAAATAGGTATAAAATTAATCACTTGATAAATATAAAATAAATCCTAATAAACAAATGGGGTTTTCTTGTTCTTTAGGTATGAAAGAAACTGGAATGCTGCTGATGAAGAAGATGATCCAGAAAATGAATACATGGAAGCACATAAAAAATTTAGTTCAGAACCATATGATGATGAAAATGGTGAAGATCAGTTTTCAAATAAACAGCACAGAAATGTATTTAATGAAAATCATTATTCTACAAGAGGTAAACAAGGTGTTAGAAACTTCAATGATGACTATTCAAGACCTTTTAATCAAGCAAGAGGATTCCAAATGATGAGAAACACAGACAATGAGTACCATAGACCAACTTCTCAATTTTCTAGAAATGTAAATCAAAGTTATCCACGTGATATGAATACATTTAAAAATAATGAAGATGATTATTATCAATTTCATAATAATGTAAGAAATACTGATCAAGAATTTCCTAGAGTTGGGCCACTTTCAAAAGATATGGATAAAGAATATTCTAATGATCCTGTAAGCAATAAAAATAATTTTGTATCACAAAAAGGAAATTATGGACAGTCTGCAAGAGGAAACTATGAACCATCTAGAAGTAATTTTAATAGTAATATGAATAAAACAAATATGGATTGGGATAATGAGTATGTTAAAAATGAGGGACTCCAACAACCAGTTAATGATATCATAATTCCACCTCTTGTCCCAAAGAAACCTTATGAAGAAGCTCCACCAATTGATCCAGTAAAAATATTTGATTATCGTCATTTACCTACTTTAAAAGTAATTCCAGGTAACATCCACCTCTTATTTTTGAGTCAGTAAATATTAATTATGAACATTTAGTAATAGTATTATGCTTATCCTTAGGATTGTCCAAAGAAACTGTGATTCCAATTAGAGTTTATGATTATAAACATGGAGGTAAACGCATACTTCCATGGCAAGATAGAGGTTTGTATGATAAACATAATACAATTATATTAATAGAATATTAACTTCAACTTCAAATAATTTAATAATAATAATAAAAAAATGCAGGTTTCAGTAGAAGAAATTCAAGCCATACAAGAGATTTAAATGAAAAAGGTGAGATAATTTTTCTTTGAAAATAATGTTGAAATTCTTAAATATATTAGATCCAATTTAGGCACTAACTAGTTAAAAATAAAGAAATTAATTTTTTAAGAAACTTTTAACTTCATTAGTTGTTTAAAAAAAAAAGTTTTTATATTAACTGTTATTTATAAAATATGATCACTCTATTTCAAATTGCTGCAAGTAGCGTGCGAAATTATAAGAATAAATTCTAAGGTATTATTGATACTGTGATGCTGATATTGATGTTGCTACTAACAATAATCAGTATTTAATACAGTAAAGTCATCACATATTCACATGGTATTTTGTCTTCTTGCTTCTACATTGTGTATTGGAATTTATACCTACTCATAAGTTACCTAATCCTAATGAACATTGAAAAAACTTTTTTTTAATTTATTAAATGTCCATTGTAGATATTTACCATAATATAAATTTTAAATTATAATGTTTTTGTGACACCTATTTTATAATTTTTTGATTACTTAATTGGTATTTGAATCAACAAACATACTGCCCAAATCATTATATTTCATAAATATTTTAGGTCACTTAAATATAAAACTATTTTTTTTTTTTTTATGATATTTTAACTTGAACAAGTTGGCAGTTATTATTTGATCAGGCAATTACAAATTTTGAAACTTGTTTCACATATTATGGTAGTTTTGTTAATTATTTTTATTATTTATTCAATGCGTTTCAAACTATTTCTTAATGATTTTTACTTGTGCATAATTAAATACATATTTTAACCATTATAAATGCATAAACATTATAATACTTGTATTAGTAAGTATTAATTATAATTTTTTTCTAGATTCTAGTCTAGATAATGTTGAAGAGTTAAATAAAAATAAAGAAACAAATAAAACATCAGCATTTAGTTTAAATGGTATGTAATTTTTTATTTTTATATTACATAATACATTTGATCAAAAAATGAAATACTCATTAAAATGTTGATAATAATAATTATTTCTTTATCGTTTTTAGATATTTCATCTGACGACAAAGATACTAATTATATCAAAGATAATGTCAATGAAATTAAAGACGGAACTTCTACTACAACAGATACTATTTCAGCTGTGGATGATGAGAAAAAAGAAGCATTACAGTCAGAAAATGAAATTATTAATATGTGTCCACCACCTCCACCGAGGGTATCAAAAGACGTCAATATTGAAAAATCATCTAATCGTCAGTTGCTAACCATTGAAACATTATTATGTCCTCCTGGTCGACTTAATAGACCATCAAAAATAGTTTTGATACTTAGAGGTTTACCTGGCTCAGGAAAATCCTATGTTGCAAAACTAATCAAAGTTAGTACAATACAGTTATATATTTTTTAGTTATTGAAATTGTAAACTATTCTTATTAGGAAAAAGAAGTTGCGATGGGAGGACAAGCCCCTAGGATATTGTCGTTAGATGATTACTTTATGACAGAAGTAACCAAGACTGAAATTGATCCAGAAACCAATAAAAAAGTGGAACGAAAGGTATTATTTTTATATTTAATTAAACTTATTTACAGTAGGGTCTCTTCAATCCTAACATGTATTTTTGAAAAGTAATGTTGAAATTTGGCATAAGATCTCTTTCACACAGAGCAAGATATCCATAAAATGAATTGTATTTAATTAATCAATCTGCTGGTACACATAGTTCTCAGTTGCTTAACAATTTGTTCTTACTTTTAAATAAAAACATTTTGAACACTAGATAAAAATTAATTATTCAAACCCAAATTACAAAAAAGTGCTAATTGAATTTGTATGTTAAGTTAATAATATAACTGTATATAATATAACATGTAATACTTAAATTATTCCCTATTTTTCCTCTACTATACGGGTTAAATTTGTAGGATTTATTGGAAGTTCTGTGAAGTGAATTTTCTATTTTACCACAAAGATTTTAGTCATACTAACTTATATACATAATATAATAATTTGCAATATAAAATTTGAGAGTTGATCTTATCAAAAATATTGCCAATCCATCCATGTATATATTATTAATATGAATTATATAACATGTTATTATTTATTGTTATTATAAATGGGTTTTTAATTAAACTAAAAAAAAAAATTGTGTTTAAATCAATATTTTTTGTTGTGTATCAAATAATTCATCTACAACCTCGTCATTGCACAGATATAATTAGGGCCTCTACAGGAGCACTATCATTGCAAAGTAATTCTTCACTTTAATACAATTTACTTTAACTTTTATATATTTCAACAAATAAAACATTAAAACTTAAACTTTATCAATGAGTATAAATAACATGATGTGAAATGACTTTATTTATTGATTTTATATACCTACATTAATGTTTAAGGTAATGGAATATGAACATGATCCTGCCAATGAAAATTTATACCGTACTTCTTTTATCAAAGCATTTAAAAAAAAAATGTTGGAAAACTATTTTTCATTTTATATAATTGATGCCATAAACAATAAAGTGGCATATTATAAAGATATATTAGACATTTCTAAAGTCAATGGATTTACTGTGAGTGTATTTACTATTTATATTCTACCAACACTGTTATGTTTGAATATCTTGACTTAAGAAATATGCATGTAAATTTAACTATTATTTTAATCAAAAAATAAATAAAATATGGTCAATGTATTTATTACAATTTTTAAATCTTACTAGCTTGTAAACATCACACCAAAAATCATCTAGTCAAGATATTTTATCTCATTTATAGTGATACAATCAAATATTGATTTTATTCTTATTTTTCATCATAGGTCTACATTATTGAATTAGAAGCAGATGTTGATTTATGTATAAAACGTAATATTCATAATAGAACAGCCCATGATATAAATAATATAATGAAATCTTGGGTTAAAACTCCTGATGATCAAATATTATTGGATATACGATCATTATTAAACTCAACTTCAAAAAGCAAGGTATTTTCTTAAGTAATTAATTTTCAGTGTATTTTGTGAAAAATGTTTAAAATTTAGATGGACATGGAAGATGTATCAGATGTTGAAATGGAATTAGATAAAGAGGAAGAAGTAGTTGGTGATAGCAACTCTGAAGAAAATAAGAATCTTGATTTTGAAGAAGAGGTAATCATTATTTGATTAAGTTATTTTTAATTTGAAATATTTATTATGAAAGTAAAAAAAATTTAAGAAAATAAAATTATGAATTTTCAACAGATATTTTTTTAATCGGTATGCATTGTGTTACTTCTTTAATAATGAATGCTTAATGTGTCAAATACCCTTGTTTTTAAGAATAAAAAAAAATGAATCGTTACATCATGTGAACATTTTTAAAGTTACTTGTTTAAAATTTATTTTCAGCATAATAATGTCGTTTCTAAATTATTCATTGTTTATTTATGTAAAATAATATTCATTAATTTTTGTTGAAAACATAGAATTTTATAAAACCTGTTAAAACAGAAGACACTATTACTCTATTTTTTGGTTGCTAATATTTCTACAGGACGTCATGAAATTATTGTCTTGCAAATGGACTGATACTATTCCACAAGAAGAAAAGATGAGTACGTTTTAAATTGTTATTATTATTATTTCTCTAAGTATTTACTCTTTTTATTTAAAATATAAATATATATGTATGCATATATATATATATATATATATATATATATGCATATATATATATATATGTATATATATATATATGCATATATATATATATATATATTAGCCAATAATGATACATTAAAAATTTCTCCAACACATTTATAAGCCATTCAATTGATTTACTTACATTTTTAATGTATTACAGAGAGACTGGATGGTCTATGCAAGAAAAAACCAGAAAGTTCAATCAAAGAATGGCTGCAAATACCAGAAGATAACTACACCGATAGTGAACAAAATGAAGTTGCTAAAGATGGGAAAAAAAGGGTAATTATAATTTTTATTTTGTCATTTTACTTGAACCATTGAATTGTCATTGACCTATTGGAAATTTGGAGTTTATGCATAAAGTAATCAAATTATTTTTACAAAAATTTAAATCATTTAATTTAAATCAAATGTTAAGTTCTTTTTAAATTAATATATATATTCATTAATGTATGTACTTATTTAAAATTAAAATAGTAAGTAGGGCTCAGATTCTTGATACACAAAAAAACCAACTTTATTCTTGGTGAGTAGAAATTTGCTATATTGTATATTATACAAGGCGAAAACAATACCTACAAATGTGACATCATAATAAAAAATATCATTTTAACACAGTTTACTATTTAAGCTAAGAAAACTTATGAATATAGAGAAGATTAAAATTTATATAAAGAAGAACAAAGTTGCTTTTGTCTAAAGTTTACTATCCATTCAAGGAATTCCAATATATATATATATATAATATATATATATGTATGTATATAATATAACATGTAATACTTACATTATTCCTAGAACCTTTCTTCTTCACTTGCAATATAAAATTAATTCGTATTTTTCACATATAATAAATCATAATACAAAATGTTAGTATTACAATAATTATTGGTCCTGTCAATATGAAAAATATCTTCTAATATTGACCCAAAGTAATTATTGATATATTTATTTTTTAATAATTTTATCTAGCCATTATAGGCTCATTATTTCTGATAAAAGTCTGTTTATGTAATAATATTGATAACTGAATTTATCACTTAACTTAGTTTTTCTTTATAATGTCTGTAAGTCTTAGGAAAAATAATAAAATATATTTTCTTGTTTAGTTAATTATCAAATTTATTTATTTTTGTTACTGCTAGAGTGTATTATTATTTATTTTTACTAGTGTGATGATAGATTTTAAAAAACAGCCAGTGTTAATATCTCATATAGGTGTGTAAATAATAAATTTTTTTTGGAATAAATAAGTAGATCAAACAGATTTTATATACTTGGCACTAAAAAATTACATTATGATTGTGGTGCAAGGTGTGCACAAAACAGTTGCACAGTAATTGTTATTTATTTTTGTGTAAATTTTATAAATAATTGACTGTCCGGATAACTGGATTATTTAGACCAGCAATAACCAGATTATCAAGAATACTTTATTTGCATAAAACTGCATCATATATTAATAGTTCTTTCATAATTTTTATCCATAAAATAATATAATATAATATATATATATATATATTATATATATACATTTTTTTTTTTTTTTTTTTTTTTTTTAAAAGATTAAATTATTGTTATGTTATTTAATACCCAATTTTTCAATAATGATGTTGGCCATTTTTTGTACTGCATTGCTTTTTTTTACCAACTTTTTTTTTTTTGAAATTTCCATACATTTATTCAGAATTATGCAATTTAATTTCAATTTGCTAAAATAGTAACGTTTTAATCTATTTATAATTAAACAAGATTATGAATCAAAACCTTATAAAATGAACAAATGTAAAAAAATTTGCATTTACATGTAAATAAATAATATAATAAACAGAAATATTAGAAATAAAACTAGGAAAATTTAATTATAATAATAACTATTCAATAAGGATTTTTAATTAATAATCAATCAATTAAGTATACATTATTTCAATGCACTAAAACTATTTCAAAACTCTTATAATTATATATGTCATAAAACATAATTATTTTATATACATAAAATAATGTAAAAGTGTAGTGATGTACAAACTTTTAAAAACTTATTCATTATATTCATTTATGTGTAAATAACAAAACAAAAAGCTTATAAGTTAATTCTAATGGAAGTTTGTCTTTTGTCACATCCTTCAAAGATATTAGTAGTGGGTGGTTTAACACCTTTTATTGATAATTTGATTATTGGTTTGTTTGTTGCTTGTTAGATGAATTTACTTTAAATTTGAAAAAAAAATCAATCATTCCATTGTAGTTTTTATTCTTTTTTGAAATATTTTTCTCATTTTTATGTAGAATATACAAAAAATGCTTTAATAATAAAAATAGTTTAAAAGATGCAAAATTCAATTTTATGAATTATTCATAATGTATGATAAAAAGCTCTATACAAGAAAAGGAATGTTTTTATAACTCCACGAATACATTCATTTTACATTTAAATTCTCTCTTTTTTTTTTTTTTTTTTTTTTTAATGGCGTAGAACAAAATCTCACTACCATTTCCTCATCAGCTTTTTACTTACTTTATTGAAACTATTAACACTTTTTTAATTCAAATATTTTACTTTGTTAACACTTTGTAGGTCCGTTGGGCTGATATGGAAGAACGACGTGAACAAGAAAAAATGCGTGCTATAGGTTTTGTTGTTGGACAAACAGACTGGAATCGTATGTTAGGTCAAGATCAAGGTGAAAGCAAACTGACACAAACGAAATATATTTGACCACCTGAATATTTTTGAAACGCTAACTAATGATTGTTTTTATGGATGTATATATTATTATATGTGTATTCATATATATATATATATATATATATATATATATATATATATATATATATATATATATATATACATTTTTTTTTTTAATAGAAAAAATACATATAAAAAATTATTATTGTCTTTTCTGTGTGCCTTTGTTATAATACTCGATACTTTAATTAGGTAAACTACAATTTTTTGTTAAATACATGATATTATATTCATTTTAACTTTAACACATTGTAAATAAAAAAATTATGAAGAAACTGAACAATGGATTAAATTTAGTCATCTTAAAACCAGCACAAGTAAGTATACACAATGTTATTTTATTAAGACATCAAAATTATTTCAGATATTTATTAAATATGTTTTCAAAGTTAGAAACTGAATTATTATCACGTGAAATAGTTTTTACTGTTAGCTGTTTATTTTCGATGAAGTTATTGCGCGGTTTTATTGTCTGCGTTGTTGTTGTGCGCGTCATCACTATTGGTCCTTGTTGTTTGTTATCATCCAGCGATCTCTAAACCAAGGAAAAGATATTGATAATTATCATTAGTTATGTAACTATTAATATGAAATTTAACTATAGGATTTATCATATGTGTTATTTAATATTTTATCGTGAACCCTCCAGATATCCCCTAAATATATTTTCTGGTTGAAGCAAGAGATGAATTCATCTCCCTTTTTAAAATATGTTACCATTTATAAAATAGATAAAAATAAATCAATAATTTTCTGTAAAAAGTGTCATATGACCCAAATAGATACTTTTAGCTAAGATAAAAATTATGTAGTGATTTTTAATAATTTACAGCAAAAATATTAAACATAATTTACAATTCAAATTGTATTGTTTTCATTGAAAAAAAGTGTTCTTTTATGTGAAAATAATAATCAATATGTAACCATATAAACTTTGTTAAGACATATATTATGATGTTAAATACTTTCAAACTTTTATTCTTGGTCAAAAAATTTGATACTTGTTAGGTTAACCTAACTGTTATTAATAAATTTAGCAGCTTCAAGATTTTTTAAGATATCAAATCATGAAAATTAATGTTATAAAAGTTTATCCAATTTATGGCATATTTTATCGGTTTTACTGTACTACTCAGATTTTTTATGAATGGTTTTTCTAACTTCGAAGTTGAAAAATGTCTGATCTATAAATTTATAAAAATTCCTAAATTTACAAGAAAATTGAGTACCAAAATATTTCATGAAACAATTATCACTACATAGGTATTTGATACATCATGGTATTAATTAACTTTTTTTAAAGTTAAATATAATATATCAATTTCTCTTAAATGAATCTTTTTATGATTACCAAATCCATTATAACTAAGTTTTAATCTTTATTTTAAATTAAATGAAAGAGTGTCGATATAAGTATTTTCAAGTCACAATAAATATTGGGTCTCTTAAAAATTAAATTACTATTTTTAGTTATCTGCTAATACTACGGAATTTATTTTTAATATGCTATAAGGTATTATAGTATTGTAGCATAATGACTATAAATTGATGAGATAAATTCATTTAAATAATAAAGGGCATTAAGATACTAGGTTCCTCAGTTTGATAAATATGAATCCACCCTTAAAATTACACAAAGCAACAGCGTACCTTATTGTGTGTATTTATAGTATTAGGTGTAACTGTTATTACCTGTAAAACATTCAAAAAAAATAGAAAAGCGAGCAAAGCTAATGCAGATGATGTTGATGATGTTGCTGTTGTCAAACGCCGCATGTTCTTATTTGATTTTCTAATAAAATACATAATTATTACTACTGATACTAGAATATCAAGTAAATACTCTATATCAATATATTGCTCACCTAGTAATGTACGAACGCCCCATGTATAATGATGAATTGTTGTGAACTGCGCTATTAATATCTTGACCATTTAAAATATGTATTGATACATTTGATGCCGACATAATATGTATATTGAATTTACTCTGTTATTAAAAGATAAACCAAAAAAGTAAAAAATGTTGGTATAAGTGTATATTTTTTGCTGATCCGTGGCTTTTTTTTTTTTTTGTTTTAGAAAAAGATTATAGAACAATATTTGGGACCTGACGAATTCAGAGCTCGTCGATGGGCAAATAAAATTATCTTGACCGACTTGAAGAACATCTCAGGATCCAAGTATTAAATGCCGCTGTCACTTGCTACGTGTAATTTACAGAATTAAAAACCATGACTGAAATACACCATCCGTGTGTGTTCTAAATAATTATGTTCCCAATTAGATACCTACTATAATTTAGTTATTTTAGCGTTATATGTTGATTAATTGTTTTTTTTACCGCTATTTTTAGTTGTACTGACACAATATTTTATTGTATTTATATTTTCTTAACGCCTTTCTGTTGTTTTTATTACTATTATTATTAGGTATTAAAATACCTAAATTATAATCAGATATTTTGTTTATCTGTTTACAAATTAAACATTAAGTTTATTGAATTTGTTAAAATGCATGTTAGTTTTGATGATTTTAATGCACATAAAATAAGTTTTATTGTTTTATGTTAACATGATCCGGTCTATTCATTTTTTAGGTTTAAAATATAATTGATTTCTTTAAAAAAAAAAAATAGTTTTTAAAGTGTTTAGATTATAATGTATTACCTACTTTATTATCTTACAATCCTTCATTTACTTATGTAAATTCCAAACTTATGTACGTGTTTGAAATATACAATTATAATTGTAATTTTAATGCGTTTTAATTTGTATGGTAGAATGATTAATAACAATTCCTTATTAATGTTTAACATAAAACAGTATGTAGGCCTGAAGAAAGTTAAACTTAAAAGAATACAAGACAAATTAAAGTAATTGATTTTTGAGTAGTTAAATGTATAAAGTAAACAAAAAAAGTGATAAATACTGAATTTTAATAATTACACCATTAATCCATCAAAATCTAAATGATAAAAAATGTATTAGTCTTATTTGACATTGCTAAATACATCTCTGACTGCTTTTATATCTAATATTATATTATTACGTATCATATGAATGCTTATATGTTAAATCGATAAACCAATATTTTAATCATTAAAATTGTTTTACAAAATCAAATAATTTATAATTGATAATATTTCTAAGATAAAAAATAATATATTTAGATATACCCTTTTTTCACAATACATATGTAAAAAGTTAAAAATAAATGTTAAAATACCATACATTTTAATTTTTTTTATATTCATGATTTTAAATTGTTTCATAATAATTTCAAAAAATACTACTTCCCTTAAAGCTATTCTTCGTGATTCCATAGGCTTGTTGTGCCTATGTATAATGTTACTAATTCAAATAACCTGGCCTAAATCTCAAAACCCTTTTGTTTTTTTATTTTTTAGATTCAATGTGCTTAGGAGTAGGACAATTTTAGATTTTTTTTTTAAACTCATTGAATTATTAGTTTGAAAATAATGTATTGAGCTGATCATAATTGTTTTACAAAAAAATATCCCTTCGGCCTTCACTGGCTATTTCGCTTAATGAAAACGCGTAGTTTTTTAAAAACATATATATATATATATATATATATATATATATATATATATATATATGAGTAGGCTAGAATCAAAAGTCACATGTTCCAGAAATCACTTTTTTGAGTAAACGACAAAAACTAGAGGAAATCCAACGGAACATGTTAATTTTGACACTTACTATTTGTTTCATAGTGGTATTTACATCGGTTCTTGTGCATTTTTAAACCAACTAATTAAAGATTCTAATTCCCCGTCAAAATTTCTATTAGACAGTGTCGACAACTCATTTTACCATTTTTTGGAACATGTGACTTTTGATTCTATCCTTATATATATATATATATATACTTGAAATTGCGTTTACTATAATGAAAATATAATGATAATAAATGATTACACATGCTGGATGGTATTACCACAGAATAGATGAAATTTAATCTATTCTGTGGTGTTACTTAAGTTGTATAATCGTGTGTAATAATTGCACAAGTGGACAATTTAAAACTATACTTTCATGGTACCTAACTAAAATTACGATTTTAATATGTTTATTCAGTCTGTTTTTTGTCCTACATAATAGGGGGTAATCTACTATTACCAATAAACTTGTTTCGTGTCTTGATCATATTTGCGCTTTTTCGTTTATAAACTGTTTGAATGTCAAGTAGCATTTAATGAATATTATTTATAATTATGGTACCAACTCGTAAAAAAAAGTATGTAGGTACTTTGCACCATATTCTTCACTCAGACAAGATAATGGTGATGGGTGTATTGAATCTTAAAGAAACAATAGATCATTTCTTGGGTCAAACGATTTTGAGCAATGCTTCAGTATAAAAATGTGCCATTTATATATTTTATCATTTTTAGTTGAATAGTTGGTAGATTTTTTTTTTTATCAAACCAGTTTGAAGTTTTCTTGATTGACAAGGGAGTCATTTTTTTTACCAAAAATTTCATTACATGTTCTATCTTTAATCTGTATGCAAAGGTTATTGATAATTATAGTAAATAGTTCAATAATGTTTTATTCTTAGTGACCTATGCAAATCGCACCAGACTACCAGAGTAATAACAATAAGATATTAATATACCTACTGTTTGTACTAGATAATATCTATAATAAGTTTGATCTCCTGTAATTGTATAACCTACCTTGGTATTATTTTATGGTTAATGTTTTATAAAATATATTAAAAAATACTAATTTTATTATTATTCTTTAATTGAAATTTACTAAGATCGACTTCATAATCAGTTTTACCTACAACTTATGAGTTATAACATAACCTAACGTATGAGTTTTTTTTTATAGTCAATCTTTCGCCATTTTCGGAAGTTTTTCCTCAAGATTAGGTCTGTGGATATTCTTCAATCTTCACTCGTGCAGAGTTATTCCAGCAGTGAGCAGATCATTGAATTATTTGAAACTGGTTCAGAAATCTTTGCGAATCGTGACAAAGGAATTTGAATGTTTACATCTACAAATAGGTACTGAAACTGAACTACATAGTTGGTTACATAAATCAAAGACAATGTACTCAGAGAATGTAGAAAATAAAATGTTTTACGAACTTCTTTGGTTCTATTAATCGATGTATTAATCGATGTATTCTTAGTGAAAATTAACGTTCATTTTATTTAATTAATTGATTTTAATTCTATCATTTGTCTATCCATAAAGTCAACAGACTAAGATCCATGAGATGTTCTTTGTGACTTTTTATTTTAAAAAATTAATAATTTCAATCAATTAGGTATTCCATACCTACTTCTAACTACTACATCCTAATTTATTCCCACGTGCAAAAATACTATAAACATATAATATTATATGAATACTTAGAGGCACCTCTAAAATAAATCAAATGGCGAAGTTAATATCTAAAAAGAAAAAATCTGATCCAGAACTTTGTCAAATAATTGCAGCTTCAGTCACGGAAATCATTCGTAATAGCTTAAATCCGACTTTTAGACGGGCTTATTTTGATACCATACAAGTAATGTAGATAACATAGCAAACACAACCGTTAAACCGATTAATTAATGTTAAATATGTGCATCATTTAATACACATATATGTATATATATATATATATATATTATATATAATATATAAATATATATATATATACCTATATAGGGTGATTTTTAAATGTTGTTTATTCCATTTTTAACCTAATATAATTCCCATTTTAAAAAGTATATTATAAGTTATAACGTAAAATTAAAATCGTGTCTACCTTAAATTATTATTTTTAAAAATTTTTTTGTTAAATGGTAATACTATATTATATTACATATAATTTTGAAAGATAATAATTTTTTTAAACAATTTTATTTTCAAATTTGTGTTATTAGAATAATAGTTTAAGATATAGTATATGCCCAATAGCATATTTAGGAGGGTGGATGGGAAATTACCCCGGGCATCAAATTTTTATTTGAAAAATTGAGGTCGAAAAATATAACATAATACGTTATTTATGTCTATACTGTCTAGCCTTTAAATATATAAATATGAAATACCTACCCAACCAAATGCAAAATTTTGAAAATAAAGTTTGGTATTTTATAAAAGATGATAACGATCATTTGAGCAATAACTTTTAAAACGAATTTGCTAAAAAATAAATCGCTAAAGTCCATTTTAGAACTGTGTAAAATAATCAAAGATTACAATATAGCAGGTGCTCACCTATTAATTGATATTAAGTATGTTTTTCAGTTTCTTATACTTAAGATAAGCGGCCATTTAGTGTTTTTAAAAAAGTGAGATCACAATTAAGATCTTCATTGAACCACTGCCATATAAACAATTTTACCATTTTTAATAAAAGTATAATGAATTATGAAAGATAATTAAATCAGTTAGTTATAATTAGGTCATTAGATATTTCGCTAAGTACCCAAAAGTATTATTGTAAAAAATCTTAATGTTGATATTCCTTTTAATCAATTAAATTTTCTAGTGTACATTTTAGGTTCTAAGTGAAGCGAAGGATCTTATGGTTTTACAATGATGTTTATTTTATTTTTTTTTATATGGAGACACTTTTTGCTCATCATAGCCTTGTCCAAAAGTTTCATCCAGCCACTCTATAGATCGTAAATTTGATTAGATGGTACTTTGAAAGTTTATTAAGCTCTCATCTCAATAGTTATTCCTGGTGACCGGAAAACAACTTAAAATGGACCAAAAATGCAAAATTCGCCGTAAACGACATATTCATAAAATCGGCTTTCGCAATTTGGTCATTATTCCAAAAATAATATTACTAGAAACTTGAAACTTTTACTATATATTATTAACATATTACTACTTTTATTAAAAAGTTTAAAAACAATTGCACTACTTTTGGGCTAAAAATAAAACTTTGCAATTACCTTGTTTGAAAAAAGTTTATCAATAATAATGTTTTCAATATTTGACAAAAACTTTTGAAAATTTAAAATGACTTAACTCATACACTTCTTTAACGATCCTGAAAAAATATCAAAACCATGACCCCAGATTTTTTTTTATACGCGTTTAAGTAAAACATGATACGATTTTTATGCGAAAATCTGTTTCTACGTCAATTTTCAATTTTAACAATTTATTTAAAGGAATTAGTCAATCCAAATATAATGCAACTTTGAATACAGATAGAACAAGATTTTCGAATATTTTTTATAAAAAAAATGATCTTTTTTGTCAAACTTAAGATAATTTTAAAAAAAATTTTCGAAAATTGATGAAATATATGAACGATATAATTTTAGTGTTTGATGAAAATTTCTGAAAATGTAATATAACCTTACTCTGTACATTAATAACGCTACTGAAAAAATTTCAAAAATCACAGCAAAAGATTTTTTTTATAAGCATTTAAGTAAATAATTTTACGATTATTACGTACCTAATAAACTGTTTTCACGTTTATTTTCAATTCTAACACTTTATTTGAAGAAATCCAAACGGTACATTTTAATTCTGAAGCTTTGCTCAGTACGTACTTTTAGATTCTGAGTGAAGCGAAGAATCTTATGGTTTTACAATGATGTTTATTTTTTTTAGATTCTGAGTGAAGCGAAGGATCTTATGGTTTTACAATGATGTTTATTTTATTTTATTTTTTTATTATTTTTCTTTTTCTGTAAACACTTTTTCGTATAGAAATCCTTGTCCAAAAGTTTCGTCCAGCAACTCTTTAGATTCGAAATTGAACTGAGATGGTACTTTAGAGAGGTCATTTTTCCAAAATCTCCATAGTTTTTCCAGTAATCAAGAATAACCATCGAAAAACTGAGTAAAAACGGTAAAATCGGTAAAAATCTGCCGTAAACGAGATTTTCACCGTTCAGATTTTAGGTATTTAGTCATAAATCGAAAAGTATTGAAGCTAGAAACTTGAAAATTTTATCCAATATCAAATACATACTTTTTTATATTAGACAACATTTTCAGAACAATTATAGCACTTTTGACTTAAATATAGAACTTTTAATTTACACCAAATTGTTTGAAAGTTTTTATGTAATATAATTTTAAATATTTGACTAGGGCTGCGCGATAGTATCGATTAATCGTTTTTAACTATCGATACTATCGATTAATCGATGTTTTTCACTAATCTTAATCAACCGATGACGAGCGGATCAAAACCACCCTGATCCATGCACATTATCAATTTTTCGTTATCACTATAACACACATAGATAATATATATTTATGATAACACATAACTTTTTTTGGCTGATGATGAAATGTACTGTTTTATATAATTATTTATTATATAAGATTATTAATGTTTTAATGTACATTATGGTTAAAAAAACAAAACTACTATTTTTTAATATATATTATTACTTGCGTCCCACAATATTACTTATTCTATCACTCAAAAGCTTCTAAAGACTCGTATACCGTTGTACCTATATTTCATTTGTTTTATTATTTTCTCTTAACCCTTAACTGGTATCGTCGGGTCAAAAAAGACCCATGACATTTTGTTTTTAACTTTTCTACCATAAATCGCGCTTTTTTGTTGTAGAATGCATTGTATTTTATCACAATACTTCAGACAACGTATATCAAACGTATATTATCAACAATTATTAAGTATTTCGTTCAAAAAAGCTATTTATAAAGGTTTCGGGTCATAATTGACCTGATGATACCAGTTGCGTAGGTTTTTTCTTACCTTTTGCCATCACGAAAATAATAGTTATTTTGAGACGAATATTTTCGAACTCCATTACGTGTTGGTATTTAACATGTGTCCAAGTTCTAAAGATACGAAATATTCAAATATTTGTTCTGTATGCAAAAAAACGGTTCGTAAAACACATGGCGTTCAAGTATTGAAATGTGTTACCTACCTAATGTATACGGAGTAAGAAAACATTTTTATTTATTTTTATTTTATAATGTAAGGAACTTTCCAAATATATATATATATATATATATTTTTTTATTTATTTGAATTTCATTAATTAACTAACATTTAAAATATATTTTATACAAAAAAGTCAAGTCTTAAATAATAAACTAATACCTAAACTTTAAAATTTGTAGTTACATAAAAAAACGTCGTGAGAGGTACAATAAGTGTTTGCAATTTTATATAAATAAATGTTTTATGTTCTAAATTTTATTTTATTTTGTTGTTATTGTATCTAAACTTAACTAAAAACCAATGGGTAATTCAAATTTGAATGTAAATATATTTTTTAAATTAATTTATTCAAAAATGTATTAATAATCATGCAATTTTGCAAGATTAAAATAAATTTGTATAAAACACTTATATTTTATGAAAAAAAAATTGTAATTAGATAAAAAAATATATACATTAAATATTAAAACAGAAATAATAATAATTATATAAAACAGTACATTTCATCATCAGCCAAAAAAAGTTATGTGTTATCATAGATATATATTATCTATGTGTGTTATAGTGATAACGAAAAATTGATAATGTGCATGGATCAGGGTGGTTTTGATCCGCTTGTAACCGATGTATCGAGTACATCGATACTATCGGTTGATCGATACTATCGGTTAATCGATGCTATCGGCCATTCGATACTATCGATACTATCGGTTAATCGATGCTATCGGCGTGACGATACATCGGATAATCGATACTATCGGTTAATCGATGCTATCGGCCATTCGATACTATCGATACTATCGGTTAATCGTTGCTATCGGCGTGACGATATATCGGTTGAACGATACTATCGGCGTAACGATACATCGGTTATTCGATACAATCCGTAAATCAAAAACAATCGATTAATCGATACAATCGTTAATTTTGACACAATCGACTATCGATCACTAGAAGAAACTATCGCACAGCCCTATATTTGACAAAAAGTTCTGAAAATTTAATATGACCTTACTCATATACCTACCTAATTATCCTAACAAAAATTCAAAAATTGTGAGTCAGGATTTTTTTTTATACACACTTTAATAAATTATTATAACTCATCAAAAATTATACAAATAACCGTAAAATACGTAAACAGTATTTAAATAATAATATATTATATTACACAGAAGCTTTGCTCAGAATCGTTTTATACTAAAGAAATGAGTCATAATTTCTTTAAAACTTAATACATTCATCACCAATATCTTGTCCGAGGACCGAAGGGACGAAGGACGAACTTGTACCACCATCATCTCACTTACCAGCTTTTTTTCAATTGTATTGAGAATGTTTCGCTTTACGGAATTCAATATAGCGTCATTTTTTCATGTATACATTACATATTTACATTTAAATATTTAATATTTGTGATTTTAGTAACAAAATTTACCTCATTAATTTTTACCTAGTTAATTTAATTTTTGCTTGAATAATTATAAAGTTCTTCATTCTCCAGAGTTAAATTAATGAAGACGTATTGTTGTGTAAAAATAAAATACTATGTGTTTATACTATAATATTTTATGTCCGATTTACCGAATAATAAAATTATGTGGGTGATATTATTATACTGAGAAAAAAATTCTTTAACTTTCATAATTTTGTCCTGACATCAATAATATGCATACTCAAATAAATTGATGTGTCAGTGGGAAGACCATGCCCCTTTTCAATACATCACCATTAATAGCTCTAACATATTATATAAGTACATGTTTTTTTAAAGTTTTTGCCATCGTTAAAGTAAGTATATGACAAATTGTTATGAATTACTTATACGAGTATACACTATAGATTAAAATAATTCCATTTTCTCTCATAACTAAGTTTTGACGAATAAAGCAATTAACTAGTTCAGATAATCAATCTAATGCACAAGTAATAATGATTATTTTCATAAAATAGGTGTGAATTATTACGATTTTAAAACAACATATTCATAAAATTAAAGATATATTCCTTTGAGGAGATAAGCCTCTTATGGTACATATGATTTTGTATTTCTCTTTTTGAAATGCCCTTCTTAAAAAAAAGTACGTTATCTTCATACGCTGATTTTTCTTTTTAAATGAAAATGTTAAATTAGATAATGGGCTTATCATAATGCATTTTTTATTTTTTTTTTGTAATTTACATTGTAATTCCATTTTAAAGTAGTAATAATGGTAAAAATAAAATCGTTCAGCATCTTTACAAATATCAAATTTCATCTACTTATCAGTACAGTAAAAAGTTATTTTTCATAATTATCAATAGTTTTCCCGCGTGTGATACGGAATAAGAAAATCTACCGAATAATTGAATCAAAACAGCAAAATGTACCGTTTTTTACTGCTGTATAATACTATGATGCGAGGCAATAAATCCAAGAAACAATAAACGAACATTAATACATATGAAACGCTCATAACTATAGTGTTTATTGTCATTTGTTCATATCATAGTGATATTTACGATTTGTTTAACTCAGATAACGAAAATGCCTATGAAAATATTAAAATGGCTTAAGCGCTTAACTTCCTGCGGAAGTAATAATCGCAGGGATAAACCGAAAAACGGGAATTTGGACTGCGAGGGTGATTATGATGACTGCATCAAGTCGACAGTCGCACGCGGACAAGTTGATGAAGCATTGGCCATCGTGCAGTTGGGCAATCAATCAGACGAAATAGCAGTATTAAAAAAAGAAATTAGTCGACTGCAAACTTCAATGGAGTGTTCGAAAGATGAAACGAGCCGAGTAACAAAAGAACTAGAAAATTCCGAGAAAGAACTCGAACTACTAATGACTTTGTTACACAGTGTTGTGGGAGAAAAAAACCGGCTATCGGGTGAGTTGGCAATGTCGGGCAATGAGACAAGTCGGGTAAAAATGATGTTAGATAGCGTACAAGAAAAAATTGGATGGCAGTCAGACGAGTTAACCGCTGCAGTAGAGGAACGAAGTCGTCTGGAAAATTCTTTGGAAGACGCGATGAAAGAAAAAGGCATTTTAGAAAGAGTATTAAAAGAAGGAATGGGTCGAAAATCGCTCGATTCGACTTTTTCAGTGGAGAAAGCAAGTCAGGATGCAAGGGTGTGGCAAGAAAGCACCGAAGTCCATCTGGAGAGCACATCACGTGGTATAACGGAAGAAAATGGCCTACTATTGGACAGACTGACCACTTTGGATTTGGAATGCAAGCGACTAAATGAGGGGTGGAATGGAGCAAAAAAACAAATCGCCTACCGGGAAAAAATGTCAAAAGCTGCTAGCGACGAACTACACCGTCAATTGGAGGAGCTGGCATTTTCAGAAAAAGAAAGACGCAAATTATCCAAATCAAGGAGTAATGTGCAAGGAGAAAATGTCTGACTGGCTGATGAATTAAAAAGTTCAATTAAAAAAAGTAACCGGCTTTTGAGCGAACTGGTCGCTTCAGAAAACGAGAGAAATCCGTTAAAATACAATGCACAGGGTAGAAATGAATGAATGCGAATTTGAAACAGCACGTAATCCATAATTTGTTTCGCTCGCTATTTTTCTTTTTGACAAATCTAGTCAACATTATTTTCTTAATGTTAAGTATTTAAACACTTGTTGTTTGTTTTTGTTTCGTTATAATTTGGTTTGATAAAAAATAACGAAAAATGAATTTAATTTGATAAATAAATGTTTATAATAATTAACTTGAAAATTGAAATGTATTTAAAATATTTATTTCACGACGTTTAGTCAAAAATATCAAATACAGAAAAAACATGAAGCTAACCAACATACTAATATGTTACAATCATACATATCAGTACTAGGTTTAGACTAACTGAACATGTTTTGGCCTTGTAACTTATCAACTTGAAAGAATATTAGAAGGAATTATTGGTAATTAATGAGTAATAAAATTGTCGATTGAGTTTTGCTCCAAATCGTTTACTGAAAGCAAAGATTTATCATTGGCTTTAGATTTGAAATAATATCATTTAACACTATGGTGTGCGAAATAAGCCACTCGTAAAAACGGTTCACTTACAATGTTTTACATCAAGACAATGGTCTTATCTTGACCGAGGAGCTAAGAGACGAAGAACCAACTTCACTATTACATTACTGGATTTATATATATAAGAGTATTTCGATACAGTGACTTCAAATGAAAATAAATCAGTGTATAGGAAAAATTGTCAAACTATTTTTTAGTGCATCGCTAGTCGAAATTACGTTTGGAATTATTTCCAAAGATTTCTTATTTATACCAGCATAAAATCAGGTTATTTGATATTACCTATATATACCTACTACCTATATAAACTATATTATAATTAAAAAAACCTACTAAATATTAGTCATTAGGTTCTCATTAACTATTTATTAAACATCTGAAATTATTTATTTTATAATAACAAAATAATATTCAACATAATTACATTATTTTAAACATGTTTATGGAATTAATATTTCTATTATTTACTCGTGTGACATCGATTTATCATGATAGAATACTATCTGTAAAAAACGATAATTTTTTTTAGTGATTTATGATTACTGTTATTACGATACATATTTTCGCAGTTGCATATTTATCATTATTCATTGGCCATTGCAAACCGCTTATCTGTTATTCAAGTGGGAATAATTTATATTTAAATATAAGTGTTTTATTTTATAACATAACTAGTAAATATTTTTATAAAAATTAAATCACAAGTAAATGGGAAGCTCTATTTAAATTATTGACCAAAGGCAATGGGCATCAAATCTCTATGTACGCCACTGGATAAACCCTGCGTTTAAAGAATCTTCAAAATCCTTTATCGAATTCATCACTTCTTCAAAATTATTTACCAAAATTTAAAACGAAACAATGTATAGGTATACAATTAAACCTACAATGTAACTATACAACTTATTAGCAATGTAACAAAAAATTTTTTCTTGTAAATCCCAATAGCCTATGTTGCCGAGGGTCAGTCTTCATAAAAAAAACCCCTGCGTTTAAGCGTTTCAAGTTTTCAATAGCAATACCTAAAGAGTAGGTAGCAGGACAGTGAACCATTAAACATAATTTGATCATATCACTTACACGATTAACTCGGGTAATAATAATAATAACTTCCCCATACATACTCTTCTTATATAATAATTTATGTTAAAATCTCATTGATAAAAAAAAAATACATACTTTTCTTATTTCTATGCTATAAGTAGCATGTACAAAATCTCACATTTTTATCACATTTTATTAGTAAAATTATCTATAATTATTTTGAACTGTCCAGACAGCAAAAAATGATTTTTGGCTCATTCTCATAAGTTCACCAAATGGAATAATAGTTAATTGCCTAAGGAATTGTTCGTAATTCCAATTTTATAAATTATGAATAAAACTTAATTTATTCTTTATTTATTATTTGTAACTGTAGGTTACTAATTCTACGGATGCTCAAAATGTGCTTCAAAATCGACTATTGAATCTATCGGATATACAGAAATCGTATGTACGTATTTATATACCTTATAATAACTAATTTTTTCGGCCTATTTGTATACATTTATATCAGCAAATACTCGGAGTTAAGATATTTATTCAATTTCTATATGAACCAGTAAACATTTATTGTTTTTTTGAAGGGTACCTATCGTATATTATTATTATATATCTAAGAACACTAGGTACGTTATTATTTTGTTTAATAAAATAAATAAATTTCATATTAAAAATATTATTGATATAAATTCATCCCCTGTTTCAGTACCTACTAATATGAAGGTGTATAGATTTATTTATTTCATTTAACAACATTTTAATAGAATTATTAATGTTAATAGGAAAAAAAACAGAAAGACAAAACATTTTTAGAAAATGATATTATTTCAAAAATGTTGTGTTCAGATGAAATAAATTTACATAGGCGTTCAGATTAATCATATTTCAATGATTAACTACCTTTTGAAAACTGATTCTAAATCCGATTTTCAAGTAAGCAGTCATATGTATACCTCTAATAATATATCATCATGAAATTAAACCCTTGTTAACTTCTCGTGACTCAATAAATATGTCACTGTCCGTTTTTAATTCATAAAAATTTTAATTTACAGGTGAACAAATGAAAAGTTAACAAATAACATTGTACATATAAGTTTGATATGAAAACACAGTTTGATTCACAAAAGTCATCAACTTTATTTTTATTTTAAAAATGTATGCACATTTATTAATTTATTGGTGAATAAATGAGTTTCAAAAATTAATTAGTGAATTGTATCATATGGAGACTTTTTACCCTCTGATTTTGAATTGGCATCACAGAAACATATGTTTAAATATAACTTCATCACTTAGAAATTTATGTCGATAAAGTGACTGAAATTTTCAATTTAAATAATCTATAGGCATCGAAACTTTCGTATTGTACTAGAATACATATTGTACTTAATCAGGGTAACATTTAGAGTATAATAGAGTAATATAATATACTAAACCGAGTAAAATTACAAACGAACAGATTTTTTGGACTAAATAGTTAAGACTGAAATAATAAACAAATTGCATTCCAAAATATTTTTAAACTCAATGAATCAAATAAAGTAACAAAGACAAAAAGTACTCAAACAAAGTAAAAACCTATTTGAATTTCTTTGGTGTATTCCTGATATCGATTTTCTAACTTCCTTTTAATTCAATCTTAAAACTCATCTAAATTTAGTTAAAATTGTGAATACGAATATTAATAATAACTTAAAAGATTTTTACTTATTTAGAAAAATAATTGCAAAAAGTAGAAAATGTGGTCTCATTGAATTAAGAAAGACATACTGATGAATTCAAATCTGTTTTACCAACTGAATTTCAGAAACAATAATGCTAGAAACTAGAAATGCTCAATAAATATCAGCAAAACTCAAATAGATTTGATGAAAATTTTCAAATATTTGACCATTCTTAGGATAGCAATAGAATTCTGGAACTATCTCATTTTTTCTATGATATAAAATTTTTTCATTTTCAATATTAAGATCTGAAATTTTATTGTAACCTTACTCTTATATTTTATTGACGATACTGAAAAAACCTAAAAAATATTTTGCAAGCTTTTTTTTCAGCATTAATTATTGTACTAATATTACACATAAATGTTCCTTGATATCGTTTAATTAAAGAAATTATGAATCATTCTTTTAAAATTCAATACAACTACCGTCGATATTCATTTATAGTCTGACTAGCAAAGAATATACGAGGTACAAAATAAGTCAGTTTTTTAGTTACAAACCTTATCCTTAAAATGATCGTGAAACACCATTTTGAATGTAGCATTATATCATATACTACAAAATCATCATACAGTCTACGTTTTGGTAGATAATATCATTGCCATTCAAAATATGAGCAATTTTTGTATTGAATAAGGATTTAAATTTAAGAAGTATAAAACACAAGAAGTAATAAGCATTCAATTTAAAAGTTATCCCTATAATAATTTATTAAAAAACAATAAATTAAAATAAATAAAGTATAAATAATTAAAAATATACATAAATAATAGGTCAGACTACTATGGTACAAAGTGTATTGTTATACAAACAATAGGAATAAATATAAAGTATAATACTCAATAAAAAAAAAAAATATATATATATGTGATAAATGATCATCAAAAAGAAATCGGCGTAAAATCGATTTGTAGTTTATCAAATTAATTTAGAAACGAGATCTTTGTTTTAAATCAAACTGGAATGATTGGAAGATAATTTAGAAGTGTAAAATTAAATTGGTCAGATGATTGTTTTTGAGTGAAAAAAATTCTTCATTAAATTGTACTAAAAATTAAAATTAAACTTCGTTACAGGCCAAGTAGAGTTGACGACAATCGTCTCCAGATCGTCCACGTCTACCAGCATCGTAATACACTTCAAAAGGTGCATTTCCAGTCCTCTGAAGTAAGAAACTTGTGGCGTATCTAAAATTGAAAATTGTTTTGAATTAAAAGTTTTGTTTAAATTTCAAGCTTATAATATATTTAAGTTTTAATCGTATAATACAATAATTAGTTCATACGCATTAACATAACAAAATATTTTTCAATAAAATGTTTTAATGTATAATTTAATGTATATCATAGGAATTATAATTTTTCTTACGTTCCAAGTTGACAATATATGGCACTAGAACTTGATGTTTCACTAGAACATTCTTTGTTAGCTTCACATACAAACTTCTGAGCGCAAACATCATTAGCCGTATTCATTGTTTTTATGTATCCCTAATTTAATTAAATACGTTAAATTATTTTAAATTTGAGTAAAATATTATCAATTATATTATTTTACTTTGAACATGGATAAACTGGCTACAGCAGCGTCAGACATCGTGTCTTTTTTACCCAAAGATCTAGCTGACATAGATCTGTGACTGAACGATGTTTTCAAAGCATCCAAAAGGTTCACAACGATATTTATGAACTGAAAAACCATATTATATTTACTAAGCATATTTTGATTATGATGCAATATTTGATTACATGTATCAAATATTTGTCTTGAAAATATTAGTTAAGGTGTTAGCTAAAGCAGTGTGTGGGTATCTTACCTCTCCAGCTTGTTTGGCCATGGTAGCCACTTGTTCGGGATCTCTGCTGCCGAGTACTGTAGATAAGACCGCCGCCAATACACCCTACGTACCGTGCCACCATTACCAATTTATTAAATATATATAAAAGAAGAAAAGCATGTGTTGATACTTAAGACCGGGGACTTGAAGCTTTAATAAATACATTAATTTAATTTCAAAAATGTTTTTTTTATGTATTTATAAATTTACTGGTAAGAATTTTTTATTTTTTACACACACACACACACACACACACATGCGCACACACACACACACACACACACACACACACACACACACACACACACACACACACACACACACACACATACACACACACAAACACACACTATAATAACAATAGATGTAGGTGCATTTTAAATCTAAAATAAACTACAAAGAACAGAAAGCAAATAAGTATTTATTGAATTTCCTTACTTAGCCAAAATAAATAAAAATCATTATTTTAATTTATTTAAATCATAAATATTAGTTTTTGTTGCAGAATCAATGTACGGCAAAAATATTTTAATTTTACGTGTTAAAAATGTTGTATGGGATTCGAACTAATTTTGAAAGTAGGTATTTAAGTTAAATCTATCTAATAATTCAGAAGACATATTATCAAGCATACATTTTGAATTCCTTCAATACGAATTAAGATTATTAATTATAATAATTTATGTTACATAAGGAAGCAAAATATATTTGTATGACCGAATATTTGTTTTCATTTAACTTATAACTTTTAAAAATTGTATGATTTTTATTTTTGAATTACATTTATTTTATTATCATATATAATAATATTTATTGTATTATTATTTATGCATTAGGTAGATACATTCAGAAGCTAAATATTTGTACAAAATAATATTTCAACATTTACAGTGACAGAATATAGAAGGCATATTTAATTTCTCAAATACTTATCCCCGGTCCAAATTTATTTTATACACATTTGCAAAAATGGTTCAAATCTATGTATAGGTATTTTAAAACAATATACCATTGAAGAATGTTACAGAATTATAATTTCTTGTGTAGAATAACTCTATTAAAATACTTATTTAAAAATAATGAACCATCTTTAGAACTTTTTATATACATAAAGTTTATTTTTCATGTTCATTACCTGCATTGGTGAAGAGTTGTCCACTTTGTCAATTCCATCTCCCGCTACGTTGCCGCCACCCAAAAACGCAGTTAAAATTTTCAGGCCTACAGATAATAAATTAGCCCATGGGGATGTTGGAGCAATAGCCTATAAACAATTATTATACTCAAAAATTAATTCTCATTATACTAATAATGTATAAAAGACATTTGATAGTAAATAATCAAAATTAAAAATTCACCTGGAACATAATTATACATTTACATGATAACAAACAGTTTCCGTTTTATAAAATGTAGTTTCATAAGAGGTGGAATTTCTACTTTTTTAAATTTTTTTTGAAATGTTGTATTTAATTTTTCAATTTTACTACTGCAATATTTCTTATTATACTAATATAGACGAAATTAAGGGGTTAGCCTTCTTTTCTAATACGTGTATAGCTCCCATAAACTAAAAATCAAACATTACAAAATGAGAGTCATTTATTCGTTTAACCCCCTCCCCAAATAAAATCTTAGTTGTGCCTATGCATGTTGGTACTATTTGTTATTTCAACATTTTTATTCCTATCTGAATATAGTCGAAATTTTATGCCGAAACCGGTAGTCGGCATATCAATCTTTAATGATATTCTTAGTTTCAATTTCAAATATTTACAATGAAATGTCCTTCATAATTTCTTTCATAATTATCATTATAAATAATCTTTATTTATTCAAAAATTCATATTTCATTTTTTTTCTAATCTCAACAAATAGGCACCTGATCACCATCTAGAACATCAGATTTGCTTGGCCCGGTGGCTGCACTTGCGGGATTGAACAGCATTTGCATGATCATTCCTAATACGCTGCTCCATGAAAATCCACCAACACCTCCATCTTGCTACATTATAAAAGATACATAATTTTACATCATGATTTTTTATGATACAGTTATGAAGTATACATTTAATTTAGACCTTACCGATATAGAATTAGTTTGCACGTCTTCCAAATCATTGCGATCTTCTACAACTCCAGTTGATGATACTACTTTTTTGCTAGCATTTGGTTTTTCAACAAATTTTCTCGCATCTTGCTCAGGTTGATAAACTGGATAATTTCTTTGATATACAGGATGCTGTGGTTCATATTGACTTTGAGCTGGAAGAGAACGTGATTCTTGTGGATGAGTAAACGCTGGTGCCATCAATGTGGTTCCCATCAGGCACAGAAAGGCCCATCCTATGGCCTGCTTGTTGGCCATAATTTAATCTATAAAAATAATGATAGATATGTTATTTATATGTAACATTTATCATTTTGCATTACATTTTGACTGTATGTGAACAAATATTGAATATATAAAAATACATAAAGAATCAATATAAATAAAAAATACAAAACCAAAAATAACAAAATTGTGGATGGATGTACATAAGTTTTATTAAAATATTATTCAGTAGTTACCTGATGTCCTAATCTATGAAAACTATTTATTTAAGGCTAATAATTAAAACTTAAAAACTAAAATCCAGTTCATTATTATATAAATTCACTTCGCATTATAATTTAAAATTCAAATGCTCTGATTCAGTAAAAATTATATTTTGATTTGATACATTCCCTTGTAGTTTAAATATTGAAATGTTATTATTTATTTATCATATTTTTATATTTTTATGAATATGAATATGAATTGCCAAACTTGATCTATTTTCCTCATTTCAGCGTTTTTACATATTTTTATAGAAATAAAACTCAAACTGATACTTAAAAACAAGTTTTAAAATTACCCAATGTAATTTATTTATGCAACTTTCTACAAGTAATATGTTTTGTCCCATTAGATATTTTTAGAGTTCAAAAACCTCACATTTTCTACATGAATGTCAATGACCCTGATCATGGCAATGTATTATTATTAATTAGATAATTATAACTAAAAGGTACTTTTAGTTTAAATTAATTAAAAGTTATAACATATTTTTTACACAAATTATTAACTATTCTTAGTTTCTTTCAGTAAAATTATTAAGTACGAGTATATCACATGTAAAACCTTAATAATATGTAAATTTTTTTAATTTTTAATTTAGCCAAATTAATATCGTATATAAATAAGTATACATTTTTTGAATAATCTACGTCAGAAATATCAAACAGAATTTAATCTGTATTGTCAATATAAGAAAAAAAGTTATATAGTTCGTGACTGTAACTATTTTTGTAGAGAAATTAATTATTTTTTCAGGATTAACGACTACAGACCACTATAATTTATTTTCCCTCTATAATTAATGAACCCACATTGAACTGGCTAAGAGAGTAACCAGGTAGTTCTTTTGATATGCATTTTCTTTTAATCTTAAAATATACATGAAAGTTTTTCAGCCTTTCTGGTATCCTAAAAAATTTTTACCGCACAAAGCTTTAAACGTTTGCCACTTATTCGCCATACCTGATTTGCGTCAACAACTTTATAGTTATTGACATTTATGAAGGGCTTAAAACGTCAACTATTGTATATAATAATATTATGTATTTTAATAAATGTATTGAGCATAATAAAATATTTTGTAACTACATATTATTATCATTTATCATGAAAAAATACCTACTAATTTAATCACATACCTATACATAAGTATGAATAATATTTACGTAATAGTTTGATTTAAAATATTTATAGAATAAAATGTGTTGTACTCAATTTTCATCCTACATTATTTATTTAGAATAATTTACTACATAAACTGAATATTTTAAACTATTTACTTCTCATTTAAGAGAACGTACAATGCATTTTATTAAAATAAATAGAATACATGTATTTACTTTTTATAGTTAATAAAATTCCATACTTCTATTTTTATATTTAATTTTATTCAAACAGATACACTCTTTAGCGTAACCATGTAAAAAATTGAAGGATAAATTACTCATAAAATTCAAAATCGGGGGGGGAGTGGTAAAATACCATTCCAATTGTCAGGGGGTAAGGACTCTTCAATTTGGCCACTGGCTTACAAATACCAAATAATAATGAAACATACTTTTCGTATTAAATCTACTTATATAAAAATACTGATAATTGGAGTTGTATTTTTATATTTTTTTTCATTATATTTATTCTCGTATTGTAGTTATTACTTTATAATATTATAAATGATACAGTACGTTGATTACGTTTGGGCTAATGGGTGTGTAGGTCAAGAATGTCGTTTGACCAATTTCTACCTACTTATAAGCAACCTATAAATAACCATCAAAAATATGTGTGCGATCATGTCTCGATCTTCGATAAGAGAAAGAAATACTTTCGTCGCGGTTTTAGCATTAGACCGTGAAACATTGAGATATATATATATATATATATTATATACCTACATTGTATATAAACAATTTTTTTATCCGATAATATTTTAGAGTGGGTATATATTTAATTGTATTGTCTTGTACTGTCTAGACGCTTAGAAAGTAAACATAATATGTAGGTGATCCTATCTAAAAAGTAAAAACGTGTCAAATCAATTGTTTTAAAAGGAAAAATAGGCATATCTACTTTTTATGTACACCGTGGATGAGCTTAAAGCAATAATATAATGTATGTCATGCAGATGGCTAGTAAATAAATTTTGTTTTCTATGGATTAATTTTGATGATAATAGAACGTATTAACGTAGTGACTTGCTATTATATTAATGCTAGTATTAAATTAGGCTGTGTTATCAAGACAATAGTTCCGATGTTCACGTATAAACAAAAATAATTATAATTAACATAGTTTTTATTGTGCTTATAATCTGATTCAATGGCTTCATTTTAATTGTTGTTAGATTAACGGACATTTTAATACTAAGTGTGTGCGTGATGTGTATGTATAAAGCTATAGCTATATGTTCAGTTGTATATTAACTTAATGGAAAACGGATAATTTCTAACCACCGATTTTCCGATAGCAAACATTCAACATTCAGATATTTATTTGAATAAATATATTTCAGGTGTATCAGGGAATGGAGACAACTTCAAACCACAAAGTACTAAAATTGAACTCAGAAATAAAACAAAATACTAATTGAAATTTGAGGGATATTAGCCTAAAAAATAGATGCAAAAGTTTTAGTAGTGATATTTTAATTTGTTTGTCATCAATTAATTATTGTGCGAAAAAAAAAGTTCCGGAATACTCATTTTTGTACATCTGTACTATATAAAAGTCCACCAAAATATTTTCACCTTTCTTGTGGAACCTTCAATCACTTTATTAAGAATCTATCAAACCAATATTAATATAACTGAAACGTGGAATAATCAGTTAGCAAAACTCATTGGACATAAGCATCTAACTATTTATAACTTTATTAGGAAAATAAAGATTGCGGATTTCTGCGGACAAGGCAAAATTGGTTTTAAATACTGATGGAAATTCAAATAGTAAAAAGAGTTAAGACAAACTTGTAGCATAGAAAAACGTTTACGAAATGTATCTATGAAAATACAAGCGGACTAAATCGTGTATGTTTTTAATACTCGTAAATTATAACGTCAAAAAAGGAATTTTTTAATTATTTCTTATTTTATGAACAAGTGACGGTATTCTAGGTACTAGTACTTTTCACTATGTTCATTCAACAAATATTAATATTTCTTATTTAATATTAAGGTGTTGGTTGTATTTTAGTAATAAATAGTAAAATAGATGATAACTATTATGTTTTACAATGGTGCATCAACTATTATAAATATAATTATACCTTCTTCATTTATTAACTATTGATTTTTTTCTGGCATTCTTTTTCACGAATCACGTAATACATACGTACATTTTAATTTAATCTAATTATCGATTGGAGTTTTCTGGTGTCAAATGTCCTATTTTACGGCTAATTTCTGTGTTTCAAATTTCGTAATTAAGTTTTCAATTAAATCCTTAGTATTTATATCCTAAATAACACAAAACTCAAACTGTCACGTAGACATATATTATTAAATGTAAATTATTCTTTTTAAAAGTAGTTTCCCATACATTTCAACTTAGAACCGTTTTAAACGTTAATTGACAACTAATCAGTAATCTTAAATTTAATTTAACACTTATTAGCAAAAAAACAACTTGACAATTTTTAAACATATATAAAGTGTTGCGAGTTAAATAACTTATCCGATTTATACAACACATGTCAAAATATGTTAGATTAAAATACATTTTCACATTTTCAAATTAACTTTTGAAAATGTAAAACAATTTAGATTTTTATTTAATGTTTTGTTTTTTGCAGAATATATGTCTACTAATTGGACAGTAATATGTTGTCAATTAAATTGAAAAAATGCAAAACCGTGGTATCTAAATTTATATATATATATATATATATATATATATATATATTCATTTATTTATTCATCATATAAATACTTATCATTACTAACCTACAAAATAATAAAAATGATCGTTATTAAAATAATTGAGTTGAAGATCTTGGAATGCCGACCAAAAGTGGCCCACGCCTAACCTTGACCGCGGTAGTCGATGTCACGCACACGCAACAATAACCAAGTAACCCACATAGTCCGGTCAGTTACTTTCATTTAAATAGTAAATACCTACAATATTATACTTTTTCCTTAAGGATAGTCTCGTCATTGTTTTTACTTCCTCGAACCTACTAATATGCTTAGGTACTATTAGTCAATTTCAACATTTCGATGACCTAAATTTCGGTACAATTTTCTAATAACTCGATAAAAATGAATGCTTAATATTTATTTGTTTAATTAAAGTACAAGAAAGAGTACTACAACAAAATAATATAATTACGAGTCAATTAGATTTTTATATGTACCGAACAATATAGCCGTCGACGTTTAAAATTATCTATAATACGTTCGCGATGTTGAGTATGTGTCATGACTGCGACTTAGCAGTCAACAGACGTTTTATATTTCTTTGTGAAAATTTCTCTTCGTAATTGGAACCGATATTTATGCCTACGACACATAGCTGTTGGGAGAAAGTACGGTGAAATCATCTCGTCGACCTCAACGCATAGACCAATGTACTCGGTATCACGTGAATCATACCAATCAGTATGTGTTATTAGGTACCCGTAAAATACTCAATATATACTACACGTTTAAATTAAGTATATTATTTTATTTTAGTACATAATGGGCAAAAATGCGTCGGCTATTGAATATGTGTTGCATGTAGTACAGATATTTGAATTATTATTGTGTCCATTAAAATAACACAGGAGTGTCTTCCATTCAAAATACGCCATAAACATTAATATTATTAATACAATTTTAAAAATATTTACATACATTCCTAAAAGAAGTGATATTTTCATGCGAAAATCCTTTTGAAGTTTAAAAGTTTATTATAAAAAAAAAATATTTATTTAAAATAATTGTATGTCATACTTATATATATATGTTATACATTTACTTAATATACCCACTCGATAAACTAATTTCAAATTTATACGCGAAACGTTTAAAATAAATTTGATCCTAATGTTTCCGTATGAAAATAAAATAAAATACTGAACTATAAGCTAAATATTAAGCTTACTTAATTTAAAGAAAGTAGGCGCTTTTCGTAAAAAAAAAAAAATAATAATAATAATAATAATGAATAATTTTAATAAGAAAAATTGAATACACGATCGAACGAATTTAAATTCTTTATTGAAAATAATGTTTTTCTTACCTGCGTTAAAGTCTTCAAAATATGTATCCTTTCAGTAGTAAAGGACTCTTTAGCAGTAGAATTCTTTAAGTAAAAACAAACGAAACAGAAAAAAATTTAAGTAAATATACAGGTAGTTTAAGCTGTATCGAGCTTCCTTTTCGGACGGTTACTGACGCGACTGACGGAAGGTAAATGGCCCCTGCATAGAGTGTAACCGGTTCTCATACCGGCAATCCCTCCTTGAACTTGTTCCGGCCTCCGCATGTGACCTACATTAGCGAACACCACCACCACCACCACTACAACAACAATTTCTTCTTATACGATTAACGATAGACATCATCATATTTTGTTTTTAAACATTTCCTTCCGTAATAAAATTAAGACGCAAATAACAACAGATTTGTACTTTATCTAGATAAACGACAGCGCGTGTTATTTTTTACTACTCGTACATTACTTAAACGTTCCCTTACATCGTCACATAACTTTTTTTTGAGTACTCATTGTTACCTGTTACTACTGTATTGCAACTATCATGTATAACATAATCTCACCAACGATAACACTTTTAAATAATAACAGGACTTTAAGCTAACAAGAAGTATACTAGGTGATTCTTTTAATGTTCTATACTCAATCAATTTTTGTGCTATTTATATCGTCTACATAAATAAAATTAAAAACTCTGAAATGTAAATTTTTACGGAAAAATATCATTGTGTTTCGTATAAAACTACAAATTAAAAAAAAAAAAAAAATTATAGAAAGCACAATTTTTATTAATATACATAAGTCTCGATGAGCACATACAATTTTGAATGTAATATGTAAATTATAAATCCATAACATATTTTAATAAATATGAGTCATCACATAGGCATTTATTTTTTTGACTAAATAATTGAAAATTGTTTAAACTTTTAATGATCTTGAGTAAAATAAATTACGTTATCATAATTTCATCATTTTCATTTGTTTAAATTTTAATTTCTTACGAAGAAAATATTTAATATGAATTCAATTACTAAATTATACAGCATATTACAGACCTATGTTTTACACTTCAAGCAAAAAAAAAGTCACCACTGAGTGGTTTCAATAACTAAGACAAATCATGTTCATCCATACTTTCCGCACATACGTCTTCTATAAAAAACTAACTGCAGATTGTATATTTATAATAGAAAATAATATATATATATATATATATATATTAGATACAATGTGAATCAAAGAATGTATTGGTTTTACAATGATATGTTTTTCCTTTATATCAGTGAACACTTTTTTAGTTTGCAAATGTCGTTCAAAAGTTACACTTTCCAGGATAACTCAGAAAATGGTCCCTCTAAGAACTTAAAAGAGGTCATCTTTCTCTTTTCTCAATAGTTTTTCCATATGTGTGAAAAAATAACCAAAAAAATTACAGGAAACCAATCAGATTTGTCATAAACGAGATTTTGACGGAACCAATTATTCTTGTAAATTAGTCATAACTTAACAATTATTCTTTTCATTAATCGTTTTAATATTTTAATAAAAATATTTCTCAGAATACATTTAATTTAAAATTTAATTAAGTAACAAAATTCCAAAAACAGCATATCAAAATGTTAATATTCTAAAAGAATATTATATAACTGTTAATATTACATTAGTAATACATACTAATATACACACTACCTATTACAATATTAATACTGATATAACTATAATTTAATCTTTCTTGAAAATTCTTACCAACTGGAATATATAATATATATTTTACTTTAAATCCTATATGTCGTAGGTCACATGAAAAATTCGTTTTTTCGCGAAAAAAACAAGGTCGACGAGATGGCCCATTTACATAATTGATATTTTTTTCACAGCTAATGGTTATTTAGGCTTTTGCATACATACTAACAGTAGTTAGGCATCACAAAAAGTTTTTCCATACAGTCGACTATTTTTAGGTTTATTACATACAGACCAACACAATTTTGTAATTATTTTCATAAAAATCAAAAATTATATAAATGAAAAATCGGAAACTAACGACAATTTTTATAATTTATAATGCTATTATATGATGATAGGTAATGGTTATCTCTGGTTTACAAAAATGCACTTTTGTTGAAATAATAAAATAAATACTATAATAATTATATGTAAACTGTAAAAATATTATATTTATTTTTTAAGGTAGGTAAATCAAACGTTTATATTAAGTATGTATTATGTGTATTATCAAATTACTAGGAAAGTAAAAAATATGAGGGTATTTATTATGTGTATTTTGTATTTTACATTTATGTCATTAAATTTGTTATTGAAAAAAATGTATACATATATATATCTGTGTGTGTGTGTGTGTGTGTGTGTGTGTGTGTGTGTGTGTGTGTGTGTGTGTGTGTGTGTGTGTGTGTGTGTGTGTGTGTATTCGTATTTACTTATTTGCACATGTAGTTTTTTCGTGGCATTTTGAACTGTAGAGTACTTACACTATACTTCCGGTAAACACATCTATTTGGTTTGCACGATGTTTTGCAACAACATTTTTTATAACACTGCCCTTTAAATTGTGACTTTTCGACATTTCCTTTAATGTCAGTATTTTATTTGGTACTTTGTCAATATAAAAATTATTACGAAATTCTGCTGGCCTGTGTATAATAACATAAAAATAGTTGGCTTGTTTGGTCAAATAATTAGTAGTTTCGAAAAAGTATAAGTGTCACTGTTTGTAAACTTGAAAATTAACCGGCTGTTTGGAAAAAATAATTCATATTTTCTTAAAGGCTTAACTCCTGTTAGTCAATATCAATAATTATGAAAAACTATTTGCGTCAAAAAAATAAATTATAAATGAGCTACCTCATCGCAAAGAACCGTTTTTTCGCGAAAAGGCGAATTTTTCATATGGCATGCAATACATACACTAAATATTTTATTATATTTTAGTCAACATCATTTGTCCGACCTCAATAATTATTTCATTATTCTAAAAACAATTAACTATTATACAATCATATTCAAAATTAAATTTATTATTTCATAAAATTATTTTAAATAATTATGATTTATATTACATAATATTTATTCAACTAAATATTTTATAAACAATAGTTTTTGTTTCATTATTATCGACTAGATTACATGTTCAGTTAACATTGTATGCATTGTGCTGCAAGTCAATCAGTAGAAAAAGAGATCAAATTAATAATATATATACATATATATATGAATATATCTTACACGTAATAATATAGGATTGCATTCCTATAAACTTCCTTATGTTTGCAAGCATAGTGAGTAAGTCACAATGCATGGTAAATCATTACAGTATGCGAACCGGAAAGATGATTTCTTTTTTTTCTGTGAATTAATAAAAATGCTTGAAAACAATGACAATGACAAAAAAGCGTAACATATGTTTCATAATTGTAAAAATATGTAATAATTGTATTGTGTATTGTTTAGTGCGTAAATTAAATATATTAAAATGTAAAAATTAAAATTATGAAACTATATATTAAAATAATGCAAAATATACTATCTAATAATGAAGTAGATATAATTTAACTTTTTTCAAAGATGAGTTACATGTTTAGCTATGTTTTAGGATAATTAATATTAGTTAAAGAATTAACTTCATATATAACTCTATTAATATTCATAATGTTGCAATAAGTACCAATATTCATGCTTTAAATTGATATAAAGATGCAAATTTTATTTTTTATAACACTTAATAATGCATACTGTATAGTAAAATATTTTTTGGAATTTAAAATTATAAAATCCGATTTAAAAATCAAAATAATCAAGTTGTGACAATTAAAATAAATGTTATGAACAGACTATGTGCAAGTATATTTTAAATATCTTATGATTCTGTATACCAACCACAAAAATAAAAGTATGTAATTTTTGGATTTTTTTTTTAAATAAAGTTTTTTTTTTTTTATTAATAATTATTAAAATGTTTCAACACGCTAGGTGCTACTACAAATCAGATAACAATTACAGTGGTTGATACCTAAATTTGGAGTGAGATAATATTATAAAGATTATAAATTTACAAATAGTTGTTAATAATGGTAGACATGGTTGAATATAATCAGTTTCAATTGAAATTAATATAAAATTAATGAGGATAAGTCAGAGGAAAAGATAAGATTGTGTTGGTCTGATGAGACAATGAGCGATAGTATTATGAGGAGATAACGCCATATGATAACTTCATATGATTTGGTTTTAATTCTGGGTTGACAGTGAGGGTCAGGATCTTTGACATGTTGAAACTTTGGAGCAGATTTTTGAAATGTTGACTCGATTGCTGGGCATCCTTTGAAGTTTGCGGTGTGGTTTTTGGTGCGTAAGGCGCATTTAGCAGGACTATTTCGGTCTTTAGTGCACTTGATTGTCAGGTGGTTTTCATCACATGTGACACATCGAGCTTCGTGGTGGCAGTAGTTTTGGCAATTATGCCATAGCGGTGGGCCACTTCTTTTTTTGACTAGTTTTTCGATTTTCACTTTTGTGTTGAGAAAAGATGTAATATCATGGATATCGTTGTTCTTTTCTTGATGATGGAAATCCACAAAGAATAATGGAAGTGGGCAGTTATTTTTGTTTTTGGCATCGTGAATATTTTTAACTGAATGTCCTAGTTCAGCTAGACCGGAAGTAATATGAGTGTGTAAGGTAATGTTATGTAATTTTTATAACGGCTCTGTGTGTTCGAAGGCATGGGGGTGAAAACGAATGGAAACTAGCGTTTGTTTCGTGTAAGTTATCTATTATTGCATTGTAAGTTCGGCGACCGGTGGGTTGTACAATGAGGTATGACAGAGTTGATTAACATGTGAAACCATTGGGTCCGGTGATATTTTTAGGACGGTGTTGAATGCTGAGAAGTTGGATATATTATTGATGTGGATAGGAGAAGCCTCGGTCTCGAAGTTATAAACTTTGTAAAGAAGACTGTCCGGATCTTCTAGTGCTAGTTGAGGGTGTGGCGAGTACATTTTCTTCTTCTGTGTTGAGTACAGTGTAACAGTTCGGGGTGACAAAAACTTTTGATTTTTTGGTAATTTCTTTAGACGAACTATTTCATAAGTTTCGCTTCGTTGTTGATGGTGTGTGCGGCATGATAATGGCGTAATATTATTGTACAAATTACATATTAGCGATATAATAACGAAGCACAGACGACGTGCGTGTGTTCTTGTTGAACGCTGCGGCTGGACTAAAAAATGTTTTAATAATATTAATTTATAACTTAAAACAAATATAATTCATCCATTTACAACCACTTTTAATTTAATAAAAATAATTTCGTTTGAAAAAGTACCTTAGATATTTGAGTTCAAATACATATTGTTATGTACTTAAGTTTCTCAGGTATTTTTAAAACCAGCACTCAGCGTTTTAACCGTTAGCTATCATATTCAATACATTTTTGTAGGTTTTACTTTATCCTTATAATTATAATAATTTTCATTTTCATTGAAAAATATTCTTTTATGCGTGGTGGCCTGTAGGTTTTTGTTATCTACAAACCATGGCAGAGCAGTGTACTGCTTTAAAATAAAACCTAAATTTAAAAAAATTCTTCCCCCGCCTGGTAAGCTTTTAAAACTACGTCAGTTCCCTTGTGACTTTTTTAAACCTTAATGAACCATTTTCTTCGAGTTTACAAACCCAGCTCATAATTTAAAAATTTAAATATAGCAATAACTTATAACTTATAAGTAACACTTTATTTGATTTGAAGAATATGTTAAAACATAAACATTAAATATAAAGTACACATAACGTCTTAAAATTTATTATAATGAAAAATAATTTTTAAAAACTTGTTATTCAGCTGTTTTTCATAAAATACGAGGGTATCATTTTCAATGTATAAAAATTATAACAGATTTAAAAATTTTCCAGAAACAATGGTACCTACTTACCTACAACCTACCAAATCGCAAAAATTTGACAAACATACAATTAAGACGAAATTGGTTTTTTGAACAATCCGTTTGTTAATAAAACGCTCATGAGTAGTATTACCCACCAAGTAGCTTAGTAATAAATTTATTTATCACAAGACTTTTGCTGTACCAACAGAAAATAAAATATTTAAAACAAATTTGTATTATAAAACATAAGTAAAGATTTACTTTTCAGTCTAGCTCAAATTTAAAATTCAATTTGTTTTAACTGCTTGGATAGAAATTTATTAGGTACATTTTCATTTGTTTATTATTTTCAGTTTATCACTAATGTGATACTAATATGTGATTATGCCAAACAGAAAATAAAATTAATATTTGTCATTTATTCAGACTCCAGTTTAAATACTTTGCTCTAAGAATTAGAGATGTATTTATCATAAACGTTCAATTAATTACAACGAATGTATATATTATTGGATAATCATTACCAAAAGGAACCATCATGTAACCTATGCATAATTCAGAGCTAAACAGTATTAACCTTCTTATTGAAGAATATTAGCCGATGCAAACTATTTTGTTTCGTGGAACGAGGGAAAGCGATGATAATGACTTTCTTCACTATAGACCGGTAAAGATGTATAATAATAATGGATGATTAACTTTTTTTTCTATTTTTTACAACGAATCGAAAATTCCAACTGGAAAACCAGTACAAGTCATACGCATATTTAACTTTCTTACACTCACACGCAAAAATATTATCACATATTACGTAATTTACAATAAAAAATTATGAATTAACGATGCACAATACAAATAATTTTCAAAGTCTTACTAAAAAAAATTAGGTTTGTCTATATGTGCATTGAATTTTTATCAAAATTACTAAAAACTAATTAATGTTTATTAATGACTTATAGAAGTAAAGTTAACGGGTTATTTCCTCATCGCGTCACTCAAGCCCAAAATGCACTGGCATCAAATGTGCTAATTGCATAAATTTAATACAATGATAGTACATACCTATGTATAATGTATATATATATATATATATATATATTTTTTTTTTTTTTAATTTTATTTTTTTTAACACAGTGTATTTTATTTTCTAAAAGATTTCCATGGTGTTTATTTTATTTTTTAAGTTTAAAAAATTTAAGAAATTCACGAGACTATAATAAAATGTGGCTGGTGATTCAATCTCCATGAAAAGATGTATTATTAAATAAAAAAATATTGTTTTTAGTTTAACCTGAAATGATCATAAACATAGTTCCTCTGATTCACGCATGTATTCTAAAGACGTAATACTTTCGAAAACAAAATTCAACGGTGTAAAATTAATTTGTACCTACGAGAAATTCCTATGTACTCGCCTAAGGATAATATACCTATTATCTACTACTTTCATATTCACTTGAGTGTGAGTCAACTGTATTACATATAAATTCCAAAACCACTATACAAGAAATCGGACGCAGGTATACAACTCATTTTCAGTGATTAATGTGCGATTATATAGTTACCGAAAAGTTAATAGGATTATTACAGTCAAACTGATTTTTACGTATAAACGGATATAGTGTACAGCAAAATATCTACTGCCAGTGTTTATGATTATGAACAATATAATTCACTCGTTAAATAGGAATTCAAGAATACCTCTTTTATTTATGACTAGATGACATTTGTCAAATTGTAAAACGAAAAAATATTTTCGCATTAGACATTAATCTAAATGAAAAAAATGCACGAAAATGTAAGAAATTTACAAAAAAAATTTATTTTATGCATAAGATTTTCATATGGCAATTCAAATCTCTTTACTAAATTATTTACGTTTATGAACTATATCGGTATGTTCGGTGTGTATTGTTACTTATGTTAATTATCTGTATTATTAAATTTATTATAAATATTTTATGTGAAATTATTATATAAATCGTTATTTTATTGCTCCGTAATTTACCATTTTCTACATAGTTAAGCCCTTTCTTTGTAAATTTACCATAAACTGTACTTGAGCCTTAACATGCATTTTCAATAATAAATAAAAATCTTTGCCCGTTAATAAAGTAGTTTTGAGTGGATGTTTGTTTAACAATAACGAATAGAGTATTTTCTGCAAAATACACGCAATTGCAACTATATGTATTAACTGTTAATTTGGAAGTAACGAATCTGATCTAGGTCTGGAAATTAAAAATTAAATATATGTTAATCATACAGATATTTATTTTATTATTATTAATTACATAAATATAGCATTAAAGAGATCTTTTCAACTTTTTGGATCTTAATACACATTTTCTCCAATAAACAACGAGTTAAAATAAGCGTTAATATTTGCTAGTTTTAAACTTGATACACCGTAAGCCATAAAATTCCATCAATGATTGTTTTTTTCAATCAAAACCGCCACCTCAATATAGAATACCAAATAATTTTGGTTTATTACATTATATATTTGCTCTCTATTTATTTTCTTCACTTATGCTTATTGTAAAAACAAAATTACAGATTCTATGATTTCAAAATAAAAACGAAAAACAAATTCTTCACCATTTAAGTTATCGAAGTTACACTTAATCTAATCAATACGTTCAGTGTATACAATATTTATGTAGAGAATAGTTTTGACTTTTAGGAATCAGGTAGGTCTACGAATTCTTACATACGTTCTAATTATTAATACATTTCATAAACAATTAAATTGGGAATTATAATATAATTTAAAAGTACCCATTATTGATTCAATCGCTATAGTTAGTAATATATACACATAAATATATATATATATGTGTGTGTGTACAGTCATAGTTTTATACATAGGTATTTAATTTAATCTATCTTACATAGAAAACATTAACTATTTACTTTCAAAATATGTTTACTGCAAATAATAAGTTATTATAATATACGAGTGGAATTCTGTCAAACACAAAACGAATAAAGAAAAATAATTATTCAAACAAATTATTATTTTTGTGTAGACAATTTAAAAGATTATAGTCTGTTGTATAATAAAATTATTGTAATATTTAAGTGTGTTATCCCTATAATTATTAACACACAACTACACAAGTACTATAATTTATTAGATACATTCAAAGGCATACGCACAGATGATAGAAAAGAGTCATAACCTCTTTTCGTGGTATATATTTATCAAAAATATTATAAAAATATTTAAATTATTATTTAGGAAAATTAAAGTTTTAACTTATCTAGAAAAAATTGAAGTGTTTTCTATTAATATTTGGATTTTTATCCTTATAATAGGTACCAACAAATATGTATCTACTTGGTATATGTATAATTTATAGCTATATTTGCACTTTGATGAATACATAAAATACACATGTTTATTATTTATATACCTACAAGGAATGTTGAAGAGCGTGCGTGCATGTACAATTCATTCAAAACAATCTTATCTGTTTAATTCATATATTTTAATAACGTGATGACCGAAATATAAATATAATACTATGTAGATGATTCGTTAATCTTTCAGGTTTATACAGTGTTCGTATATACACTTATTTTTTACATAAATTTATAAACATTTTTTATCACAATATTATGCTATACCAACCTAGATATGACGGTGTCGTGGTATGCGATCATTCCGTACTACCGTTATGAAGCTGACCCACCTGAGTATGTGTGTGTCTTCAAACCAGCGCCTGTAACACAAATTCCTTTCCTTCCTCTCACCCAAACACAACCGGTAATCTTATATATATATATAATAATAATAATAATTAGTGTGCATATGTGATGTGTGTGTGTGTGTCCGAGAGTATGGTGTCGCCTTAAAATCGATCGTGATGACCTAGAAGTCATATCTTAAATAGTCGTTGTAATATTATTTTCTTATGTTTATAATTTCGTAGAAATGAATTTAACGCGTTCAGCCGTTAAAATAAGTGTCGGTCACTGCAGTTAATCTCGTTAATAATTAATGTGTAGAGTATTCGTTTAGCAAATTATATGCATGATAAAAATATATTAGGTTTTGCCGACAAATTATAAAATATTATTGATCTAATACATATTCAAGTAGGTACATTAATTTGTTTAAAGTCTGTTCAATTAATCAAATCTAATGAAGGTTATGCATGAATATATATTTGAAAATGTATTTTTAAAACAAATAAAAACATACTCAAAAACTTTTAAGCTTAGCGAATAAAGTATGAACTACACATTGTCAACAGTAAAAATGTAGTTTATAATATAACTCAATCCATTCCATATACTTTTTATAATTACATACATTGGATTCTGAATGAAGTAAAAATTGTATTAGTTTTTCAATAATGTATGTGTCTTTTTATGATGTATGTTTTCGGGTTAAAAGTAATTCAAGAGTTTCTTTTATGACCTTTATAGAGCAGAATTTTTTTTTATCGATTTTTTGTAATACTTAATAATATTTCAAGCGTAAAAAAAAACTATCGAAAATCTGATTAAAAACCATGAAATACCAAACACTGCATTTTCACAACATTATTTTATTTATTTAACCATAGCTTCGAATATAATATTGTCCTTTCTAAATAACAACTAGATGACATTTCTGATCTATATAGAATCTGAGGAGACTTTTGGTCACTCCTTTAACAAATTAACAACTGTCGTAGTTACAAAAAAAAAAATAGAAAAAAAAACACTTGATTGTTAAACCATTACATTCGCTTCACTATGTATAATGTGAACATCAATATTAAAACACCCAACATCTAAAACAAAAAATGTCAAATTATTTAAATTTAAATAGTGACCATCACTTAAAAAACCACACATCTAAAAAATGTTGGATGTAAAAATTAAAAAAAAAATTATGAAAAAATGTGGCTATGAAAAAAATAAAAATTGTTCAAAAGATTAAGTTTTATGAAAATGTTTTAATATTTTTCATTAGGAGAACATTAAGCAAGATTGCAAAATAATCTTATAAAAATATCTGAATAGGATATTTAGGTATACAACTCTTTAAAAATTTATCTAAAATCGTATATATTTTACAATGTTAATTCAATATTAGTTTTATTTTCATTAATAAACTTTACATCCAACGTACATATATTCATGTAAGTAATTACATGAATGCAGTATGTTGAACATAAATTTTGCGGTACTTTTTTTAAATGCACCTGAATTTACCGTTTTTATTTAAATCAAATAAGGTATGTATTTGAAAGCCGATTGCCAAACATGTTGAAATGACGATGGTTGTTAACTGAGTAAAATAATCATGTGGAAAAACTTACTAAAATTAATGATGATATATTAATGCTATAATTATTACAAGAAACATTTATAAAGAAATGGTCAACTATAAGATACCTTCGATATATTTTTCGTGAATATTCCATAATTCTATACTATGAATAATAATAATTCCTATTTAAGATTGAAAGAGTTCTGAAAAAAAAATATTTGAACTTTAATAATTCTTCTTTAATAAAAATTTAAGGATTTGGTCTGCCGAGCGAATAGTCCGTGGTTTATTTAAGTAAGGATCTTCGGTCCAAACACGTTGTAAGATAATTTTATTTTTATTCACATCTCGATACCTACTGTAATTATTTTTCACCATTATTATTTACTATGTTTGGTTTATTAATTAAATTCGTAAGTCAGAGATTGAGAATGGTTACAAATAGATATGCAGGCATTTTGCAAACGGTATAACTATAAACGTATATTTTTTTCTTTGTTGTTTAATTAAAAAATAACGGTGCAGTGGTCGATGATAATCAACGGATACGATTAAGTTTAATTTTTTGATCCTATTTTATTCAATAATGAAATGTAGTTTTATTATATACTACGACAACTCTCATCTGGTACAACAATAATTATAATTTACTCGGGTACGTTATAAACGTATCCTCTGATTTTACTTCAGATTAAAACTATACTTCCACGAATTGAATTAGTCGGTCTCGATTCGTCAATAATTAATAATAATAAGTATAACACTTTATTTATTTCTTCAACGTCAAAATTCAAGTGTGTGGCATCCATACGTGGAAGTTGGGGGAAGGGCGAATAGACAAAATGAATCGATATATATATATATATACATTTCGCAATTTTTTTTATGCCTTTTAATGTCTTTTAGTATTTTTAGTAATAGTTTTAAAATGTACCCCCCTCCCTATAAATCTGCGCCTGGTGGCGTCAAAGTTATGAGATATTATAGAATATCTGGTGTTTGATTTTGTTTTCAAGGTGTGGTAAAGACCGTCTCATCGAGTTATATTTATACGGGTTCAAATTTTGAATTACGTCTTAAGTGACTGCTAATATGGTAAATTATAAATGTATTTTTGTTTGTTATTTCAAAAAATTAGTAATTTTTTAGTAGTAAAACCTGAAAACATTATCAAGCTTTTTACTCATGCATTAATATTTGTATAACAATCACTTATTCAATTCAGTATACCTTTTTATAAATGCTATATGTAGTAAATTAAATGTTTTCGCGAGTGAAGAAATCGACTTTCTATTAAAAACTTAAAAATTTCACATATCTTAGGATTTAATGTCTCAGAAAAACTGTAATACAGCGATTGTGGACTAAATAAAACATTTTAATTAGGTATAATTTATATTTTAATCAACTAAAATTTACATCAGTCGTTGTTCATACTTTATGCACTAATATATTATATGATATACCTTTAGATAAATTTATAGTTTTAGAAAACCAGTTGAACTAATTGTTTTATATAGGCAATGTAAAGTTTTATTATATAGCAAAACAGATCATTTAATGATTTGTAAAATAATACTGCTACATATTTGAAGTTTTCAGTAAACTTTCAACTTAGGTTTGGCATTCTCTAAAAAACTAAACCAGTAGGTAATAAAATAATCAGATAAATTTTGTCTAGACATATTCTCGGAAAGCGACGATTTATCATGGCTTTTAATTTATTTTTTATTTTTTGACCTTTTCTTATAACATCTGTATAAAATTTTACAATACGAATATGTAGTGATTTAATTAACATACACTTTATCAGATGTGAAAGAAAGAAGTATGTTCATAGTGGTGACAATTCTTTCCACTAATAAAAAATTGTGTACACTAAATACAAAACGATGAGTTACTTGTAAAAATATACTCCCTTAAATGGTACACATCCTTATTTATTTCATTTATATACATATATATATATATATTTTTTTTTTTTTAATAAAATATATTGCTTTTGTTCAATTTTAAAATATCATATCGTTGATTTAATCAAAAGTTTAACAAAGTCTCATTGATATTTTTCTATGGTTATTCTATAATTTATTTATTTTCATTTTGTATACAATATTAAAATTAACCATAAGAACATTCTGAATTCTTATTACTGTTTTATGTACACGATTGAAATGTTTGGTATTATTTATTACACTTTATCATATTACTTATACTAGATACTAGGCATCTACTTATGTGTTATTTACTATACAATATTGACTAGTCAAATTAAAAATTCTCTAATCCCATAGGCGTATTATAGAAATCACAAGTAAAATGTCCACATGTTTAATTATGTTCAAAATCTTAAGTAGGTACTGCTCATTAAAAAGTATTGCTGACTGTTGTGCGTTATAACTATACGAAATTAAACGTGGAAAAAATAGGTACACAACAAATGATCAAAACCGATAAAATAAAACAATGAAAACGACAGTACAGTTGTAATTATACAGGTGCTCTTACCTATCTATTTCATTCGTCAACCGAAGCATATAATACTGTAAGAATTCGTTGATGACGCGGAGTCTATCACCAATGAATGTTATCGGAGTGACTGCAGCAGCGCGTATCGGCCAATTTTAATATTAATCTATCAGCGGTGACCAACGATACTATTCATTTTTAAGCATCCGTAAACATCGTGACTAAATAATTAGCGTGCCATCAAGTGTTAAATGCAAAGAACACTCGTCAATGGAAAGTCAATAAACACGTTACAGTGTCTACCTCTGTTGGTATACATTATACAGGATGTCTCATACAACATGTTACCAAACATAAATAAAAATGTTTTATTTCATCAAGAAAATGAGTATAGAAAATGAATATAGTTGGATATCACACCCTGTGCCCACGACCATAATATTATGTTTATATTAGCATATTTTTTGAAGATAAGTCCATTGTTTGTTAAATAACTGTATCAGTATGAGATTTAAGAATGTTCTTATTATTTTTTTTTAATTATCTCGCAAAAACTAGTTCATTTAAATATTTAATTTTCTTAGTTCTTATGATTTTATTCTATGATACATTATATATAGATAATGTAAAAAACAAAATCCAGCTCATTAAATAATTACTATAAAACTAATGTTATACATTTTAAAACTATTCCCCTCGTAAAAATAAATTAAAGCTAAATAAATACAATGCATTTTAAAATAATAAAAGTGTATACATTTTTTATTGAAGGGTAAAAAATGTTGCAAATAAATAATACTTTCACCTAAATAAATATGAATATTATACTTTCTGTGATATGTTAAAAAGTAACTTTTTAAAAAGTTTATGCTCTGTCATCGTTTATTCACTTGAATCGAAAAAAAATATCCTTTAAAATACGTAAACAGTGCTGATTGAAACTAGTTTGTATATTATTATAAATATAGTGAAAATATTAAAGTCATTATTATTTGAAATCATAGAATATTTCAAAATATATTATAAAAAGGCACCATAATAATGGCAGTGGAAATTCACCATTCGTTTCTTAGGTCTTCGGATAAAATAATAGCTGTGGGAATTCCATTCGTCATTATTACGGTCCTGAGAGAAGATAATGGACAATGGTTACGTGAATAATTAAAAATTAATAATTTCTCTAGAAAAACCACTCTGAGCAAAGCTTTAATGTGTCATTTACCGTTTTAATATTTTACCATTTTAAGTTGAATTGTTTGAATGATTTTTTTTAAAATCTAATAAATTCTTCTATTTTACTAAAATATTTTAAACATACATGCCATCTATACCCAAGGTGACCATACGTCCCGTTTTGAACGGGACAGTCCCGTTTTTGAATTTCTGTCCCGTTGTCCCCCGGGAAATCTTTGGGAAGCTAAAATGTCCCGTTTTCGAAAAGTAGACAAAAAAAATAATGAAAATAAATGTTCTTTGGCGAAATATCGTTTTTAAAAAAATATACAAGTATTTAATTTTGTAATTATTACTCGAAAACATTTTGTTTATAATAAGTTAATTACCTAGTAATAAGTTAATTTAACTTTTTTGTCCTTTAAAAACATTATAAGTACCACAGAATTTTGCTAATAATATTATTAAATTAAAAATATTTTTGTTTGTAACAAATAATTATGATTTTTTTTTTTGTCCCGTTTTGATTAAAAAAATATATGGTCACTTTATCTATACCTCAAGTTTCATTATGATAAGATATGTCAATAAATTTTTGTACACATTTTAAGTCAAAAATGTATGTAAAATAGTTGATTTTTCAAAAATATTATAAGAACCTTATTAATCAATCTTAAAAAAAATTGTGACTCACGATTTTTAAAAATTGTTCAATATGTTTTACGTAATGAGTATGACTATATTAAATATTCAAGTTTTATATCAATAATTAAAAATTTTATTAGAAATGAACTCAAAAAACCAAAAACTTTAATGATTTTTTAACGTTTCGTCGAGTATGTAAAATTGTGTTATAATTATAATATACTAAAAGTTTCAAGTTCCTAGTGCTATTATTTTTTAAGTGAATGAAAATCTCGTTTACAGAACATTTTGCAGTTTTTCATCAATTTTTCGACAGTTTTCTTTACTCATGAAAAAACTAGTGAGAATAGAAAATTACCCCTCAAAATACAATCTTAATCCAATTTTTTATCTATAGAGCTACTGGACGCAACTTTTGGGACGCAAATTCCTCTACCCTGAAAAGTTTCACAAGAAAAAAACCATTTAAGACTAATAATATATTCGCTTCACTCAGAATCTAAATTGGTACTATTAAAATCTATATGAAAATAAAAATAACAATATGTGATTTAAAAAATATTTTCTAAGTTCTAATGGTTAATTATAATTTGAAATATCAAAAATCATAATAATAAAAAGTTAAAAAATTATTTAGTAGATAAATGCCCTGAACGGACCATATACAAAATTTGCTCATCAAACGCACGATAGTGTTGTAACTTGTATGATGAAATATTAAATGTGAAAGAAGTAATGAATCATTGATTTTAGAAATCGACTATGATGCATAATTTTATTTCCGGTTTAGTCATTTGAATCTTCCAGTGGTGAAGCTTCATAAGAAACAATAAGACAATGTTGATCCTAATTTCGATTGGAAAAATTTACAAGTTGCCGATTTTGGAATAAATTTTATTATTTCAATGAAAAATACTATTTTATTTAGTTTTTTTTCTAAACCTATTAAATATCCATTGTGTGTTGCGGAGAATAATATTTACATTATACACAAACAGACATTGATACAACGATTCGTGTGTCTTTTCCCAGTGTGTGGTCTTGGGCGGAAATAGTTTGGCGGGTGCGCGGGGTTTGTAAACACGCAGCATAGCGATTTTAAGAAACATGTTCGATGGCTTTCATCACTTTTAGGCACTTATCGATGGCTATTATTATTTATTTTAATTTTGAATTTAGTCATTCCATCTATTCGTGCCATCGTTGTAGATGTTATCACAACTGCGTTTCGTGATGTAGATATCGACTTACAAAATTAATCGTATGCCTACCTACCCGGCTTATCCACGCTTCGCTACTAAAAATAATTTGATATATTTTTGGTGAAAATTTCTAACTCAGGCATTATTTTCTATGGAATTATAACAGAATAATCCATATAGATTTAATTGTGTTTACTTTATTAAAAAAAAAAGTTTTCCTGAAGCCACTATTGCACTATTATTATAATAACGGTAACATTGATTATAAACAAGATTTTTATAAAATTAACTTGAAATGTTCATAATATAACACCAACAAAAATTTTACTGAAATTTACTCAAAATACTTTCTTTTTTTTTTTTTTAATCGACCACTTTTAACCTAAAAACAGAATATTTTTTTTTTATTTGATAAAATATTTGATTCCTTATTAAAGTCTACAAATTTTATATAATATTACACGAATAAAAAAAAACATTTTTCGGGATCTTTTCTAAAAGCGTTTCAAGCTAGGTATAATTTAATTTCTGTATATTGAAATGGAATTTCACTCAGAAAAATTTATCTAAAGAAATGGTTTATTTTGAAATTATTTGGAAATGACCAATTTCTTGTCCGAGGAACGAAAAATATCCATGGTGTAAGTATGTTGGAATTTTTACATTTAAAACACTCATAAATAGAAATTGACTTTATCGATGTTTAAAAAATATAAATATGAGTAAGTTTGTACATTAATTTTATTACTTAAAAAGGAACTCCCAATATAAAGTATAATAACAAAAATTAATTCGCAATTATTCGTTACATTAATTATTTTAGCCATAATTCAAACTATAAACGCGTGTAAAAATAGTTCATTGAGTTTATTTTTTATGGAATAAGTACTGAACATAAATAAAAAATACTTGTATTAAACTAGTTAACTGATTATACCCAGTTAAAAAACCCGGGCATACTTTGCACCAGGGATATTTCTTCGCTTCTCGGACAAGAAATAATGGGGATGGGTATATTGAATTTTAAAGAAACGATGGATCATTTCTTTAGTTCAACTATTCTGAGAAAAGCTTCAGAATAAAAAATGTAAATGCCATTAAAATATTTTACCATGTTTAGTCTAATTTTCGAGATAGTTTTTGAAATTTGTCAAAAATGTTTTTATCGGGTAAAAAAATATTTTTTTCACCTTAGATTCAAAACATGATGTTCTATATGTATCTAAAGTTTCACTATGATTGAATTTCGTTAACATTAAAGTTGACAATTAATTTAAAAACAATCTAGTCCATAAAAATCATATATACATTTTTTTTAAACTAGATATTTCTAATATATTTTCAAAGTTCTATATTAAGTTTAATGATGCGGGTTTGCTGATAGTTATTTTGAAAATAAGGATGTGCATTTTTGATCATTTATGAAAATACGCGTTATTTAGACATTAAAATCAGGTCAGTGTGCTGTGAGAATAATGGAGAGAAGAAATAATAGTCATTTAATTAAAAAAGGTCATATATTATACATACGATTTTCATAACGCTACAGCTATGATGTATAGGTACCTATTACAATGTCGCATTCGTTGCATATCCAAAACTACACACCCACGTGTGTATGCTGCTTACTTCTCCTACTGACTACATCATTTATATTATTTATGCATGTATGTTAATCACATTCAAATACACACAAAAGAGACGAAAACCATGGGAATCAGACTAATTTGTTTAATTTAACGAGAGTATAATAATATGATCGTCATCAAATTATATACATTTTTTTAAACGTTTTCTCTTGATTTAAATAATATTAAAATATATTAATTATGTCTCATTAAAGAGATTTATTTGAAATTATTTAATTTTCAATAGTTTTTAAACTTAAATTATTATTAAAGATATAACAGAATACTACAAAAATAAAATACTGTGTAAGATATATGTTGAATTAAAGAAGTTTGACATTCAACTTTAAATTGGGATCTATAATTGCATTGTCTGAATTCATATTTATTTATATATTATTATAATTTATAAAATAATTCTTTCAATTTCTGAATAAAACAACATACAAAATACAAATATATAAATTTGTAAACTATTAAAAAACTATTTTTTTTAAATGGATGTCATTACATGTTCTACCCCTCCTCATCATCATTAATTATTGAAAAACATGCTGAATTTACCGGGAAAAGTGGTCCAGTCTCATGAAAATGTCTAATTCACATACGAATATATAAATGTGTAGGAGGAACCGGGACTAGTTGGATACCGGAGCAAATTTACCAAGCCGATTTTTGAAGTCAAGTATTTGAATAGGATTAACTGTAAGACGATCTTGATACTATATCTAAATATGTTGTTCTTTATCGTCATACGAGTCGATGTGAGGAAGAGAGATTTTCATACAATTTTTCCCTCGTATTTCAAGCAATAAAATGTTTTCAACGACTTTGAGGTCTTATTTGTCATGATTTAAACTTTTTTTATTATGATTAAATTATTCTTAAATGCTCGATGTAGCTGATATATATATATTAATTAAATCATGTGAAGCACGATTTAGCTATTGTTTCATCATAATAATTCACATGTTATCTACTATTTGTTATTGTTTCAAAATAACGAAAAAATTATACGGGATTAGTTGGTCTTCTAAAATTGAATCATGTTGACTACCTTAGTTTTATTAAAATATTGATTTTTACTATAAGATATTTGTTATTTTTGTGTAAAAATGTTATTTAATTTCCATTCAATATTATTATGTATTATATGTTAACAAAGTAAAATAAACAAACTTTGAATGGAAACTTTGAAATGAAATGTTTTATAAGAACAATAATAATTCAAGAAATAGCCGTCGTTTCCATGTACCTATTTAACTAACAATACAAATAAATTTTGATAATTATTAGTCTGCATTTTTTAATTAGCGTTTTAAGTTGAAATTATTATTCTTGTGTATTACTTTTATAATGTTATCCTGCAACTTCACTCAGAATAATTTTATTATAGATTTGATTAAATCTATCATTTCTTTAAAATGCAATACATCCACTACTAATACTATGTATCTTGTCGAGCAAAACATAGCTATTGTCTTTGTACTACATAAATGCATTAAAAAAATATTTTCTTATATTATCTCTTAAACAAACAATTTGAAAAATTTGTTAGATAATCTATCAAAATTTAGAACGTAAAATGTACTTACAAAAATTTTTATAATTTTTTTTATATAAAAATATTCACCTTTACATTTGGACGAACTTTACATTGATGTCTGAATCATATTTTTACATTTATTTATATACAACATTTGTATACCTACCCGTAAAGTTAGTAATGAATTATTCCATTCAAATTCCAGGGCATTGGCGTTCGTTGTCTTTATTAACTGTTCTGTTGATTACATATTCAAAACAATAAATAATTACAATAATTTTGAAAATTTGAAATTTTCATTATTTTTTTCTTTTTCATTCCTGTACAATTTATGTAAGTAATCCAAATACGAGTACATAATTAATCTTCATGATTATATCTTGTACTTAATTATTTTTTTTCTACACTTTGACCATCTATACCTAATTATAAGTACATTTCTAATAAATTTATAACCAATATGTGATTTAAATAAGTTTAAATTTATATTTTGTTATATGTGGTCAGGTGAAACTACATTACGAATGAAGATGACATATTTTTTGATTGCCTAAAAAACCTTCTCATCGACCATCTAATGAGAACTTTTAAAAATAAGTGACCATTTGGCAATTTATATGAAATGGTTTGTGAAGTTGAATCTAGACCAAAAGTATGTGATCCTAATTTAGTTTTTTTTTATTTCGATAAATTATTTTTTATGAACTGCTATAATGGTGCTCTACTTTTGTCAAAATAAAAAAATATGCACAAGCCACAATATAATATTTTAGATTTGCATAAATGTTGATTTTTTATCTTTGCGCATTTATTCGAATTATGTGTTTATTATTTAATCACGAAATAAATATACATTTATGATAAATACAATTTTAAAGACAAGATCAATATTAATTCATATGTTTTGTCACATTTAAAACTCGTTAACCACTATTTAAATGACGTGACGAATATTCTATAGGTACAATAAAACTATTTTCGTTACCTACTTATACAAAATAAAATTGTATTCGTTATATAAATGTAATGATAATAATAGTAATAATAAAAGTAATATGATATATTTTTACGAGTGTACGATGTGTACATATGTAAAAAAATATCTTTGCGTCATGACTAATTTTAATTCCCGTTCTATTTAAGACGCCTCAGAAACTAGTTATACGTTTTCAAAAGAATATAAATACAGTATTTGACATTACACACAAAATAATACACACTTTTGAGTTTATACATTTATATTAATGATTTTTGATTTATTAAATTATCCTGTAAATATAAAAAAATGCATTGTTAAAATATTCATCCCTAGATCGGGAACAAAAAAGCGAATTCATTACCCATACAATACACATTTTCGTATTTTCGTACAGAATTTCGTCAAATACTTAAAAAAAAAAAAAAAAAAAAATCCTTAATAACGAATTCAAAAATTGTATTTTCATATTTATACGTGTATAATGCCTCGGTAATTTATGTTAAAAATAATTTTTCAATACTTTGTATAAACACAGCCGGAATTTTCGACTGATTTAAATATATATTATCGGAATGGGTACCCCTAGGACCTAGGTAAAATTTTTGAGGGGGTAAAATAATTTTTTTCAATTGTAAGTCTCATAAATTTTCTATGATGTTTTTAACAAATGTATATTTATATAACTATTAATAATAAATGATTGCATTTTCATAATATCTAATATCTAATAAAAATACATATTTTTTCCAGGTGCGGGTAATACCCCGTCTTGTCTTGTCCCCTTTAAAAGGCACCCATGGTTAGCAGTAATACATGCAATTTAAATCTCTATGTATATATATATACATAGAGATTTAAATAGGGTATAGTTGATCTTATAAAAATGTTTTAATTTTTCGTTTTATTACTTATAGAGTTATAGATTATACAATTAAAATAGATTTCATGAAAACTTTTTACCATTTTCACAAAATATTTTGATAGTTTTCCCTAAATTTTAAAGAGAAAAAAATCCTGTGTTTTTAATTCTTTGATTATTAATAATTTTCTATGATGTTTTTAACAAATGTATATTTATATAACTATTAATAATAAATGATTGCATTTTCATAATATCTAATATCTAATAAAAATACATGTGTTTTTAATTCCTAAATTAATGATTTATATAGATGGTACTAGCATACTGACTAAATAAAAATTCTGATTAAAATAGTGGCTAAACGTAACTTTTTAACAGCTATTGCTAGCCGAAAACACACGAGATAATATAGATAAAAAAATATTCATTGTAAAACCAATACATTCATCAATTCACCCAAATTTTACATTTGTATTGATCAAAAATTTTGATAACAATAAAAATTATTAGTAGTCTTAGTAAAAATGTAATTCACAGTGCACAAATACTTGATAGGTTTTATGAAAAATGTAAAAAAGAAGTATTTATACATCTATTTACAAAAGAAGACGTTTCATTTTGAAAATATGTTCTAACGATAAATTTTTTTTTATTACTGTGATAATCTGTCAAACATTTCTATTTCCACTAAACTTTTGTATTTTAATTAATTAATGTATAGATAATGTTGCATACAAATAAATTATAAATACACTTAAAGAAAAATGCTATCATAAGTAATTTTAGTGCTTAAAAAAACATGTTAATTTTTTAGAACTACTTGTTCATAAATTAAGTACTGAGAACAAAATATTTTGTTAAAATAAAATGTATTGCAATTATGTATTATTATATTTTTCAGTCGACGGTTTTAATAGTAATATTGTTATTATTCAATATAAATTATTCAATTTCAAAATATAGAGCACGAATATATTGTAATCACGGTCATAAACAACTACAGAGCCATACAATTAGATTATTGGAGTAGATGTAATACTCAGTTTGACAATAGCGTACGATTCCATTTAAATATTCAAACGAAGTCGATCATAATTAACTATCGAGTTTGGAGAAACAGCAGTTTTGTTATAGGTACCTAAGTAGTAAGTACTTTATCCATCTAACACAATAATTCGATTAACCTCCAACAATTCACGAATTACAACATCACAAATATCCATTTTGTGTATTCCAACTACTTGTGGAAAATAAACAAACACATTTGTAAACCGTTAGTAGGACCTAAAAGTTCATACTACACAAGTATAATATATAATTTAATATGTATAGGAAATACAAGTATGGCTTGTTGATTTATACAGAAAATAAATACAGATTCGTATACACTCAACTCATTTTCTTGGTAATTTGTAATGTTTTATATGTATATACATATTTTTTTACCTGCATTACCTACTTTGTAACATGTTATACTGTGTTAGTAAAACTACAAACGCAACCTCATAGTAAAAATTAAATTAAAAACGACTTAATTCAATCAGTTTTTATCTTGGTAATGTTGTATATTTATAAATAGTTTTTTAAAGCAACAATACATTTTTACATATTAATAAATACAATATGATATATGCCTCAATTGTCGATTTTTGTTCATGTTTAAAAATAATGTTTATTTCATATACGATTTTATTACAATAAAATAAAACCTATTTAAAATGTTTATTTTGTTATCTATTTATTCGATTCATATAATTCGTAAATTTATTATCATCTAAACAAATGAGCAATTAAAAATAATAAGTATATAAACTAAACATATTAATAAAATATAAAGATTTTTATCCTGTAGTTTTTAATATCAATACTCATTCAAATTAATTGTACCTATTCGATAAATACTTATTTATTTAGAAGCATAAAAATTATAAACACCTAGAAAAATATATTTAGGTAATTGAAAAGCAACAAATTCAAAAAACGTTTTTGCAATACTTGTATAATCGTACCTATATATATTTTTATCATAGCATAATTCAGTAAAATAATATTGTTAAAAAAAAATTTTGAATCTTACGATTAATTTTTTTAACGATTTATTCTACAATGAGTACCTACTTACTTGAACTATACGAAAAAGATACACAAATTGGATAAACTGTAACGATGTAGAAATTGACCGGAAAAATGAACATAATACGATGAAAGAATTATAGTGGATAAAAGAGAATATAATGAAATACCTAGGTATAATTGAGTACACGTGATTTTAAAGCAATGAGTGTCGTATATATAAGTAGGTAGGTACAGTTACTTTTGAGGATAACTTATTAAGTATAAATATAGTTTCATACAGTGTTATGTTACCCTCGTCACGTATAGTTGTAAAATGTGTTGGTAGAGTAGGTACACTATTTCGTATTCAATTATTCAGACACCTAACGGATCCACGCATACTTACCGGTTCTAAAATGTTCAAGTTGCATGTATGTAATTTGTATGTAATGCAATTTATAATCTATATTATAGTAAAATAATGCACATCAAACATACACTTTATTTATGATTACCTTCTGTACTTGTGTGGTAAATTAATATTTTTGTATTCTTGCCGAATAAACAAATCAATAGATTTATGTTTAGTTAATAATTTGTTAATATTATGTATGTATAATGTTACCTTAACGAATATGTCGAAAATTAACTAAAAATGCATTACTTAGGTGTTAAAATAAAAATCGTATACCAAAATAAGTTTACAATTTAAGTTTTAACCTTCGTAATTTAAAAGACGCATTTCGCATCATGGGGTTTTTTCGCTGCTCGGACAAGTTAATGGTATAGAGTCTATACTATAGACTATAGGTGTATTGAATTTAACAAAAAGGATATATCATTTCTTTAGTTTAGCAACTCTGAGTAAAGCTTTAGAAATAGAATATCCAGTCACATATTTCACCGTGTTTCGTCTAATTGACAGTAGGTTTTTTTTCAAAATTATTTAGTTTTTTTTTTTTATCAAAGAACACATTTTTTTTAACCATACGATTCAAAACTTTTTGTTCTATCTGTATTCAAAGTTTCATTATGATTGGATGGACCTATTTCTTCAAATAAATATTTAAAATTTAAAATGTACGTAAAAACAGTTTATTACGTAAAAATCATAAAATAATTTACTTAAACGCTTATATAACAAAATCCTGAGTCATTATTTTTTAAATTTAGAGGTGAAATCTATAAGATCCTTCTTTCACTAAGAATCTAAAAAGGACGCAACTGTAAAACTATAAGATCCTTCGCTTTAATCAGAAACTATATGTAAAAATATACTTATAATTACATTTTTAAAGTTTTAAAATTTGTTTAATTATTATCATTAAAAAGGTATGTGGCTCACTAGTTATTTTCGAAAATACAATTATGCACTTTTAAAAACCCCATTAAGGATGGCTGTATCATTCAAAGCTGTTTTTTTTTCATTATAAATCTAAGTTTTACATAGACTATGTGTCTAATACTTGAATTTGCATTTGTTATTATTAAAATACCTACCAACTTATACCAACCTGACATATTAATTAATAACTTACAAAATAGTGCTTTAAATTGAATAGAATACGGTATATATTCCTGCATACGAAAATAGTATACGACTTGATTTCTACTAAAAAATGTATGAAAATCTAACAAATGTACGAATAATTGGTTCTCGCAGCAAAACGTTAAAACCCGATTTGCATTTTCTACTGAACAATTTTTAAATTTGTCTGGATTTCATTAATTTTAGGTAATGATAGGTAGATATTGTTATTTACCTATTTAATTATTTCATATACTACTTATAGTGTATACTTACACTTGAATAGCAACACTTTTATCCATAGTTGAGATAGTGTATAGTCTGTGTAAAGTAGGGAAGAAATTGTTGTAAATTGGTAGTTCTACGCAGTACTAAACTCGACACGATAGCCATTTTGAATATAAATCCAGTAAATTTGTAGACTAAATGAGAACCGATTCGGTAAATGAGAACCAACTTGAAATAATTCACTATGAAAACAAAAGTATAGTTCTTGTTATCTTGTATATTATATACTTTACTCTTTTGTCTGATCTCTCAATAACTTTGAAAATTCTATAGCTATAAGAAATTGATTGTGAAACTTGTATAATATCGACATTAATTAAATTTATAAATTGACGTTTTCAGATTTTTCAAAAAATACATAAATAAATAATTTTAAATTTTTGAATTTTCAAAATTAAAAGCTATTTAAAAAAACAAAACAAATTTGCTTTTTTATAGGATGATAATTTTCAAAAATCAAAATTTTAAAAAAGTTAGTGTTATATATAAATACTCCACGAACATAATCATGTTTAACAACAAGACTGCGTCTGGTAAATTTTTCGTATTACAATCTAAGTACCATTTCTAATTTATTCTAATTCAGAAAAATCGTTTTTAAAATACGTTTGTATTTACTTAAAAGTACCAATGTTATAATACAGGCTATAATATACTATATAGTATATACATTCACAATACACGTATTAAATACATATTATTAGTATATTACTTACATCTAACCGTATAAAATACAAATTAAGTATTCATACGAATAAAATGTGGTAATAATTATGCTAGAGTTGCATATTACTTTAAATATATTAGGTATGTATTAGGTGTATATTTAATTGCACCGAATAACTGTTTATTTTCCGCATGGCTACTATATACTATATACAATACTTATACGTATTGAATAAAAAACAATATAAATATTGGTTTACGAAGATTTTGTTAGAATTATTATTATTGTAACTACTATCTAAGTCAGTGGTTTTCAAACTTTTTTTGACCACGGCACACTTCGCCCTTCACAAAATTTCCACGGCACACTATGACCTCTAATTTTAATACAGTGAATCCTCTGAAAACAGGACTCTCTCGGTGGCCGAAATATTGTCCGTTATTTAGAGGTGTCCGCTATTCAGAGGGAAAAATAGAGGAGAATAATACATATGTTCCTGTCCCCGTAAAAACGTCCGCTAACTGGAGGTTTCCGCTATTCAGAGTTATCCGTTAAGGAAGGTTTCACTGTGTTCTAAAAAATTACATTACCGATACATTTTTAACGGGTGCAATTATTATTATCTAACATGACTTATCTTAGTCGCTTTCTTACTGCAAACCACAGCTATAGATAATAATTATCTATAGCCGTGCTACAAACCTTCGATTTATCAATATTATAATTTACACTTAAATATTGCAGATTCACAACGGTTGGACGCATCCATTTTCGTACGTCATAATAATTATTCAATTCGATCGGTCATTTAAATGGAAAAAAAAAATGTTCAAAACACCGCGGCACACCTAGTGAATGCTTGCGGCACACCGGTGTGCCACGGCACCCGGTTTGAAAACCACTGATCTAAGTACCTAAACTACGTCTTATGCTACCTACTTAACAGGAAACAATTTATCAGATCGTTATTAATGAATTTAAATAATAAATACCTAACACTTATTATTTTACATAATAAATTACTATATGTAGGTAATTATTACGATATGTCATATGATATTAAAAATGATTCAATTAATTTTTATAATAATAATTGCTTCATTGAATAGATATAGTGACAATTTCTAAGAATATAGAAAATTAATTTAAATTCTTTTATTTTGATATTATATTCGATAACTTATTATAACTAAAATTTTCTGAAGGTATTCCATGTACCTAATGGATAAATATTTGTCTTTAATGTAAATATAATTTTTAATAATGGCGTCAATTCAATTGTGACCCTACACACATTAAACAGACATAGGTAAAGTGCATAAAATGTAACACAGGAATAATTTATGTTTAAACAAGTTTTATTTGAATTTAATAAATATTTTTCAGTTTAAAACAAATAATATTTCAAAAACTATATTTTTTTAAATGAAAAAATTGGTCATCTTTTAAATAATAATAAACATTGCCAGAGGATTAATACCTTAATATCAATTATTATTACAGTTAACATTAATAACAAGCAATCGATGTGTATCAAAGTTTAACTACGTAGGTACCTACTCAAAACAAAACTAAATAATTGTTGACTTTATTTGAATGCCGATAATAAAATCGATATTATAACAATTATTTGTTAATAATATTAATATAACCATTATTATTTATTACTCATTTATATAAGTAAATTATGATAAACTATACTCAAATACAATGAAAACAAACGTGACAATATTAATAAATCCACATATTTTGTATTCATTGATTGAATTCACATACACAAGTGTAATTATTAGATAGATAACAAAAATTATTATTATTCGAAAACCAAGTAGGTATCGTTTTTTTAGTTCATATGACCATATATATTCACATAAAGAGATAGAGAGAGAGAGAAACAGAGAGAGAGAGAGAGAGAGAGAGAGAGAGAGAGAGAGTGAAAGATAGATAGCCAGGAAGGCAATCGACCTTTTGACATACTTATAAATTATAAATAAATAAATACAGTCCTGTATATTTTTAAAATACTAATTTTCATTTTCGCATATTATTTTTTTTTTTTTACGACATTAGATTTATAATAAATATTTGATGTACTTATGTTTTTGTCAAAAATTCTATGGTAAGTACGTGACAAGAAATATATTTGACAATTTGAGAAACGTATGTTATACTTCCGTAGTGTACCTACCTCAAAGAGGGTGCCTCGCTAGGTAAGCAATCAATGAAGACTGTTCAACGTGTGTAAAATTCGTTTTTAAACAAAACCTTAACAATATATAATGGATTTTGAAGGGTGATGTGTGGTAATAGCTATCGTAGTCACTAGTTAGGACAATGAGAGTGGGTCAGGGAATGATTATTGAATAAAAAATAAACATGTTCATTTCTTTCGACGTTTACCAAACCTAACCGATCAATTAGATAACCTACAATAAAACATTATATAATAACAAGACGTTAACCAAAGGCTGAAACTCTGCGAAAACGTGTACAGGTCCCTAACCATAACGCGGGTATCATACGCGAAGAATTCTCATCGGTGTTTAACCGTGTCCGCGCAGTTGTCGAGCAGTTTTTCCGCGCAGTGTTTCGCGGTCGCCTTGTTGACGCGCTGCCAGTCGGACACGCTCCACGAATTCCATTCGAACGACCGGCTCAAACGGTTCGTCTCCTCCTTGACCCGGCGCTGCATGTAACGTATGACTGGCGACAGGCGACACACCAGCAGCTGAACGCATGGCATGTCCGGCGCCAACTGCTGTCCAAGCCGGTCGGCCAACGCCTCGTCAGTCGCATAGGTCTTCATTGATTTGATCTGCGATAAGTTGACAATAGAGTTCACTAAAACGTTCGGCAGGTACAAGTGCACAACACGGATGCGGTCATAATCTAGTTGTGAATGAACACCATTACGATTCATCATAATGTAGATGAGGGGGAAACATAATAATGTACAATGCCGAAACTTAAAAAACAAGTGGAGTACAACTTTAGGTACAAACTATAAGTAAATATTTAGGGCTTTTGGCGCTGTTTGTTTAGACTTTTGTGCTGATCTTGGTTTCCTCCAGAAAAATCACAAAATTTTACTTCTTTTAATAAATAAATTTTTTTTAATTTTTTCAAACCTAATAAACTGTTATTCTTACTCTTATAAATCATATTTTACCTTATTTTTTCAACCTAACCTAGCGCCCCAAAAACATGTTATTCCTTCAAAAACCACTTTTACCCGAAGTTTTTTTTGTGACGTGCTTGTGGCCTGAAATCCTAAAATCCTTGCATGGAAGGATTAAAAGATTATTTTGCTGCGCGTTTAAAGAACGATTGACGTTTAAATTCAACACCAATATTCTTAATTCTAAAACACCGATCTATTTTACCAAGGCCTCGGGTGAAATTTTATGGTAACTATACAAAATTGAACGAAAATGATGTGAACGCGCTATGCGCAGTATATGGTTGGAAAAATTAAATTAGAATAATTGACGACGACAAAATAGAGCGCAAGTCTCAGCCATCACAGCTAGCTGGCGCTATGAGTATACCCGTGTCATGCCATACCATAGTGAAGGCTTTGCTCATGCTCTGTTTTGTCGACGAATATTCCAATTTAATTGAAATTTTAAAGCAACTAGATAGTATATTATTGTGCGTTGATTTAGGTTCAAAAAAAAGTGCCAAAATATGATTTGTAATACAATATGATAAATGTATACCTTATTTTACCTAAACAAAATAAAACCTTTGAAAAGCTAGGAAAAAAGTTAAATATAAATTTTTTTTAAATCACGTTTGGATTTCGTCAAGGAAATAAATCAGAAAAAAAACAAAACCAGAAGCTCTAAGTATATAGGATGCCTCAGGATGATTTAATATATGTTCCTGATAACTTTTATGTTATTCATTATTTATAATTTTTTTTTTTATATTCTGAGTAAAGCAAATACATATTTCAATATTTTTTTTTTTTTTTGAACCTTTGGATACAGATAGATAAAAATAATTTGAATCTTTTGATAAACAAAAGTCTTCTTAGTTTAGAAAAAAGTGGTGTTTAAAAGCACTTTTGATAAAAACAAAAACTCTACTGGCAATTATACTAAAATCTTCACATATTTGAACATTTTATTTTACACTGAAGCTTTGCTCAGAATCAGTTATTTTAAAAAATGATTACGTTTCTTTAAAATTCAATACACCTATCTTCATTATCTTGTCTGAGGAGCAAAGAATACCCATGATACAAATACCAGAAGAATCTTCAGATGAAGCAAAATTTGACACTAGTAAATTTACAAAATAAGTAATAACAAATACATACATATGAATTGTTCATGATCCAGTCAATTGGTCGATCACCTTGAAAAAATTTCAACTTTTGGTTGGAAGCTCCACTGTAATTGAATATTTTTTTCTCTGAAATGGTTAAAATCTACAAAACAATAATTAAGGGTATTTTTCTCACTTTGGGTTAAAAATTTGAAGACACATAGATGTCATTGCTCAAAACTTACTGTCTGTGTTAAAAGCATCAATCCATTTAGTATGAGAGTTTGAAGAGCATTAGTGCCACGACCAATCACACCTGATGCTGCACGAATCAACAGTGTCAACATGTTAGATTTTGTGTTTACTTTATTACTGTTAACAGAAGACCGACCAACCATGTCAGCTACAAATACAGACATGTTTTTCCAATCTTGGCAAAGCTTTACATTTCTATCAGAGAATAAACATTGTGGTTCGCCAATAATACACTTGGTGATAATTGATAAAATACAGATTTTCAATAAAAAACTCATATTGATAAATTTAATAGGTATATTTTTTCATAAAAAAAAAAAAATTATTTAGAAATACATCAAAACAATAAAAAGCACTACTCATATGTCCAGAGACCAACGGAGAAATGAGTAATGAGGTAAATTTTTATTTAGCTAATTATAACGGCCAATTATTTAAATTATCAAACCATATATACAGTTAAAATTGACAACTAATTACGTGGTTTCCATAATGTTAAGTCAATTAAAGGCACTTTTAAAATAATTTTGAATGTAATAAACAGCAATGACTTTTTTTCATTATTTTAATAAATAAGAATAGATACATGTTAAAATACAGAAAATTAATAGTATAACATAAAATTTTAAATTGTTTGTATATAAAAATATTTATTTATATATAAGTATAATTTGAAATACAATAATTTAGAGCAAGACAGTCTTATTCAAATATAAAATGGCATTATGGCACATTAAAATGGATGGATTTAAATATTATAACACACAGTATTAATTTCAGTAAAATTTTGTTTTTTTTTAACAATACTTTATCCATTAGTGGAAATAACCATCACAAATAAATATTTACATATCTATATCAACTAACAAATTGGTTAAACATATTTTTCATTGGAATATTGAACACTTTTCTAAACATTATTCATTAGTACAAATTAGTAGAATATAAAAGAATTGTTCAAAAATTTACTGAATAGTTTTATTCTATTTAACATGAAATGAACTTAAAATTATTAATACTTACAATTTGTATAAAAAAAATATATATATAAAACTATCAAATACATATAAAAATTTTTAAACATTATCAATTTTCATAGATATATTTAAAGTAATTACTAGATTACATACGGTTACAAACAGTGTAATTAATACAATTAAATATATAAAAAAAAAATAATAATAACTATGTGTTAAGCATTTTTGTTAATTTTCATATCTTAATAAACATTTCTCATTCATATGTAGACAATCACTATCACAGATAAATGCATTAATTTACATTTGATTTTAAAATCAACTTGAGATATTTGTTTAGAAAATAAAACATCACTTAATTCACAGATAATATATAAAATATTAGTCTTTTTGATACACACTGTACAAAATGTTGGTTCTAAAAGAAAATTTTACTTACAAATTTTAAATGTATATTTATTTTAATCATATAGTACTATTTTTAATTCTTTAATGCACTTTTCTAATTTAGACTTTAGTATAACAATACAAGACAAATTAATTTACATTCTATTGTTTAAATTACTGTTTTCAAAACAATTAAAAAAATTATGTTATATAGTAATTTTAGAAATCATCTAAGAATTTTGGTATAGTTAATTCAAATATTAATAACAAAATCCATGAGTAAAAATTATTCATAAATAAATGCTTAAATTTTTGTCTGAGTTATAAAACTTTATAAAACATTTTTTCTGCATGAAATAAAAAATTAACAATCTTATTTTTGCCTCAGTTGTTTTCACTATATATGAGAAAAAACATTTATCAAGAGTTCTGAAATTTTTAAACAAAAAAACGATCAAAAAAATAATAAATATTATTAGAGCTCGTTCTACAGGGGCGGAGAGTTTAAATGTTTGACTAATTTATTGGACTAAATACGATTATTAGAATTATAATCATTAATTTAATGAAAAATCAATAACAATAAGTAACAAAAATATTAACTTTCAATAAGACAATACATGTGTTGGTAAGATACCACGTACTTAAAAGTATGTCATATTATGTAAATATTAACACACATTATTATTTACTACACTTAGAATGATAAAAATTGTGGTTATTTTCACGAAAAAATAAAATATTTTACCATGGTAAAAAAAAGTATTTAGTACTTACATTAAACTTTCCACCTAACTTTTAATCTTTTATAGACTTTCAATTATCAATAGCAAAATACATTTAAAAAAAAAAAAAAAACATCAATATTACAACACATTTTATTTATATTTTAATATAATTATAACTATATAAATTTGCCTAAATATTTTAATAATACCAATCCCATTATTCTATTAAATATCACAAAAAATTGTTTAAAAGATCATCAAAGTTAAAGGGAAGAATAGCAGAAAGAGATAAATTAATTAAGTTTAGTTTATAAGAAATTACCAGGTTTAAGTCTTTGATAAAGAATGAGAGTACTAATTTAATACTAGAAATAGTAATTTTGTTATAGAAATGATGTAAAAATATCATTTATTTGATTATTTATTCACAAACTAGTCATAGCAGGGGGATGTGCATATGCTTTAGGTATGAAACCATATTTTCTAGTTTTGGGAGCATAAGTCCATAACCATCCTTCAACCATTTGATTATCAAGATCAGCATATATCCATTCACCTCTTTTTACTGAAAGATCATCAGGTGCTTGTGGCTATAAAAAATGAACCAAGATATAAAAATAAAGTGAGTACTTAAAATAATATTTAAAACACAAAGAGTATAATTAAGCACATACCTTATAATCATATAACATAACCATTTCAGTACCATGAATAGCTGGATCGTCATCTGCTACACAAGAGTTTCTACGTGGTCGTGCTCTTGTTACTGGAGGAAGACCAGTATTAGTAGCACCAGCACACTGATTATTATTCATTTGATTTATATGCCCTGCAATATACTTATGATAATTTAAGCTATATAAACTTATTCTTGTGTTAAGTATTATAACTAACGATCAGAACGTTATGTATTAGAAAATAGTAAAATACATTTATTTATAAATGTAATTCAAAATTTTAAAAGATTACTATTACAATTAGACACAAGCCGTGAATGATTTTCAATCAATAATTTAATAATAAAAATAAATTTACTATGAAGGTTATAAATTAGCACAGTCAACTTGTTTCATTATTTTTGATATAAATAACAGCTAAATGTAAATAAAATGATAAAATAACTAGTAGAGACATTTTCTCATATAGTTTGAATAAAAATAAATAATAAATGGACAGCAAAAGAAACCGTGCTAATACCAAAACAAATGCAAAATTTATGGAAAACATTCAAAATATGCAAATAGATCAAGTAAAAAAATGAACATTCAAATCCGTTAAATTCTAAGTTTTAGTTATAATTGATGAACTTGTACAATATTGTAGCAAAATATTAATTTAAATAATTTATACCTTGAATTATATCAGCTGGATAAACAAAACCACTAGGAACAAAACCTTCTTGGCCATCACTACGTATAATCCAATACCAATCAGGGTCTTCTCTATTTAGTACAGTAACAAATTCTCCTCTCTCAACACTTACATCATTTTCATCTCTAGCTATGAATGTGTATAACACAATGTATCGCCCAGCAGGATCCTATAAGTTTATCAAAGTTAGTTAGTTAAATTATGGATTGTATACAATGAATGGAACCACAAAGTTAAATACCACATCTAATAGTAACAACATTATGACAGTTTAAATGTTTATATTGTGTCAATGTAAAACAACAACAAGATTCAAATGAAAAATATAAGGTTTTAGAACAACTAATTAAACAATACTATGCTGCCAATATAATTACAAAAAAAAAGTAACATAAGAATTACTTTACCTTTAAATACACTTATACAGTAGAGACTCGATAGTTCGGACCCCCGATAATCCGGTGAACGCGGTAATCCGGTCGGCCTATAAATCTATTTAAACATAGGCAGTTTGTACGGAATTCCCGGAATCCAATATTAATCGATGAAATATTTTTTCGACAATAACAATTTCATCAATTTTAGTACCTACTGTCCCTATAAATGACTAGCAATTATAAATCGGTCTTCAGTTCGTTTTCTTCTTTCTTGTCGAGTGAGAGGTCTTATCAATTGTATTACGTATTACTGTTACAATGGCTCCTCGTAAACACGTAACTTTAAATTTGGAACAAAAAGTTTTTTTCAATTAATAAAGTCGGAGGAAAGAAAAATGTCTTAGTCAATTGAGTAGGAAAAACCTCCGGTAATCCGGACGAATCGCTAATCCGGACGAGGCTTAGTCTGAATTCATCCGGACTATCAAGGCTCTACTGTAGTTATATAGGTAGTTCTATTTTTTTTTAAATTACATCATATTTCATTATTATTGATATACTATATTGATCGTAGTTATATTATAAATAAAACACATTACCAAGGTTAGTTTCAATAATAGTTGATATAAATAGGTATGATGAAAGTTCCATCCATTGTATATGATCTAATATATTATTATATAAAGTGTATAAAAATTACTTTAAAAAAAGGACGAATTTCAGGATGAGAAGATGCACTGAGTAATGATGCTCGGGAACTATTGATGTTTTGTTTATTTTGATTCTTTTGATCTTGAGGTTTGTTACCAAAACTTTCACAATCTGATAAATCCCCACAATTGCCTAGTATTAAAATGAAAAAATATAATAAGTTTCTTTTAACTAAACAATATTTGAAATAATAACTCAGATTAAACAAACCATGTTTTTGTTGTTCATTAATTTCCACTTCAACAACAGTTTCAGTTGGTGTAGCTGCTGGTGCACGAGGTAATTTCTTTTTGACATTATTTAAAGCTATTTCACCAAGTTGTGAATTATATGGCGTACAATATGAATGGGGTATAAAACCTTCTTGGCGGCTGTCTTCGGCTATGACATATACCCAATCATTCTCCCTGTATAAAATATTAACCACCTAGAAAATAAAATGTTATATTTTATATTTTATTATTGAATGAAAAAAAAATATCTTTATTGATATCTATAACCATTTGGTCATGTAAGTTTTAACCAGTTTAATTTATGGAAGGACACACAATTACCAGATAATATGTAAATACATTTAATTCTAGACGTTTATAAAAGTAACATAATTTATTTAATGACAATAAATACTAGTATTGTTGGATAGGTACTGGATTAATTATTTTGTTTGTTTTGAAAAAATATTTTAATCTAAATTGACTACTTCTCTAATATTAATAATTAGTACCTAATTAATAAATATCAATGAATTTTTAACTAAACTATTGACATAGACTTAACATAAATATTTGTTTTGGCCAACTGCTGTGTAAAGTTATCTTATCATTTCTGTTTACAAAACTTCATATTATTAAACTTATTCACCCAGTATTAAACGAAATAAACAATTTTAATTCTAATTTTGAATATTAAAATTATGTTAGTGAACTTGTTTCTCAGTGGTAAGCTCAATTTTCATATTATTAATGTCTTCCATACTACTTTTTTGTACAGTTAAATAATATTTTATGACAATTTTTGAGAAATATGCTGATAATGCTTATAATTTTGAAACTAATATTGCCGTTAGGTTATTGAATAGTCTACTTTTTAATTTCAAGAAATTTATTTTGGACAAACACATAGAAAAAAGAAAGCAATTTACTGTTGTTACTATAATCTTTTAAAAGTAAATAATTATTTATCAAAAATAATTCAATAAAACATTAATTATAACCATTGCTTTCAAATTTGAAATAACATTTTTATGAAATACATTAAGTAAATCAAATAATAAATTAAAATGTTCACGACAAATTTTGGGGAAACCATATTAATTATTATTAGCTTACTTGAACTAAAAAAACATAGAACAATATGCTCTATAAAGTTATACCATATAAAAGAAAATATTAATTATGAATTTAATAAAATTTCATTGTCAAGATGTAAAAACAAAAAATTATGAACTTTTTATTCAAGAAGTTTAGTTTGTATATAAAACTTTATCAATGCCTATAATAACATAAATAATGTAATACAAAAATACATCAGAAATATTCCATAAAATTAAAATACTTCAATTGTAATCATGAAGAATAATTATTTTAAACTATAATAAAATCACAAATAATTGCAAAATATTTTTCTTAAAACTTATAAAATCATATAAGTAAACTCAACTTAAGGTGATTAAAATTTTTACCATTTGCATACAAACAATTTAATGAATTATGTGGAGGTACTGAATCTTCCAATGCAAAAATTCAAATTTTAAATTCTATAATACAATATCAAAGGGCGCCAAAAATAAAAATTAGAACATTACAAATATGTCAGATTTCAGTCCTATAGAAAAAATGTGTCTATACTACTTTAAGGTAAAAAAAAATCTTTCTTAGGAACAAAATATTAATTTTAAATGAATATTTCAGTACATTACATATTGATAGGTATACATACAATAAAAAATTTAAAACTAAAATATTGAAAAATATCCATAGAACAATTATTGCATTTTTCATACATTTTAATTAAAATTGTAGATTCAAAATATTAAACCCCAAAAAACTTTGGTTTTGATTTTTTGTATTCTGGTAAATTGCACCTACCAGCAAATCTGGCACTGAATATGAGACTATCATTAATTATCAATATAACAAAATTCATAACAGTTTCTAAAATTAAAGTCACTACAAATTACATAAATAGAAACAAATTGGCCTGATAACAATTTTTAGTAAAATTATTAAGAAGAAAAATATTCAACAAGATATAAACTTGGAAATAAATATTTGAATATTCATTTCAATACATTATACACTATGATTTTGAAATAAAATGCCTCTAACCTGCCCTCGTTTTACAGTTAACTCATCATCAACACAGGGAGTAAAATCGTGAAGCACAACCATTTTACTGTCGGGAGATAGCCCATTTTCCTTCTCAATACCAACTCGAACCAGTGTCTCGATAGACGCACTTCCCGTGATACGTCCCATACCAGGCACCGGTCCATTGACATTAGTTCCACGTAACACTTCTTTATCCAAATCACTGGTCGAACCACCTGTAAACCACAGTCAAAATAACGTAGGTAAATAAACAATATAACTACAAGACACCCAACCAAAAAGCTGGGTGAAGACTATGAGACTTAAGATGGGTATTAATATCATTGTTGATGTCATACTTTTTTTTTTCTTGCCCCGACGTATTCTCACGGGACACAAGAAAGCCATTACTAATTATGGAACATACTATAATTTGACGAAAAGCTAAAACGTTGATTCTCGTCTTAATGCGATGTACACAATTGTTTGACCGGGAAAAATATGTGAAAAGACAACGGAAATCGACGGAGAACGGAAATCAACTGGTGTCAATTATTTATTAACAATCATAAATCATTATTCATTATGTTATTATTATTATTATTATCCAGTATCCGTCGGCGGCGGCCGAACAGGTTTCCGGAATGGTGATAATTATTATTACAACCAGGGAGATTGGGAAAACATATCTTTCGGGTGCGTATTTCCAAGGACGTTGCAAACGTTTCCACAGAACCGTTGCTAACTAATTATTGGTTTCTCGACGGTTCCAACGCGACCGATGACGTTGCTCATTCGGTAATTTACGTGCACCGTTATTGATAACAATGATCAAAACGTGTCACTAACATTCACTATTCACTGCGGATTCAGCGTCAATCGACCGCGCGTACGCTTTATAGTCGACGCGTCCATTACGTATACAAGATTTGGACGATTCACTCGAAACTTCTCTCTGTTCTCTCCGTAAGTATATTGTATTGATGTACACTTTGGCTACGAAGTATAGACGTACAAAGTAATTTTTTTATCTGTTAACTGCAGGTAAACACGAAAAAGTTTGTAAAATGGATCAAGTAACTAAAGTATTGGAACCGGGACGCCAGTTCTCCAAAGATTCCGTCAGGCTGGTGAAAAGATGCACAAAACCCGACAGAAAGGGTAAAAGCGATTTTTATTACAATCATCACTGTTTATTTTTTATCATCACTCTTTTTCATTTTTTAATTTTATTTTACAGAATTCCAAAAAATTGCTATTGCCACTGCTATTGGTTTTTGCATAATGGGCTTCATTGGGTTCTTTGTTAAACTTATTCATATACCCATCAACAACATTATTGTGTAAGTACATTTGAGTTAAACTTACTTTGAGTGTATTGTGTATTTTTTTTTTAATAGTTTGACAGACATTAATATTTTTAAATACTATGGGTTTTTCAAGTTGTAAAAATTGTATCATAAATTGTTTTTGACCTTAGAACAAATTAGTTGGTTAGGTTTTCATGATAATATACATAGTTTATAATCTATAGATGAACTTACTACTTAACATTGTTAATTTATTTAATCTCATTTAATAATCCATCTTCACATATTAATCAGACTAATTATTTCAATTATATTACACTGATAACTTGATCTTCTAGATAGATTAATCTTTTTCTTGTGATACTCATCTTTCTGCTGCTAAAAAATATAGTGTATTTATTAACTTAAGTAAGAATGCTCAAACTCTTAACGTAGTCAAAACACTTGTTTTAACTTTGTTCAAAATAAAATAATTATTAAACATACTCTCTAATACATAGTATGATATTCTCATATTTTTTTTATTCTACACTTATACATTCTAAGCAGAGAATAAATTATTTAAGAATTAGCTTTATTTTAATTAAATTATCAATTTTGTTAATGTTAGTATACCTGTTTTAAAGTAGAACAAGTGCTACATTCCAGAAATAGCATAAAGAGAATTCAAGGAAATTATTTTCAAATGTTTTCTCTGTAATATTCACAAAAATCCAATAAAAAAGTGATAATATTACTTCGTTTATGACTAATATCTTTTTGAATTATTATTAGTAAAAAGTTGATACTTTACATATTATAACTATAAGCATTGAATAGATATCATCAAATGGTTTCTTACATTTGTAGTTTCAATTAATGGGATATATTAACTGTAATAAATAAATTTAAGGTTTGAATAATTTTTTAGTGTCAATATTTCTGTTTAAGTTAAATATAACATATTTATTCTAAAATATATTTAATTTATAAAATATTTAAAATTTTTGAAGTTGAATTTTTAAAATTTAATCTATGCTCAAAATGTCAAATTATTTTAGAATATTTTGTTTACACCACTGAAAATTCTAATAGGTATACTAAGCTATGGAAACGTGTACCTATGTATACTTGGATTTTGGCAATTTTATGCTAAAAAAATATTTAAAGAAATGAGTATCCCTTTTATTTTATTTTAGTATAAAAAGATTTCAATGCATGTGTTGTACAATATTATTAAGTGTAAGATATTACACATAAATAATCTTAATATTATGTTGTTACAGAGGATCATGAAGTGTGAAGAATGGACTTCTTTATTTCCTGAAAATATATCTTAGTTTAAGGATATATTGTGTTTACAAAATTTTGTTTTTTTTATTGTGTATTAAATATGTGTGAACACTTGTTTTTCTTGTTCATATTAGTACATAGAATTCATATATTTATTTAATGTTTCTAAGTATGAATTTTACCTAAATTTAAAATAATGTAACTGGCATGTCAAAATACATTTATTATATGAACAATGAATTATAAAAAAAAAAAAATAATAAAACAATTTTCAAGTAAATTGTGTTACAAATGTTTTGTTTTTTAAATAAACCATTTAACAAATATAAGAAAACTTCACAATTAAGTTGTAATGAATCAATTATTAAGATCCAAATATTGTTAAAATTATGTAGACTGGGCTATTTTTATGTGTCTTAGGCATATCAAATTCACGCTAATAAATATTTTTATACATTAAGGTATATTATTCAAAATTCAAATTAATTAATTGTGTTATTTAATTATTATTTAGATTGATATTTTTTTTAGAATTCTATACAGCTCAGAATATATAGAATGTGACATTGATTCATTTTTGGAACCAGAATGTAAAATATTATTTTAAATTCAGTTTTTCCTAGAGTTAAGAAAACTACTAAACAATTGAACACTTATGATAAAATGTGCAATGAACTAGATAAAACAATATACTGAGTTCTGTTCTGTTTTTAAGAATATATTGTTTTCAAATAAAAATTAATATACAACATATGCATAAATCGTAAATAGTTTATGTTGGTGTTTTATATTTTAAATCAATGCAGAATAAGAAAAATTTCCAACCCATTGAAGTTTATAAAAAATTGACTCACCCAATACCAGTTGAAATAAGTAAAACATTTAAGTAAAATACTTTACCAATATTAACTTTGATCCACCACAGTAAAACTTTGTTTCTATCCAGGCCTGCTTACTACCATTAGGGGAAAAGTGAAATGACCTATATAATTTTCAGAATAATTATATTTCAAAATGATCAATTTATTTAATTAAACATGCTCAAAGAATTATTTATCTGAGAGAATATTTAAAATAAAATTGTATTCTTCTCTGGAATTTCACAATGATTTTACATATATCTAATTGAAATATAAATTCTAGTTCATTTTTAGAATTACATCATACACGTTTTACTCAACGGTGTATGATAGATTGGCGTTTCCTCAATATTAATTAAACTGGAAGAATAGATGATAAATAGAATAATCATTAAAAATCTAAAAGTTAATTAAGAAAATTATAAAATACCTATTCATTATTTATTACATATGTCTTTCAAACAAATTAAGTCTTATAGACAAGTATTTATTTTCATAATTAGATGCATTTAAATTTCAATTTTTGGTTTGATGTTTCAAAATAAAATGAATTAAAATCGATTAAAGCTTTTAGTGCGGTCGGATGTATGTTAAGGCTATACATATATAGATTTATTTTTTTAGAAAATTAATCATATCATTATTAGGATCAATATTTAAATAGGTACCTATTGAGTTTTAAAGAATATGTGTATCGATACAAATAAAATTATAAAAGGTAATGATGGTCGAGCCAGTTCTAAATGTACATTGTAATACTGGGAACGCTTCTATTAAACGCAAAAGCAAAAAATAAGTAAATAAACAAAAAAATAATTTTAAATATTTCCAGATCTACCGCCATAAATGTTAGAGCATCAATAATTATTCATTTTGCACTTTAGCAGGCCACATATGATGAGCGTTCAGTATGAATTTAAGTGCTTCATTGACCATCTTTCTTTTACTTATACTAGTTTATAGTTATACCATTGATTATAGAATATATTATAGATATATAATATATATATTATAGAATTCTATTCTATAATCAATGATATTACTATATGCCGTGGTCCCGACCTCATCTCGTAGACCTGGTTCCTAAAACTCAAAATGATAACGCCATAAATGATAACATTAACGTTGCACGAACAAAATGCCAATTGGACCAGCACCACTCGAAAGTCGAAAAGTCATTGCTTTTTGGCAAACGTAGACGCTTCTCCTCTTTGCGTTATTTATTTCACCGTCCAATCGATCGGGACGCTATTTTCGCTTTTTCGAACGACATATTTATCATGATGAACACCAAGACGATCGTAAGATTTTACCAGGTAAATGACATTAGATCAACTTAAAAAAGAGGACACATAAAGGCGAGCAGGATTGTTATTCCAATTATGTCTTGTTATATAGATGATTGAATTTTAGTTTTTTTTTTATTTTCTAGACTGTCAAGCCTCACCAACCGTCAATCAGATTCCGATATGGAGTTCCTGCAATCAGTGTGTAGCTACATATTATATAATATTCTTACTAAATTGCTTATATAAATAAAAATTATGTATGATAAATATCAATTTTACCATCTAATTTCATATGAAATTAATTTTAGTTATATTTACTTTTTTTTTCTATGTACCTACCAAACTAAACCTTTTATTTTCAAGATCATCTACATATTATGCTTATTTTATAGGTACCTGAAAACTTCTACCTCATAATAAGTATACAAAATATTGCCAGAATTATTAACTTTTCAAACATAATTTTTTACATATTCATATTTCTTAGAAATTAGTGTATATTTCTTTTACAATGTTATGAGTTTGAGAAAATGAGGTAATTTTTTTTATGACCTAGACAGAAAAGGCAATTTGTTCAAAATATTATTTTTCAAGTTATTATACATATCACATATCAAAATCAATTAGTGATCTTTGAATTACAATTCATAAGTGCTTTAATAGTGTATCTACTTTTATATTGGTAACTCTAATTAATTATTGGTAAACAGCTTGATATTAATCTTTACGTAATTTATAGCACAAGAACTATTTAAATTAAAATTTCCATTATAATTTAAAAGTAGATCTAATTTCATGTTAAATCAAGGTAAAATACAGCATTTCCTAAAAAAGACATGAAATCAATTTATTAAAACTATAATATTCGTTTATTATGTATAAAAAAATTTACTTTTACAAATAATGAAATTACTTACATATTAATTTATTCACCATATTTTATTGTTTAGGTAATCCTGAATCGGCTACTTCAAATGCTTCATCTGGTGCAACTTATGTCCTAGAAGACTTTCAACTTCCTCAGAAATTTAAAAGAGCTGGATTGGACGAAGCTGAGATAAATGCTATTAATGTATGTATATTTAAGTATATTTCTATCTTATTTACCTGTTCTTATATAATTTTTTTCATTTAAGTGAAAATTAAAAATATTTAATTATTTTTCAGAGTGGAGGAGCTGAATGAAGTTTGTGCTGTAATTTAATTTATAAGTTGAATAATTAGTTCAAAATATGAAATAAATTATTAAAATATTAATTTTACCTGTATAGTATTAAGGCATCTATTTGTAAAACTATTAAGATGTTTAATTTAATTAATGACGTCATTCAAATTAAAGTTATTTTTGAATAATTATTACAAATTGTGCCTTTTTCATTTGGGACATATACTCCTTCATATTGTCACTGCTTTAGTTGTTATTTCGTTTTCATTTAAATAATTTATAAAAATGAATGTAGTTATATAAATAATTATATGTTAAAGTATATTTATTTTAATATTTAAAATGAAATATTTTATTTCAATGTCATTTCTTCCCTATATTTAAAAATGTGTCTTCTGGTAAAAAATTTTTGAATCTACTATTGATACGTTAAATTACAATTGGTAGTCTTCATATTTTCAATATGTTACCAACGTACTTTGAATGTGAATTTGTATTCGTTTTTCATACCTGTTTACTGTATAAAGCATATTTACATCATTTCATTCATTCTAATTTTATGAAAATATAAAATATATATACATATATAAATCTGTATCCCGGAGTTAAAGGACACCATGTCACAAAATAGTAACTTTACAAGAAGCCAAATTTTCGATTATTTTTATCTATATAGAAAATGGACATAGTTTTATATTCCATCTCCTTATTTCCGTTACTTTTGATGATTGGACATAGTATCCTATACCTTTATATAGAGCAAAAAAATGTACAACGAAGCTAGCTAAATTTCTTAAAAAATGGACATGGTGTTCTTTACCTCCGGGCTACATATATATATATATATAACTACTAACTACCCAATACTCTTATTGGTTTTATTTTGGTTAATGAATCAGTTATAACCTATAAATCTCGTTTTTTGGATGTATAGTTTAATTTATGTCATAGTTAGACATAAACCAGTGTTGCAAAAATAAAGGAAATGTTCTCAAGGATGAGTGTACACTTATTAAAGTATACTATGGTTAGTGATTTGTATGTTAAACAATATGAAATCAACTATTAGAAAGGTATATAAACATATATATTTCTTCATAAAATATACAATTAAGATAATGTAATTTTATGCTAGAATGTTTTGTTTTTTAATTAATATCATTAATTAGCTATAACAATCAAATTAATACTTATTATGATTTTGAAGTGTGTTTAAATATATAGTTAAAAAAAACTACAATTTCAAATTATAAAAAAAAGTTATAAAATCTGTATTACAGTGTACAAAATTATAAATTTTTTTACATTAAAATTATTTATTCATTCATAAAATACTAATGTAATCAAAAATTAGAAAACATAATGCATACTGACATAATAATAACTATAATTCATTTTTTAATTTTAGGACTTAGTAATGTGAGACAAGAGTATTGTTTTTGTATTTTTCAGATAAATTTGAATTTATAATTTGTTAGATCAACCACAATACTCATTCATTGATAATCGATTGTGTTAATTATCAATTTTATTTCAGAAAACATTTGGTACCTAGGTATTTCACTAAACTATTTTGTATCTAAGGTAAGTAATGCAGAATTTGAATCACAAAATATAATTTGAAACATAATTGTTTTAAAAACCAATATTAAATGATAAAAATATATTGTATTATACATTTTAATGAATAAAAAGTTTAAATTGATAATTATATTATTATATCATAAATAGGTACATAATTATTAAACTTTACCAAAACAATTTTAAAAGTGAAATACATTTTACCTAAAATTATTTAGCTTTTGTACTTAAGCTACAATTAGGTGTTGTGAATACTTGTCAGTAATTTTGAGTTATTAAAATTGTACAATAATTTGTAAAATTAAACTCATAAATTTCATTGGTGTTTATATTCATATTAAATATAATATTTTAGAATAATTACTTAAATTGTACTTGCTTTCATCTCTTTTAGCTTTAATTATAAACAATTAACTAGATAATATAGTTATACATGCAATACTTGTCACATTATTTGGCTTAACTTAGAATTTAAAAAATTAGTTAGAGTAGTTTAAGATTTCGGCGGAGTTGATAAGTGGCTCCATCATAAAGTCTCCTATAGTAATTTCTCAAAGATACTTGGTATTTAATTGCATCTCCTAAAGTATCTCTTCTATTGACTTCACGGCATATATTTCTCCTAAATTTATCAAAAGTAATATACATAAACTATTTATTTTTTTTTTGTTCCAGCACTCATGCATTAATTCTTTACAAATGTTATATTTTTAATAAACATAATTAGTAAATACCCTGCTTAATAAATAAATCCATTTAAAAACTTTTTGTAATATGTAACAAAAAAAACTGTTAAATGTAATTTATTTTCTCACAATTATAAAAACTAAAAAACACAAAATGGAACTCTTGAAACATTATGACTTTACCAGCTAGGGCTTGATGCACAACTAGGCGCATCACAGACACAGTGGTACACATCCAAATTTAATCGAGCTTTAATTTTTGGATTCATTTTCCTCGGTTCTTCAGGACCCGAATCTTTATGTACTTCATGTTCAAACTTTTGAACGTCTTTATGTTCACTAGAAGATTCTTCATCACTAGGAAATATTATATTTATTATTTAGAGCTAATTATAAATACGCTAGTGTTACAATTTATATTCACAGATGCAAATTAAGTCTTAGGTGCTTGTGCCTTCATCACAAAAAGTAAAAATAAAAATATTTTGAAGATATGTTCATTATTACAAAGTAGGAACTACAAAAATGTATTTCACTTAAAGTAATATCAGGACTTCAGCCACTTAAATCTGAAATTTTATTTGCATCTACGTCATTCTAACTTATTTGTTGGTATAATTACCTCAGCTTTATTGATTCATTTGTACTGCTACCTGTTTAATAAACAACTTGTTAAATATCTTATCAGATTCAAATTGAGGTACAAAATTAAAATTAAAACATACATACTATTATTTAACTTTGATTTACAGCACTTATAATGATGCGCTCCTACTTTAAGTGTTGCTTTTATATTTTTGCCAAATTTTTTCTTAATGATTTCAGTCTCTTTGTCATCATCATTGTCTAAGGGTTTTTGTTTTTGATCAACGATTCGGTCATCTTTTTTATTGCTTAAAACATAAATTCAAATAATTACAAACTTATTGGACTTAATGTCTTTACCACTACTAACATCAGCATAAGACAGAGCTAATGTAAATAGAAATGCAACATTTATATTAGCAGCTGTTGCTCAATCGATTGGACAAGATGTTACTGACATTGCTTTAAACAGAGAATCTATTCGATGAGCTCAGTGTTATCATAGAGAAAAAGTTTCTGCAGATATAAAATGTACATTTGAATCATTTGATCCGTCCGTTTCACTAGTAGTTCATTGGGATGGAAAAATCTTACCATCATCAGCATTTGAAAATGGTTTAATGAGTTCATTTCTATCACCAAAATTAAGTTTGATAAAGAATGATATGGTTAAATTTATCTTAAATCAATTAGCTGAGTTTCAACCTCGTAAAGATTATAAAGAGTTATTGCAGTTGAGTTTATATTACCTTGGAGAAGAGCTTCCTGAAAATAATAGTTTTCGAAAACCTGAGACTTGTCATCGAGCTAGGTGGATGGCTAAGATAATATATTGTATAAACATTTTTTTATTTCGGTCACAATTTGAATTAAAAGAAACAGAGTTATCAAATTTAGAACATTTTACTTTGTTTATAGGTACTTAAAGTATATTTAAAACTCGATTATGGTACACTTCTACTGATGCATCAGGTGCACCACTAAATGATTTAAATTTCTTAAAGGACCTGAAGAATTACCGAAATGCAAGTAATGGGATCTATAAATTAGCAATAAAAGTATTTTCAAGACATTTATGGTATCTTAGTGATACATTATTAATTGGCTTAGCATTTTTCGACTACCGTGTTTCACACGGTATTAAACTCATAATGGTAAAAGCTTTAAATAAAAGTGGGACGGATAACACTGATAATAGAATAAAACTTCCAGAAAATCTTATTTTAAATAGTGAATTATATTACAAATGACTTTGTTACAAATAATACGTATAAACTTTTTACGGCTATTAATATTAAAATTTATTTTTTTTTAAACTCATCCAAAACCTTGGAAAAACAATGACCAATATCTTGATGGACGTGAAAAAATAAAAAAACTTAAAGTGGTAAATGACGCAGCAGAAAGGGGTATAGCATTGATGACATCATTTAATGGAACTCTTACCAACCAAGAAGAACTACAACAATACATCGTTCAAGTCATCGAAAAACATAGACAAGATTATCCCAACTCCAAAAAATCAACTTTATTAAATATTAAATTTTTTTTAAATCTATCTGATGTTCATTTTTCTCACCGACAAAATTGTAATGGCTTGCAGCTTGTATAATAAATATTTAGTGTTGTTCAACATATTTAAATAATTTAAAACAATTAAATAAGACATTATCCCGATAATTTTTTTTTTTAATTTTATCTCATATTTGATATTTTTAAGTTCCTTGAGCGACCACTTAATGTTTGTTAAATTACTTCATATTCTCACAATATCATTTCTATACTATTTAGAACAAAATGAGAGCATGAGATAATAAAAAAAATATATGTATACATATATTTACCTATGCAGCTAGGTTATTCATAACGTAGGTAACATAGATCGACATTACTAAATTTATAGCCATGAGCCCATGGTGCAGAATATATTAATTTTCACTAATTTTTAATTTCTGGTGAAAAAAAAAATATATATATACATGCCCCTACTGATAATTGATATCTAATGGTGGCTGTCCTGTTGGTTTTTATTTATATTTTATACTATTTGGCTTAATGATAATGTATATATTGAGGATTGGTCCTTAGTAGCTCTTTGTCATAGAAGAAAGAAGGTAATGTAAGTGGGCAGTAGTTGGAGAGCGAAGCGAGTAGTTTAAAAAAAAATTATATGGGCTGGTCAATATTTTTGCTCCCCCCTTTTCAAAAACTGAAATGACGCCACTGTACATTTAACATATTTAACCAATTTAAGTCTAATTGTCAGCAGGTTTTTTTTATTAGAAACCTTAAACCAATTTTTTTCTGAACACGTTATACATTTTTTTCACTAAGCGATTTCAATTATATTTATCTCTCTGCATCCTAAGTTTCGTAATGATCGGTTGGACCAATTATTGTTTATACACAATTGAAACTATAGACGTAAAATTGTAAAAAAAAAACAGGCAGTTGTGGGACTGCCGACAGAAGCTATGCTTCAACTCCCTACCTAACAGCTTAATAAAAAAAAGAACCTCTTACGTAAAAGTTTTTAATTGAAGTTCGTCAAAATAAAATGGAAACAATATGAAGAAAATATAAAGAATAAAAACAAACAAATAATGATTTTAAAATGTAAGGATAATAATATAAAATAATAAAAAATACAAAATACCGTTCATAATTAATTCTGTAAGCGTTATGGGAATATATTATTATTACTATAGGTATTAGGTACTGCATCGAACAACTCGAACGTGTCTAATAATCTAATGAAAATACGAAATATTTTGTAGTCTAGTATTCTATATAGTACTCGATTGTAGTAGAACGATTGATAAGTATTAAGTAATAACTGTAACGAGCACTGCACGCGCGTAATTATCGGTTATCGATATAGTAATGTACCAACAACCTACAGCACATTAAACTATTCTATTTATAGAATTCTTCAAATTTAACCGTGGACAAGTATTATTAACTATTTAACAATGCGCTGCTGCCGCATCCTGCGGCCGCAGCACTCTCAACAGTCACTATAGCTAGTCGCTATTGCGGTAACGTTATATCATGTTATGTTATATTATTGGACATCTTCCATTTTTACCCGGCGGGCCCCTTCCCGCCGAACCCGCGTAAAGAAGCATAGCTTCAAAACAGATTTTATAAGTTGACGTATAAAGGAAATGATCCATATTGACGTAAATTCAGAAAAAATTTAGGAAAAAAGTGCAAAAATTTTTATTATGGTTTGAGGATTCGAACCAGGTACACGCGTATTCATACTACTGTACAGTTGACACCGCACCATCATTGCGATAACGGAACGCAACGGAACGGAACGTTTTTGGACATCTTCGATTTTACACGGCGGGCCCCAGCGAAACCGCGAAAAAAGCATAGCTTCAACAGAACCCGCGTAAAGAAGCATAGCTTCAAAAACATATACGAATTTAATTAAACACTTGAAATAAATCATTTCTAATGCTTTTTAAGATTAGTTTAGAATCATTATTAATATATATAAAATAAATCATACTAATATTCAGAACTTTTTATTAAAAGTTAAACATTTTATTAGGAATTAACCTTAAAAAAATGAGGTATTTTCAAAGTTAAATACTTAGTCTAAGGGTTGTTAAAATATTTTGAAACTTTTATCAAGTATATAAAAGTGTGTTTTTGATTTATGATAAAAGTTTTAAGTATAAATCAATATTATTTTTGAACTTATGAATGAATAACTAAAATCAATTTGGTAAGAGTTTCATTTCCGGAAAATTTTACTATTTTCACTCAATTTTTAAGAACATTGTCCTCACGCTTGAAAATACTTTAGAAAAATTAACCCTAAACGTATCGTGTAAATGCAATTTCTGATCTATAGAATTTCTGTATGAAACTTTTGGACAACATGTATTGTTTTTTTTAAAAAGTGCTTCCAGAAAAAAAGAAAAAGAAGAAAAAAGAAATAAACATTATTGTAAAATAAATAGATCTTTTGCTTCACTCAGAATCTGAATTATCGTTTTTACCTGGATTTCTTGTCATGTCTGGACGATTTAAATGCATTTAAATCTTCACCTTTCAATATAATATTATAATATTATTCACTTGAAACATAAATAAAAATTATTACTTACAATGTTTACAAGTTTCTTTTGAATGACTCCAGCCACCCATTATTTTGTTTGTCTAACACATATTAAACATAATTTTTAATAGATTTAACGATTTTAAAAATTCTTTATAAAATTAACTAAAAATAATAATTATAGGTTATAGTTATTAAAAGTCAACACCTTCATTTATAATGATAAGCTACACCAAGATTCATGTGAGACACTTCAATAGTATCACTTAATAATATTTAGCTTTCAAATATAGATGCATAACATAATTTTAAAAATTAACCCCTTTCCTGATGGTGACCTATTGAAGTTTAAAATGAAATTCAAAGGCATCATTAATAAAATAAAAATTGTTAATTTTAGCTAATATGAACTTTTGATATTTTTACATATTCTTATTCACTATACAATTACTGTTCAGTGTTTCAAAAAGAATGTCGTATTTAAACATACTTGAAGTGTTCACAAATAATTTACAAAGTCTAATAAAATGCGTCATTCAAAAGTAAAGTGTGGAAATTTATCATGTATTCAAACCCTCCCCGTCAATCTCGATAATAAAGTGAATGTGAAAAATGAGTTATACAACGATTTTAACTATTAACTCCAAACAATATGGGAACAAAACTTATTTTAATCTTTATGAAATCTTTGGAAAATTCCATAATATTTCATTTACTCCCAACGCTACCTATTGTAAATAAATATTTTAGCTGGTAATAACTTCACCTTCATTGCGCTTTGACAATATTGTTGATTAATTTCTGAGTCTGAATCCGAATCAGTGATTCCGTCTTCAACAAGAGATATCCTGTATTGTCAATCAAAATAAATAACATTAATTGTTATCTTTAAATGTTGGTAGGTGGGTAATTTTAACGTATTATACGTTCCCTGACCTAGGTTTACTTTTACGATAACTTGGCGAGTTCGATTTAGTATGATGAACCATCTTCATCCTGTTTGGTCGATGTTTTAAATCATGTAATGAACAATGATCATCGCTTGAAACTGTGTTTATTTGTTCTTTGACACTGGTCTTGGTTACTAAAGTAATTTTCGGTGAAATAGTTCCCTATTATTAGATATCCATTGTTATTAAAATTGACTGTTAATTAACATAGGTTTTTTTAATGCACAATTAGTATACACAATGGTTTCAACATTTCAACTTATAAATTTTGACCTATTGTGTTTATAAGTATGTATAGTGTGATTAAGCTAAATAAGTATAGCCACTAATAGAATATGAATTATTATATTGCAACTATTTTTTAGATTCTTAGTGAAGCAAATGATCAATTGGTTTTGCCATGATGTTTATGTATCCAGCAACTCTATAGATCAAAAATTGTATCTAGTTTGTACTCTTAATCATTTTTCTCTCCTCTCAATAGTTTTTCCAGCTGTGTGGAAAAACTGCCGAAAAATTGTGTAAAAATGGTAAAATTTTCCGTGATGACACTCACTAAATAGATTTCAATTATTTAGCCGTAATTTAAAAAGTAATGTGGCTAGAAATTTTTACCATATATTGATGGCATATTGATAAATAATTTATGATATTTTCGAAAAAAAAATTGTCAACTTTTGGGCAAAAATAGGAATTTGAAAGTATCTTGTTTTTTCAAGTTTATCTGTAATATAGTTTTTAATATTTGACCAAAAGTTTTGAAAATTGAAAATAATTATAATTTATATTCATAAACATAGCCAACAATACTGAAAAAGTTTCAAAAATCGTGACTCAGGGTTTTTTTTATACGCGTTTAACTAAAATATTTACAATTTTTGAGGAATTTTTCATTTTTGTATTAAAATTCTCAAATGTAAAATGTTTGTTAAAAAAAAATTGGTTCATCTAATCATTATGGAACTTTGGATAGAGATAGAATAACACGATCTGAATCTTTTGGTAAAAATAATTTCTCACTTATGAAAATAAGAAAACTTTCAACAGGGTTTGATAAAAATATAATGCCAATAATTTAATTGAAAATGGTTAAATATATTAATGGGTTATTTTATTTTTGTATACTGATGCTTTGCTCAGAATCGTTAAATTATAGAAATTATCTTTAAAATGTCTTTAAAATTTAATAAACTTATCCCCACTATCTTGTACAAATAGCAATGAATATCCAATGGGGCAAAATACGTATTTTTTAGTTTTAAAATTAGGTAATTGAATTGACAGTAAAAATTACTTTTGTATACATTTTGAATCTTAAAATAGATTAATTAATCAAAAGTTAAATATGTTATCTTTGTTTTATACCTAGGTACTTAATTATTTCCATTGTATTTGAACAGTATTTACATTCTACGAAAAGCTATAAATTAGCTTAGGTGCATCTGCTGATTTGTAATTAAAAGAGATTCTTAGGTAATCTAATCACGAGTATGTATTTTGAAAAATGTTTAGTTTATATTTTATAATATACCGACATAAGTTCTCTATTATGTTTCAATTCGAAATACAATTTTTTTTACTACTCGGTTTTAACGAAAAATAAAAATCAATTTAGCATAGGTACTGATATAATTTACATTCGTTCAGGTATTATATAGAAATCATAATAATAAGCTTAGTATTAAATGCGTATATAATAATTAACGTATATATTTTACTAACTGGAAATAAAGGTTCATTTTTCATGAGTAGTGAAGTTTCTCCGTTCTTACTCAATCGACTACGTCCAGGAAACAATACTTCGTTGACATTAGAATTGTACGTGGCTAGTGTAATTTGTTTATTTTTGTATACTTGCACCAAAGTGATTTGCATACGCTTTTGTTCCAAACTGTCTTGAACGTCGGTCAAGTTTGAAAGTCCTGAAAAATTCTGTAATGTGAAACAAATTGAATGTCTACAAATAATCTAAAAGTTATTCATAATAATATATTACTTCGTGAAAACTAATCGTTTCGTTAAAAACCAAAGGAAATTTAGGTTCTGCATACGACGTACTACTGTTACATCCGAACAACCAAATATCAAGGTATACCATTCCTTTGGGGCATATCCACACACCTGGACACGTGACCTTTAAGTATAGTGAAGTGTATAGGCATTGTTGATTTTCCCATAAAATCCATAGTGATTTATAATAAACAAATAGGTAATAATGACAATCAACCATACTCACATCAAAAATATCTATAACTGCACAGATATTAAAAGATTTATACGACATTATGGACAAAACTACAACTCATGTACACATATTTGTACACAAATATGCGACAATATGGTCGACCAAACATCTGACATTCCGACACGGCACGGTGAATACTTGCAGCGTGTTTAGAGCTTTTGCCGGTGTATCCAGGGCAACGTGCTTTTGCTTACGGTCAACACCGAAACTTATTAAATGATGGTTCAATAGTACAGAGTTGTACTGCAATAAAGTGTCTAACAACTTGAATATTATACTTATCAAACCATGTATTAGGATTTCTGGAGACATTTTTTTGTTGATAATAACAATTTATAAAAATATTTTACCTGCTATGGAAACATCAATGAAAAAACAACGTGAACTTAGTAAAAACCATACAAACGCTATTTTCGAGCATCTAAACAGCAGGTGTATAGTCTAAAAACCTGATTTGGTCAAATGTAAAGATCTACTGTCTTAATAAGAATTGTTTCCCTGCACACAAAACGAATCGTCTTATTTAAACTCCTAAAAACCTTTAAAATAACACCAAACCCTTATTCTATACTCAACTCTAACTCTGAAATAATCATCACCCAAACAATTGCTTTTATATAGGAAGCTAGTTTTAGAATTTAAGTTTTTTATAAATTTGTATTGTTTTATTTAATTTGATTATAATTGTTAAGCTATAATTGTTTTTACAAGAAGCTAATAAAAAAAAAATTTGAATTGTAGAAGACCTTACGTATGTTCGTAGAAGCTATAACACATAGTTACGGGGGGTCTCTCTTCGACATCTTCTCATAATTTAATCGTATTTATTATATTTTCAAATTATTAATAAGTTTGATATACCTTAACACTTATAACTATTACCTTAATAATCCAAAATATTACCTCTAACTATAATTACTCATTTTTACGTTCTATCGCATCAAGAATTCAAAATTGTTTAAATACGTACACACACTTGGGATAATTTAAAGATCTGCAATATAATTGTAGATAATTAAGATATCACAATTAAAATTAATGAAACATTTATTCTATGTAATATCCAATACTTTTCGATGTTATATTTAAAGGCCTTAAATCAAAAAAGACCCTGTAGTCATAGATTGTTGAGCGCCAACTGTCCAACAGGATTTTCAGGAAAGTAAGACAGTGATCAGTTCGACCCTGTTATAATAATAGAATATACCTAATAAAATAGTATAGACAAAGTACATTATGTTAATGATCAAATAATGTTAAAATATCAAAATCATGATGATAATAATACAACAAAAATAATACAGGTTTAGGTGGAATTTAAAATAGTTGGAAACCTAAAGTATGGGTCACAAGGTCTCCTAATATAGGGTCTCATATACAAACGTAACAACATGCCTAAACAATTATCGCGTGCATGTTAATTGTGACAATATATGCATCGACTACATCGTGCATGTACTCTAATTACTTAATAACCTATCTAGACATGACTTATATTGTATATTGCTATTGTATTCATGATTATATAGGATCACGTGTGTACGACTCTTGGAAGGGTTTGGAAAAAAATGTACCTTTGTGCTGCGTTCCAGATCATTGGTGGCATGTCGAAATGACCGTTTTTGTTTTAGATCTCGCGACTTCGGCAGACCTACAATCGCGTGTCAGTTCACAGACATAGCCGGTGCGCCGCATCGACGACTATAGTGATAATATAGCTGCAGGAAGCTGTGCGTGCGGCGTGTGCGTTTAATCTGCTGTTTTTATTAAAAAAAAATAATAAATAAAGAAAAATAGGTACGCGTTCTTTAGACGAATTTAGGAAAAAATTGTTTGACGATTCCTCCCCTTAGTAATTTTCCGTTATTATATTCGTATAAAACAGGCTTACAGGGACATCCTGAGTTTTCGTCTACAGCACGCATATCGTGTACGGGTACACACATATTTTTAACCATGATAATATCATATATTATACAGATATTTTTTCAACGGAAGATCCTCTGTGAAATAGTGATTTTTTGTTTGTCAATTATTGTTTATTTCATGTATATATATTTTTTAGTACTATTTATGAAATACAAATCATTTATAAATTACAACCATCATATATATTGAGGTTAGAGCAAAGAAGTTACCGTAGAAAGATACTCTTTAAAGTCTATTAACCCTGATAACTTAAAAGAATGCTAGAGATGTTATTTTCATTGGTCTTATTCTCTAGTATATTTAAGTCATCGTTAGAACAGGTTTTTAGAAAAGATTCTACCCTTCAGAAATAAAACATAAATATAGTAATTAGTAGTAGTCACCTAAAAAATGTTTAAAAGTTAATTAAAGAACTAGAAAAAATCGTTAATCAAATAAATTCAAAATCCAACTGCAAATTTATCGGAAAAAAGATTTTAAAAACCAAAGTTAAAACCATATGCTTTTATAATTAATAGCTTTGAAATCCGAAATCCCCACTTAAAAATGTGTGTTATGTATTAAAAATATTTTCTGTTTTGAAATAATTTTAATTTATTATTTTTAATATTATTTTTGTTTATTTAGTATATCTCACGGCCCCCTCGCTCACTGATTTAACGGCTTCCGATTTTTTTTAACTTTTCTTTTTGAAGGGGGTACCTTTAGCCGTGTAGACGGCTGTAGAACGCGAATCACGACTCGCGAGGCGAATGCGCGGCGAGCCGTCAGTCAGTCGGTCTCGAGGTGCGCGTCAAAGGCAATTCGCACTTTTGTTTCGCGCCGTGTAAACGTTTTAATTATTTGTCTGTGCGCATCATCAAAATGGATCAAATTAAATGTATTCAATTAATTGAAACATATAAAAAATATCCTATTTTGTGGAATTCGCGAGAAAAGGCGTATCACAATAAAAACAAGCGAGAGGATGCTTGGCGAGAAATTGGAGCATGTTTACAACTCCCAGTTTCAGTATTGAAGGCGAAGATGAAAACTTTAATGGGTACTTATCGGAGTGAGAAGTCTCGACAAAATAAAAGTCGTATAACAGGATCTGGTAAGAATATTTTTTAATCATAATTATGGGCTGCAATAAAGGCAAATGCTGCAGGCGCACGAGGTGGTACCATAGGACTCACAGTAGGAACATTTGCCATGGCTGCCTCGCGGATACTGACGGCTCACCCTTTATCTAGGTGAGTCACGACTCACCATGAATCAGATTCGCGGGACTCGCTCACGGTAGTCAAACTTGAGTTAGACTCGCGCACCTTAAAGTCCTTATGACTTTATGAGATACACCATACACGAGTCAAAAATGCTGTTATCGCCCTCGTCAGAACATAATATCACAGAATAAATGAAATTTCATTTATTCTGTGATAATATTATCACAAATTATATAATCTGTGATATTATCACAGAATAGATAAAATGATATGATGAATTGATTTCCCGCCATTCCCGGTTAGGTTATCGAGTGTCACTTCTTTTTTTTCTTTTTTCTATGTGTCACACTGTCACTTCTATATTTTATATTTAATATATTTTCTATATTTTCATATGTTTATATTTGTACTGGACTAATGAGTAATGAGCGAAAAAAATATTTTATTGGATTTTCAACAATTTGTACTGATCGAATAAATATGTACACTACCACTATCTAAGACTTTTGCGCAGTTGGGCAAATTTAAGAAGTTGCCGACATCATGTACCTATTCTGTACAATACTTCATATTTTGTGCCGTCGTTGCACACCCTATATTCATTATTCATCTATTTTGATCACATTTTAATTTCTTTTCTCCGTGATCCATACGTATACGATGTTATGATAAATATGATATAATAAATTGCTGACGAGGGGGGCAAAAAAAATGACCAGCGATAAAAACTGAACAGTAATCACTAATCAGTCGCACACATAGACCTATAATTATCTCAGAGATTTACACTCCCCTGGTCACATATCACTATATTAGCGTTCTGAAGTCAACACGATAGTTTTACAATTGACAAAGTGGTTCATTGTATCACTTGAGTAGTTGAGTAGTTGTACGTTTGGAATGTTTGGTGTTTGGATAAAATATGGTAAATCACAACAAAATACTTTGTCATGAGATAAATTACTATCATTTCATTGTTATTGAATTGGTTTTTTTTTATGTTTCATACGCCCACCCAGCTGTGAAAACACGTCATATTAAATTGAAATACGAGCAGTGAGCACAAGCCGCGCTGCAAACCCGGAATCATGACTATGTCATAAATACGCTGGATTTGGGTGGACTTGTAAGTTTCTACTATTTTGGTCGTGTGTTCAAAGAACACTGGACAACAATATTGACAGTCAACACCAATACGAATTACGATAATATGTGGTAGTACGACTCGGTGTTTAGTGTTTACGACTTCAGCTGTTCAATGGCCATTTGGCTTCTTTGTCTGCGTGCTTTGCACCGTGATTCGAAACGAAGTACGACAACGCTGTGAACCGGTGAGATATTTCCGTCGTCCTCAAAAGTTGCGACTTTCGAGTTTTGGTTCGATTTTCCGGCTAGAGTTCCTGACGCTCGTCTTCTACAACACGATTGGTGATTCGTAAAAATATTTGTAAAAAAAATGTTGGACTCGGAGATGTGTGGTAAAAATCGAGGGTGTCTTCCTATGTTCTTTCATGAAGTGTAATTCCCAGTTCTGTCATCGCTCATTGTTTCTTGTCACTGTCACAAGTTAAAACTTGAATTCGTTCTTATTTTATTAGATTACTAACCAGTCCTTTGGTTATTTTAGTTGTAACCGAACTGCGAATTATATTCTATAATCAGTTCACTTGTGTGACAAATAATGGCAGCCCACAACAAAGACCTTTGCAATGCTATGGATGTTCTATCCATTGATAATGATGCCTGTTTGAAACAACTCGGATTAAATGACGACCAACAATCAAAGCTAAAAGAAATTGTGAATGATTATGAGAGCATTTTCTCATGGGACATCAAACGGCTAACTGGTAACAGTCAAAATCTTATGGTTAACCATGTTGATAAAATACGTGAAAAATGCGAAATGATTTTATGCAAGGATGATGAGTTCAATTTGAACAAGTAATTGTTATGAAACATTCTTAAAAAATTAAAATTTTTATTTAAATTCCATGTCAATATGCAAAAAGTATACATACTGAAATACTGCATAGTTGTGAACTTAATTTATAATTTTTTTTTTAATTCATTCCTGATCATTGATTTTACAATGTTTTTACTTTTTAGATTTTATTTACAATTGATTATTGCTTATGAACTTTACATGTGTGGAAGCTATGATGAATCTCTAAAGGAAATTGAGAGTGTTGTTAAATTTATAGAGTCATGTAAATATGATGATTCAAATGAACAGTATTCAGATGCATTCAACCATATTGTTCGAACCACCAATTCTTATATTGCCTTAACATTAAACCATAACTATGAAAATGTAAAATCAAATTATAGTTCAATATCTTATTTATTAGTTATAATCAAATAACAGGTTACTTGCTTCAACATGGATTCTTAAAAAAAAAATAGTATTGGTACCTTCCTTTACTTTATCCTTCTGAATATACCACTAGTTTTTTTTTTTTTTTGTACATATGATTCTATATCTGTCAAACACTAGAGTGTAATGTGCTAAAATGTTAGGAACTAAATTATAGTTAAATAAAATAAATTTAAATTTAAGTCACCATAATATCTTACACTTGTATAATTCTTTCTCAAAAAATATAAAATATCATTAGGTATATTTTATGAAAAATTTAACATTTTGTTGATGCATTAATTTTATTTGATTATACTTAATATTTAGTTTCACATTTTTCAAATTATTCGTTAACTTTTTTTATGCAATTATTTTGTTTTCTTAGATAATGAAGAATATTAAACCTACCAACTCTTTCAATAGAGCTGAAAAAGCTGCAATTTGTGCAGTGAAAGCCAGAGTATTCATGGAGTACCCACCAAAAGGAAATGATATTGCCTTAAAATTAGCTGATGAAGCTTGTAATCTTCATACTACCGAACCTGAATGGATTATCATTTGGTTAAAAGCCAAAGGACGAGTTAGACGCTATTACAAACAATTTGGTATGCCTGAAGAAGATGAAATAGATGCTGCTGAAATGTTATGTACTACTAAAACTAAACCTCGACTTTTAATTCAAGCTTCTAAACTTTTTATGGAAGTTGCATATTGTCATAAATTAAAATTTAACCAAAATGAATCTAATAAATATTATAAGCTTTCTTCAGAACTCACTCTGTAAGTATCAGTAATTAATAATTTGTAAACTTAATTATTAATGATTGTAGTTAATATGTATAGAAATAATTTTTCTATTCTAACTTAAAAAATAAGTTTTATAAAGTTTTATTTCTTCCTAAAAAATTTTACTGCCTGTACTTTTTTTTTTATTTATATATATTTTTTAAATAGAAAAGCACATGAATTGGCCAAAGATGACATTAAACAACTTTATTCTTGTTTACTGACATTCGTTGATTATCCTAAACACCTACAACCAAAATCAGTGATAGATGATATTATTCAAAAACTATCAAATGTTAAGAATAGCCGTGTGGATCAAGTCTTAGGAAAGTACTATCTAAAACATACAAAGGTATTATGTTAATCAATACAGATTTCAAATGTTATAAAATTATACCTGTAATATTTATTTATTAGGACTATGAAAAAGCAAGAATTCATTTATCTCGGGGAATGGCTAGTGGTCATTTTGGAAGTTCATTGCAATTAATTAAAGTAGAATGCTTGGAATGCTCATTAAAACCTGCTAAAAAATTTCCTCTTGTACAGACATTAAATATGATTTATGACGTTTTCACTAATCCAAAAAGAAGGCTAATTATTCTATCACAAATATTGATATATTATATCTATTATGAAAAAAACCCAAAAGAATTTATGCACTATTTAAAATTGTACATGGATCAAGATATTGATGACACTTTCAAAAAACGACATTTGATTGTAAGTAATAAAAAATAATAATGTTAGTGTTACTAGTGTTCTAGATTACTTATTAATGTATATTATGTCCCACCTAATGCAAAATAAAAATATATAATGCCATTTAGTATTCTCAAATCAAATTATTTCAATTAAATGTAATGTTTAAAATTAAAAATAATCATTATTTTTAATTTTGTACAAGTAAAGATTATTTTTTTTTTTTTTAATATTTAGTAAAATAATGTTCATCTTCTTTCTTGTAAAATCCCGTAATATTTATAATATAAATTCTTTTACCTGTTATTTAATGAATAATTTTACCTAATTAACTTGTTTTGATTATAGAGATTTTTCTTTTTCCTACAATTTTTTATACAATTTTAAACAATTATCAATAACTCAGTAAATATTACCAATGATATGCAAATAATTTTAGTATTTTTCTAAAGAGCTTATGAATATTATAATATTAAATAGTAGTTTTTTATGTATTAATATACTGGGTATTCTTTTATCTTTCTTCACAAGTATTCATTTTTAATTTTAAGTTAATTTATGTATGCATTTTTTTCTAAAAAAATTTTAAATTTGTCATCTGCAAAAAATTTAATCATGATACTCACCTTAATTTTTTTTTAATTTTTCATTTGATTAAATGGTAACCAGTATTTATTGTATAGATGCATAAATTTAAATTATTTGAATTCTTTGAGGGGGAAACGGAGCTTCAACGAGCGCTCGGTCATCAATCTACATGTGCAAAATCTGTGCGTTCTCTTGTTGAACAGAGTATATAGTGTACTGTGATATATATATATATGTAATTATTAGTTAATATTAATATTTATGAAATAAACAATAATATATACATAGAACGGCTGAACAGCAAGTATTTAGATTTTTTTTTTTTTAGGAATATCTTGAGAATCTTAAAATTAATGTTACACCATTATTTGTTTAGTTCATTTACTATTTATCACTGACTTAAACTATGAATTGAATTCAATGAATGAATAATGATTGAATTGTTTAGTTATAATTATATTTTTATTTTTTGTTGCAGTTTGCTCATCCGTTATTTAAAGTTAATAACTTTAAAACCAAACAATTTTTGAATGTTCTATCCTTCAAACTAAGAGCTATGAAAAATGCTCATGAATGGAGTCCTCAAGAAAAAGATATTGTTGATGACACAGTTGTACGGTTCAATAAAATGTCGAAGTTAAAAATATATGAAAATCAATATATCAATGATATCAACACTAGTACTCATAAACAAAATTTTTACAGTAATACAAATAATTATTATTCAAATAAAAAACCATATAATGAACATAATAAATGGCAAAAAAAATCAAATCAAAAACCATGCACTTCAACAAGTATTAATCAAAATTATGATCATGAAAAATATTCTACTTCAAATAAAGAACCATCATATCATAAGCTAAAAACTAAACATGATCTCATAAAACCACTGAAAAATTCATCAAATGAAATCAGTGAATCTATGCTCAGTTTGAATGATTCTAATAGTATCGATTCAAAGTTTAAAAAGTTTGAGCGTAAACATAATTCTTTAGATGATATACATGTGGTATCAATGGAAAGAAATTCAGCTTTTCTTCCTTCCCATATTAAAACTCATAGTAGAGGTAATTCACAAAACCGACAAAATAGGTTTCAAAATCAAGGCAAGTTATTACGAAACAGGGAAAATTATAATAATTTTAAACATTCTCATGGTGGTCATAAATGGCCTGTACCTCGCCAAAATAACAATGATCAAAATTTAAAGAATAGTGACACAAATGAAAACAAAAAACAGTGCAAACAAAATGTTGATGACACTGACAGCCAAATACACAAGAATTGTTCACATTCAAAATCAAAGCGAATTTATAAGTTTGCTTAATCTTTTATTTAAACTGATTTACTGTATTATTATATATACATTTACTTAATATTTTTTTTTTTTTTTTTGTCAAATCATTTAAAGTTATCCAGTGGAATTTTTTTTTTATTTAGTTATCTTGGTTTTTTGTAATATATTTTATATCACTTATTTTTTTTATTTGAATTTTGTAAACATTTAATAATGGTATTTTATACCTACAAAATTTATTTTTTCTTTAAATAATGTTGATTTCATAATTTGTTTTCATCATAATATAAATATAAAAAGAATAAGCAATACGTTACTTGGGAAAAAATACAGTTACTGATATTTTTTAAACATTGATTTTATATAGCTAATTATGTATAGCCCAGAGCATATCTGCATACACAAAAAGTAGCTACTGTACAATGTTTACACACAGTACACACACGTTCCACTCACAGTTCTTATGTGGATACTAGACCATCAAATATCAATCATCATCTGGGTTAAGTCTTAACATTGTAAAACTAAAATATAGTATATGCTTTTAACATTTAGTAAACTTGTAACTTTAGTATGACAATTTTACTCACTGATAACCATATGCGAAGCATTAGTATAAAGTTAAGACAAAATATCTAAAAATGTCCCCTTCTCTGCCTCAAAAAAATATTCCCCAATCCAAATTTCAATAATTGTTTAGAGTGTAACAAAGACTTATATTTATACATTTGATACTCAATGCTGTATTTTTCATATAAATATTTAATATTTTTGCATCTGTTTAATTATGTTTTATAATATAGTCACCATATATTGAAGCTTATGTGGAGAAAATTCATAATATAGATTTTTGTATGATAAAAACAATAGATAAATTAATTACTTATAATAATTTATGAAATAAAATATAAAAATATGTTTAACTACACTATGTAAAAATAATCAGTTGAGCCATAATTTCATCTTTAATTTTTAAACGCTTTTAAACAATAATTGATCAAGTTGAGCTTTGTGATACTTAGACCTTAGATAGATAAATAAGTTTCGAGTTTATATTCGATCAAACATTTCTTTGGATTGAATAAATTTAATAAATTTCATATGACTTTGATTGAATTATCACAACTTTACATGAAAATAATAATTTTTGCTTATGGTGTAAATTAATAGAAATTAAAAAACAAACTTTTCATGGATATAAAAAAAATCATGACTATAGAACAGGTTATAACTACCTGGTATAACAGTTATTATATTTTATCAGCATTTTTAGTTAACTACCAATAGGAGTAGGATAATTTTTTTTTTTTAAACGCACATAATTTTAAAACCAATACAATTTGAATAGAACTTTATTTATTTTTATTCTAAACAAATTAATATTTTGTTATATATAAGAATTATTATTAATATTGACTGTCTTATCGGTATTTTAGTTTCCTTTTAATTTATTTCAAAATGCATATAACAAATCACATTTGACAGTTCATAGGTAGTCGACTACTTAATTATTTTAAGCCTCTATGGTTTTAAATCTGCTTTTTTAATTAAATTAGGTTTTTCGGCGCCATTTGTTAATTTGCTTTCATGTCTGCCTGGTGGGTCGTGTCTTCGTGGAACTTATACTGCGCTTGATAGGTACCTAAATAGTAAAATTGTAGTTTAGCATTTTTATCGTGTACTTACTAGGCGGTTGGAAGTTTTAAATTTCCTAACATTGTAGATAATCTTGCGATTCTGTGTGGCTGACTCAATTGCAATGGCGGTCGACAGTATGCTTAAAATAAAACTAAAAGATGGTGTACCTAGTTGACGACACCCAACGAAAAATATTTTATAAACTACGTGAGATAAAAGTTTTTATGAAAATGTGTTCGCAAGGGTCATGAGAAATGCCTCGGAAGAATTCAGAGAATGTGAAAGTGGAATTCAAAACCATCGATAAAATTCGAGTCTTTGCAGAAACAGATGGAAATGCTAACAATCGAAAAAGGGATGGAACTATTTAACTTGCACAAGTAATTTTAACATTATATAGGGTATTACAAGATTCTATACAAAAATTGTTTTAATTAAATTAGTAAAAATAATCGTGATTCCATAGGTAGGTATTGCTATAAATTTATACTTTGTTATGAATTATTCATCAATGAAATACAGTGTGTAAACGGTAATCGAGAACACTCAATATCTTTGCGTAGAGATCTGATATTTGAATTCTGTTTTTTTGGCAGTTGTTATGACATAAAAATACACATTTTTATGGTCTTTGAATTTTTTTTACTTAACTAGTCACGCGCATGCGCATGTCAACTTTTTTTTTTTTAATGGCAACCCCCTACTTTAACCACTAATTATTTCTCGCCTACTTTTTTAATGAATTTTGGTAGTTGAATCAACTTTCTAAGTCCAAAATTGACCAATTTACAGCAATTCAAAAAAAAAAAAATTAGAAAAAAAATGCATTCGATTTTCAGCTTTTTAATTGTAACTCTGAAAATAATTATTATAGGATTGTTAAAGATTGACATTTTTATAACTATTTATTACGGTGATATTAATACGTTATTTTAACTTTAATTACTGAATAATTTTCTCTTTATTTGTGTAATAAATCATTACTTATTATTGCAGAAAAAACGTAAATTAGGTAATTACCTCTGCTAATCTAATACTTATCGTATTTTTCGGTTATTAATAAGATTAAACATTAGGTTTACCTTATAGTAAACTTTTATCTTTATGACAATTTGATATAAAATTAAATACGATGAGATAAATGAAATAACTGAACATTTCGATATTTTTCATCGTTCAAACCGTGCGTTACTCCGTGACAAATATGCCTCATTCAGATAAAGTTGATATGTTGTTTATTTATTGGGAGTTTCAAAAAAATGCACGTCTTGCGGCACAAACATATGCACAACGTTACCCAGCCACCCAGGTATAATTGTCTTTATTTATCTTTACATAATCTTCTAAGTTAGTTTCGTTATTTTTATTTACTTCAGATAGAGAACATCCTGTCCATAGTTTTTTTTATACCTAACTTAGAAAAGAATCTAAGAACCTATGGATCATTTTCTAAAAGGGTAAATAATTTACAACAAAGACGAGGTGATGCTTTAGGTGAAGAGGTCGAGGAAAACCAATTAGCCTATGTTCGAGCAAATCCCAGAAGTTCAACACGGCACGTTGGTAGAGAGCTTGGAATATCTCATACCACAGTTTGTAAGATATTAAAAAAATATAAAATGCATCCATATCGACCAGATTTAGTTCATCATTTTCGTCAGGGTGATGCACCTATCGTAGACTAGCTTTTGTTGCGTGGTTGGTGACCAGTTTAGACGAAAATCCATCAATCTTAAACTCAATATTATGGTCAGATGAATCCAAGTTTACTAATAATGGTGTAATTAATAAACAGAATAACGGTTAGGTACTGGGACGATCAAAATCCACATTGCAGGACATTTGAAACCAATAATCAAACTGTTTGGGGAACAAACGTATGGTGTGGTTTAATTGGTGGTAAATTGCTTGGTCCATTTTTTAATGATGGAACACTCAATGGTAGACGATATTATAATTTTTTACTAAATGAATTACCAATGATGCTTGATGATATTCCTTTAGATCTGAGAGGTAATATTATTTTTCAACACGACGGTGCTTCAGCTCACAATGCTCACATAGTTCGTGACTATTTAAATGCACAATTTCAAAATCGATGGCTAGGAACTTACGACCCATTGAGTGGCCACCACGATCACCTGATCTTCCTCCACTAGATTTTTTTTTATGGGGACACTTGAAAACAATAGTGTATGCCGATCCTCCTATAAATCTTCAAAATTTAAAGATAAGATAACAGCAACATGCAATCGAGTATCGACTGACTGATGAACAAATTACTGCTGCAACAAATAATAAAGAATTTATGCGTCGCGCTGAAGCATGTTTTGTTCACGGCGGAGAACAGTTTGAACAATTTATTCGTTAGATTTTTTTTTTATTTTTAGATTTTTATTAACTAAATAAATTGGTAACTTAAATAAGAATTGAATTTGTTAGTAATTATCAATACGTTCTAATAGATCTATTAAATGTAAAGAAATAAACAACATACTAATTTACGTTTTTTCTGCAATAATAAGTTATGATTTATTACACAAATAAAGAGAAAATTATTCAGTAATTGAAGTTAAAATAACGTATTAATATCACCGTAATAAATAGTTATAAAAATGTCAATCTTTAACAATCCTATAATAATTATTTTCAGAGTTACAATTAAAAAGCTGAAAATCGAGAGCATTTTTTTTCTAATTTTTTTGTTTTTTTGAATTGTTGTAACTTGGTCAATTTTGGACTTAGAAAGTTGATTCAACTACCAAAATTCATTAAAAAAGTAGGCGAGAAATAATTAGTGGTTAAAGCAGGGGGTTGCCTTTTAAAAAAAAAAAAGTTGACATGCGCATGCGCGTGACTAGTTAAGTAAAAAAAATTCAAAGACCATAAAAATGTGTATTTTTATGTCATAACAACTGCCAAAAAAACAGAATTCAAATATCAGATCTCTACGCAAAGATATTGAGTGTTCTCGATTACCGTTTACACACTGTATATGATGAATCACGATTGAAAGCAGAAGAATATTGGTGGAATATATGAAAAATATTACATTTAATAAACCCAATGAACAATACATCTCTGCATACAATCATATGGTGCATTCAACTCATGGGCGTAGTATGCATGGGGCTGTGGAAGCTGTAGCCCCCCTCATTTTATACAAATTAATAAATTCTAGTTATAAATGCTTTCATAATTTTTCCTGAAATTTATCAAGTTTAAATATTAGCAGTCTACTGTGTATTGACAATAATTGTTATTTTACCACAGAATAAATGAAATTTCATTTATTCTGTGATTGTACTAACATATACCTTTTTTTTTTTATTTTTTTTTTTATTAGAAAAGAATATACAATCTGCAAATATTTTTACAATAAGTAATTGTGATGGTTTTTGTTTATGTACAAGGCTTGATGACGTGAGTGAAGAGGGTGAAGAGGAGAGGTTAGAGATGAGAGGGTTAGGATGATTAATGGTGTTTTTATGAAATTTTTTGTAGTGGTTTGATGCTATTTCAGAGATAGTTGGAATTTTTAGATCCTTATGAAGAGTACGATTGCTGACATACCAGGGAGAATTGGTTAGTAGTAGGAGATTGATGGATTGAAACACTTGGAATTTATTTAAGTTAGAATTTTTGGAGGTTCCCCAAATTTGTATGCCAAAGGTCATTGCAGGTCGAATGATTTGTTTGTAAATATTTAATTTATATATATATTTAACATATACCTATAAAAAAATTATATAGATTTTATAAAATAAATAATTTTTTTTAAATTTTATTTTTTTATAGTACCATTGATTATAAATACTAGTATTTATAATCAATGCTAGTACCTACATAAAACTCTTTATTTTAATCACAATCATGTTTATTTATAGAACAAAGTCTTATTCATTTTTTGGAATACCCTGTGCATTGTCATCGTCCGATGATAATATTATAACGATAATGGATAATAATTTGTACAGAACACACGTAATAATTATTTATTTATCATTATCAGTATTTTTCTCGAAACTGGTGACTGGTCTGTCTTCGTTTTTTACTATATACTAATCTATGGTTTTTTGCTCGTGTACTGCTAATCACACACACGTTTGTCTTATATTTTTCTTTAAATCATATTATTTCATAAATTTTAATTAATGTGGCTTAAAAAAGATCTTTTTTCTTGTTTTTCTTACGTTTTTTTAAAAAAATGTTCAGTATATTTAATATAAAGAAAAAGCCTGACAAGAAAACATTACCTTCAACTAGGGACAACGGAAACTTTGCAGTGGATGATCCAAGTCTAATAAATAGTAAAATTAAAATTAATAATTCGTCAATACCTGATCAATCCGATATTCAATCCGATATCAATATTCAATCCGAACATTCTGAAATTGCATTAAATGACTCATTTCAGCTAGACTTAGGGAACTTGGAAACAGGACCAACTCAAATTGTACTAAACGTAAGTACTACGTAAAACTTGGTGAAATAAAATATTTCTAGTGTACCTATTTTAAATTAAATTTTTTATATAGAGAAAAGTTTAAATTAAATTTGAAATATTTTTAAATTTACAGAGTTATTCGAAAACATTAAATGGCTTGAGTATAGTGTTAAACTAGATGCCGTGTTCTGCTTTTATTGTCGAATTTTTAGTACCAATTCTGGCAATTTTAATAGCGACATGACTTGTTAAATTGGGATTTCATAACTAGAAAAAAGTAATTTTAAAATAAACTATTTAAATAGTATTTTCAACTTAATATTCGTTTGCAGCTTAGTGGCAATAGTTCTATATTAACTCACCACGCACAGTCTAAAATGCACTTGAAGTGCATGGAGAGTTGGTTAGGTTACTCTAATAGTAAATCTACTGGAAGTGTGGTGGTTCAAATATCAGCCCAGTGTAGAGAAGAAATTCTAAAAAATCGAATTTATGCAAAACATATAATTGATATTATTTTATACCTTTCCCTTCAAGGAATTCCATTTAGGGGTCATGATGAGGCAAAATTTTCATTGAATCAAGGTATGTTTCTCTTAGTTCTATAATTAGATAATTAAAATTAGTAAGGAATCATATATATATATATATGATTCCTGTGTGTGTTTTATTTAATGAAATAATATAAATTGATTAATAAATATTATTGTTATAAATTATAACATAGGTAACTTTAAGGAAGTTTGTTACTTACGAGCTCAGACTGACATAGAGTTTAAAAAAAAATTAAATACATCCTTTAATTTAACAAGTCCAGACATACAAAATGAAATCATTTCTATATGTTGTGATATTGTTAAAAATAACATTGTCTCTCAAATTAAAGAAGTAGGGTTTTTTGCAATAATGGTGGATGATGCAAGGTAAATTTAATTAGTGACTGAAGTCTATAATATGATCTAATTCTTTTATATATTTAGATGTCATAAGTTGGAATACATGTCTTTATGTGTAAGAAATATAAAAGAACTAAATGTATTCGAAAGATTTTTAGGATTTGTAGACGTTTCCGAGAAACAAGATTCTCAAAAACTTTCTGAAACTATTTTTAATTTTCTTTGTCAATTAAATTTGCATAATGTGCCTATACTAGCACAATCATATGATGGTGCTAGAGTAATGTCAGGTAGTAAAAATGGTGTACACGTTACAATACAATCAAAACATCCATTTGCAATTTATACACACTGCATGGCACACAGAATGAATTTAGTTGTCCTAGATTTATCTAAAAATATTGAGGTATTTAAAACAAATAATTTAAATTGTCCTTTAGGTACTTATATAATTGCAATATACTTTTCAGTACTCAAAAAATTTCTTTAATACAATTGAATCACTATATGTTTATTTTGCTCAGACTTCAAATAATAAAAAACTACAAGACATGCAACAAATAATGGGGATAAAAGCATAAACCATTATGCGAATAAGCGATACTCGTTGGGTGTGCAGATATAATAATTGTAATTCTGTAAAGACAATTATGCAGCCATTCTTAAAATTTTAAGTGAAGAAATTGACATTAACAATGATATGGATGTAGCACAAGCAAAAGGTAAATTAACCTAATTTTTTCTTTTAATTATTAAAATAATTAAGTACCTATGTAACAATTTTTTAATAGGGATTCAAAGTATGATGAACAAGGGTACATTTGTAGTCTTTTTATTTTTATTTCAAGACATACTTACAAAAATAAATATTTTATGTTCTCAACTTCAATCAAAAAAAGCTACATTAGGAAATTCAGTTAATTTAATAAACAGTGTTATAAGAACTTTTGAAACTGATCGTTGTTCTGATAAATTTAAAAAAGTTTGCCAATAATCTGGACATTTCATTGGACATCTCTAAAGGTACATTTTAAAAATTTGTCTGTATTACCTGCTTTATTATGTATCAATTTAAATTAAAATATTCATACTTATAGGTTCAAAGCGTAAAAAGAAAGAGCCAATACATTTAAATAACTATTGTGTCAGTTCTAAAACTGAAGAAGGGGATGAATGTTCTCCAATCACTAAATAAGATAATATGTCAAACAAAGAAGCAAATTTTGAACACTGGAAAATAAATGCTTATTTTAAAATAATAGACTGTGTAATAAATGGCATGAAAAATAAGTTTTCAGCAGAAAGTCTAATAATCGGTGTAGGAGTAGACAATTTTATACAATTAAAATATGAAGAAAGTATTGAGTTTGTTAATAAGTATGAAGTGAGCATGAATTTTAAAACTATATTAAGATTAATATAAATGTTGTGATTTTTTTAAAAAATGTATTTGAATTTTTTAGAAAATACTAAACATAAGTCCAGAAAGTTTGAAGGCTGAAATGATGATCTTAAAAAATATGATAAATAAAAAAAACTTTGAAATAGATGACATCATACCCATTGTAGACAACAATGTTTTTCCAAATTTTTATAAACTTTTACAAACGGCACTGACTATTCCAATATCATCTGCCTCATGTGAACGCTCATTTTCTGTAATGAGGTGAATTAAGAATTGAACTAGAAATAACATGGCAAATGATAGGTTCACAAACTTGTCAATACTTCATATTGAAAGAGATTTATGACATGCAATAGAATCGAATATTGTATTAAATATTTTTGCAGAAAAACACCGACGTCTTAGTTTGATTTAATAACTTAAAGTTAATTTTTTTTTTTTTGTGTATTGTAAAATAAAATTTCAGGTAAAGAATGAGACACCTATAAATTGTTTTTTTCTAGAAAATGTTCTTTTTCGCTTTAATTCAAGTTAAAGATAAAGTGTTTTTGGAATACATTTTTCTAGTCCTATATTATAGCCCCCACAGATAATTATACCAAGCTACGCCCATGATTCAACTTATGCATTTCTTTCAGAATCAATGAATCTCAATAATAGTTCTGAAAAGGTAATGGGAAACTTGACTTATTTTTAACTTTACTCATATTTTCTTCTAATATATTCAAATGAAATATTCTCCATTTCAGTTTCCTGTCAGTCATACCCTGTTTAGAATTTATTTCTCATGGTTAATGATGACAATCTGATATGAGCCACAGGCCCACATGACCCAAGAGGGTCTGCTAAGAAATGTAGCAAATTCAATAGCCAATATATTAAAAATTAAAAATACAATTACCTTTTAAAAAACTGTATTCTTGTAAAATTAATTGTTAAAGTAAATTTATTACTAAGAAGAACTAATGGTGCACTTATATTTGATAGATTATTTTCTTTGATAGTACCTATGTCCTCATCAGAGATATTTCATAATTATTGTGAAAAGAAAAAAAACAATGAACTGCTCCAAAATATTATCTTAGAAATTAGGAGGGTGAATTTATATCTAGAACAGTATTACTTCTAATCTAAAAAACCATATTGATTACTGTCAATTTGTTATCTTATAAAAAGTACAGCCTGGCCATTGATATTAAACTATGTTTAATATCTATGAGCCAGGCTACAACTGCCATCATTGCTCAATATTCTTGTGGTTATTTTATGTTTATCATTTATCAATGTGTCATCCTCGTTGATCGTTTTCATATTTTGCCATGAATTATGAATAATATTGTTATAATTTCAAAAAAGTACCTAGTGGCTATAAAAAGCGTAAAAGTAAATTGCAGAGTAATAATAATTATAAAAACTGCCTAAAATGAATGATTTTTTTCAGTACTATTTCTCGTGAAAATAAAGTGAACCATGCCTCTTGAACCCCTTTCTCCCAAATTTGTTAAAGTCAGGCCCGTTGCATTATTTTACCATGCGAATTAGAAGTTCTAGTAATGTCACTGACAATACCTATATGTTTTCATAACAATTTAAGTATAAAATCGATTACTTATTTATATGTGTAAATAGTGGGTGGACAATTATGGATTATATTTACATATATGATATACCTCCATTTATCTTTGTCACTAATTCTTTGATGTAAACAATTTTAAATTAACTCTTTACTATGTAGATTATAGATTAGAAAAATTACAATTTTAATTATAAAACATGATGTACATATTATATACTATTTACTTATTTCTGAAATAGGCAAGTTATTAGAAGAAAAAAAATTAGTACAAAATCCTAAATTAAAAAATTATTTTTGCTCTTATTTATAGTAGTACCTATTGAAACAAAAAACTATTCCATAAAGATAGAAAAAAAAAACAAAATAGATAGGTATCAACTTATAATTAGAAAAATGCTTTATTAAGTCTAAAATTTGAATGTTAATTATTATTTATATACAATTATTCTTGGAACATTATTTATATCATACTCCTATGAAAAATCAAAACAAGACAAAACAAATAACTATTTATTATTCAATATAACATTTTATAAATTATTATAATAAACAATAAAAATGGCGTACTTCACGCCATGGGATATTCTTCGCTCCTTGGACAAGATAATGATGATGGGTGTATTGAAATTTAAAGAAACGTTAAATAATTCCTTAAGTTAAACGATTCTGATCAAAAACACAGTATAAAAATATACCATTTATATATTTTATCATTTTATATCGAAAGGTTTTTTTTTCTTTTTTATCAAACCTTATTAAAGTTTTCTTGTAAGACAAAAGAGACATTTTTTTACCCAAGTTTTAAACCATGTCGTTCTATCTGTATCTAAAAATTCATAATGATTGGATTGTTCAATAATTTTTAATAATACATTTTAAAATTGAAACTTAGTGTGAAAACAGTGTTCCATTAAAAAAAAAAAAAATAAATAATGTACTTATTAATTTAATAATAATTTACTCAAACGCTTACAATAATAAATCCTGACAAACAATTTTTGAATTTTTTTCCAATATCGTTAGGTAACAACAACATACCCTGATGCATTCACTGCTTTTATTTTATACTTAACATTACCTATAACTAGAGACCGGATTTATATGCACTTTAAACCATAGAAATAAGATGTTTCTATGCTCTATAATTTCATCAAAATATTCTTTAATATTCATCTGGTACATCATCTTTACATCTCGTACCCGGACTGAATACGTATCTACTCGTTGAATAGGTATGCGTTCCCGTTGCACATGATCACGGCGAAGGAGACAGACTACAGTGCACGGGCGGCCCCGTTTATGGTTATAACTTTATAAGTTATAACTTATAAGTTTTCTCAGGCGTTTGATCGGGTCTGGCATGAAGGACTTCTGTTATTATTTTTACCCACTCCGTTATTCCTCTTACTCAAATCCTTCCTATCAAACCGTACCTTTTCAGTAAGATGTGAAGACGAAACTTCTGATCCACATCCTATTAAAGCAGGCGTACCTCAAGGCAGTATTCTTTCCCCGACTCTCTATAATATATATACAGCAGATCTACCTCAATCTATCAACACTATAGCTACCTTTGCCGATGACACAGCCATAATATCAACCAACTCCAAAATAGCCACCACTACAAACAACCTCCAAGACCACCTAACTCAACTACAAGATTGGTTCAGCTTATGGAAAATTAAAGTTAATGAAAATAAATCCACTCACATCACTTTTACCCTCAGGCCTACTACAATTCCTCCAGTTTACATAAATAACCAAACAATTCCCATTGTCGATTCCGTAAAATACCTAGGACTCGTTCTCGACAAAAGACTAACTTGGGCAAATCACATCAAAGCTAAAAGAACTTCCCTTAACCTCAGGCTTCACAAATTAAGACCACTTCTTCGTTCCAAAATCTCTTTAAATAACAAAACACTAATATACAAACAAATATTACGTCCAGCAATGACTTACGGAATTCAACTGTGGGGTACCACAGTCTATTATTATTAATCTATTCTGTGGTACCACTAAAAATTCAAACCTAATCAAATTCCAAGCGTTCCAATCAATATCTCTGCGTGTCCTCTCTGATGCTCCCTGGTACGTCAGCAACCGCACCCTACATCATGATCTTAACATACCATCAATATCCATTCTTGCCTCTTATCATTATAACAAATTTCATAAAAATACCTTTAACCATCCAAACCCACTCATATCTAAACTCTCTTGCACAATACCTGATAACCCCCCTCGTCGCCTCAAACGCAAATGGCCGCGTGATTTACTAAATAATGCCTAGTGCTATTATTATAAAGTTACCTCCCCACCAAGTTTAAATTGGAAGTAGTGTCATTGGACACTCCCTTCCCTCAAGATTTTCACGTCCTGTAATTTTCATATCATCATATTTACTTATTATATAAATTGTATATAGATTGTAAATTTTCTTAAAGAAAAAAAAAACAAGTTTAACGCGTTGATAAAATTGTTGTTCCGTTTTCCGATAAATAAGATAAATATTACGAATTTACGACGTTTTGATTGGATTTGATACTACGCGACGTGACGACGATATTACGATTATAGGTGGAATTCTATTTCTATCTATAGAATCGTGATTCATATTTCATAGTATAAACTAATATTTATTCTATTCACTATTTCAAATTTGTATCTTATTTTTGTAATATAGATACATTTTTTATTCATTTTACAGTAACACCGTATTATCTAAAATCTTTGACACATTTTTATTAAATTTGTAACGTCCGATCATCGTTAACCGATGGTTTCCGTCGGCCATTAAACGTTTTAATAGCGTGTCCATATTTGCTCAACGTTTTCCTACGTCGACGGTGTCGTACTGTCGCCGGTCACCGAGAAACGAGGGGTGAACACTGAGTTGCGTATTACATCGCTTCATTCTCGCCATTCAGCGAAAACTCACTTTTTGACTAGTTCAATTAAAAACTGCACACTTTCCAATTTTTACACTCTGTCGTCAAGTTCATCGAATCCAAATGGCAGAGTTTAGTGATACTGTCGACTTTGAGAAGACGATGTTGAAGACCATCGAAACTGATTTCGAGAGCATTTTCTCGTGGCACATCAAAGAACGGACGGGCGTTAAGCAGAATCTATTGATGAATTTTCTCGGCATGATTCGAGAAAAATGCGACTCCATCATCACCGAGAAAGATGTATTCGATATGACCAGGTACCTTTTTTTAAACAGGTTCATTAAATTGAAAATAGTTTTATAATAGTATTAATAGGTACCTACATCTGACCGACTTGCGGTAGAACAGCAGATGTCTATCTCCGATTCGAGATTGGAAAACTTAATCGATGTAAAACTCTAGGTATGAGAGCGATTTAAAATTTTGCGACGTTGTACGTGTTTCATATACTATGACCGCACGCGCTAACGCACGGCACACGGACCGCATAGTTATCGTAATACAATTCATTAAAACTAAAAATTGCTCTCAAACCTAAAGTTTTACATAAATTAATATTTTTCAATTACTAAAATTAATTTGAACAAACCCTTCATGTTGGCAAAAAAACATCGGTTCCCATTTGACTTTACAAAGTTAACCCCCAAAACTACCCCTTAAGTAGGGATGACAATAAAACGATAACTATCAATACACCGATACCACAATATATTAACTAATATATCTTTGATATTTGAAATATAATTTTCTCAGTCACAAATAAATGTTTTAGATACACACACACACTGTATATCAAAATATCCAATTAATAAAATACACAATATTATGAAAGTTATTTAACAACAAGCCATACATTTTAAATTGTAATTGATGTATTAAGATTTAATAATATACATTTAATTTAAATAAATCTTCTTAGGGTAATCAACCCGAAGGTTGGTTTGCACCTAGAAGGTGTTACTTGGGAAGGGTTTTTACTGTGCAGTGGTTTCCCGTTGCCTTCTGCACAGGGGAGATGGCGGCCGCTCTCTCTAGACAGTCGCCTGCCCAGAGAGAGCCGCCCGTGACCGAGGTTTGAACCGGCGACAGTGTGCGTCGGCAGTGATGCCTGGTTCCACTCGGCCACTCCGTCTCCCTAATAAATAAATATTTCTAAATATAATAAAATTAATTTTATTCAAAGCTCAGGATCACATAGGTACTTTAAATACATGGCAATAAACAAATGTCGAGACTGCATACTTATGCGAGTAATTAATAATTCTAAATATGTTTAAAATGAGCTTCGTTTAAAAAGCATATAGGTATTTTATTTTCATAGTTATTAACAGTAAAACATCATTGACTAAATATGTAAAATTGTAAATTATTACTTATTAGCATTAAATAAATATGTATATTCAACAAAATGTAAAATATTTTTAGTTAACCAATCTGTATATCTATATCTATAGTCTATACTTACCATATAAAATTGTTAAGGGTTTTCTAGGACCGCGCTAACCGAGAACACTACTGAATCGATTTGGCTGAAATTTTTATTGTTGTACCTGACAGTCTGCTGAATGTTTTAGTACTACTTTTGTTAGTAAAAAGTCCACCGGTTCAAGGTCCGCTCAAACCTACGCGGTAGCGGCAGCGAAATTTAATGTCCATACGTTTTAATACGAGCGCACTCACTATCGTGAAATTAATACCGCGGCGAAAATGTTAACGCAAGATTGAGCGCGATATTTTTATTTTTCACTGCAGACACTATAATTTTCGCTTACCGCTGCGACAATCAGTAGTCAATTCCCAACTATGTACGCATATCTAGCAATAGCGAGACGTCCAGATGGCGGTATTGGCACACGAAAATGAGTCGTTTCTTTACGTATATCTTCATTGATAAAATTTTTAATTTCATCAAAACAATATGATGTCATTCGAAAATAAGTGAAAAAACGTTTTGAATCATTTCGTAATTGAGCCATTAAATGATTGAATTCGTCTAAACTTTCTCTTTCGGTGTTAATTTCATGAACCCATTTTCGTTTTTTACGTCTAAAAATTAAATTTTACATAATTTTTTTTTTATTTGTTAATGTAACAGCCCAAACCGTATTTAAAAGCAGTTTCAGTTAATATATTATAAACCTATGGTACCTTTTTTGTTCTTCATCATCTACGTATTACAGCTGCTAACATTAATAAATATTCTTAATCTGAACTTGAACTTTCATAATATAATATATCCATAGTATAATAAAAATTTAAAAAAATAACTAGCAACTTTTTGTTTATGTACTTTCTTTAAATTATTAATATTAATAATAACTGAAATACGCATAGGTACACATGCATGGGTGTCACAATGTCGAATAATTCTCGGCGAAATATTTCGCTCCTGTTAGATGTGATCAAGCGGTATTTAATATCGATAAATACCGCCGAAATTACCGCCACCGCTACTGTGTCGGTTTGAGCGGGCCTTAAAGGTACGGTTTCCCTGCAACTTCTAGACGCGATAGAACGACGCGTCTGAACGCTGCGTTTACCCTGTTTTCCCTGTAGCGTCAGACGCTGCAAATTTTATTATTTTATCCCGTTCTTTTAGTACTACTGCGACCGTTGTCTCTTCCACACGTAGTTTCCAGATCTGATTTTTTGATTTTTCAAAATGAATCAACATTATTTTTTACAGTCATCGCCTATAAAATAGGTGGAGTGAGGACAAAGAATAAATAATTAATATTAAAATAAAATTTGCATGTAAATTTCTATTATAAATTATAAATACTTGAGAATTATATTTTTAATACATACTTGATCTTCCTACTTCTTCAGATATATTTTTCCAAATATTATCTTTAAAAAAATTATCTTTGTGCTTTGTATGGGCACTATCAAAAATAACTTAATTATTTTCCACTAGTGAAATCAAAATTTCGTCCTCTGTTGGGGAAAATGAAAATTTTTTTATCGACATATTGACTGATGACTCCAGGCGTCTTGACGCAACACTGGTCCGGACCGATACTGACGCCGGACTCCGTGTCAAAGCGATTGACGGGTCGCGTCAAACGCTAGTAGCGAAACCAGTCACACACAAAATACATAATCTAGGATCTCGGCGTCAGACGCTGCAGGGAAACCGTACCTTAATAGTAAAACAGAAAAATAGTGAAAAACCTATGGCGCAGTGGTACTTTATTATAGTTTAAATGCTCATCTTTTAAACTATTGGTCTGATAATAAGTATTTACAAATATATTAATTTTATTATATTATTTTATTATTTATGTTGAATAATAATGATTATTTAAAAAAAGACAAAGTCAAAAATTTGAATAAAACTTAAAGTTAGGTAGGTGTCTATCAAAAATTAAATTTATTTCAATTATTAAATATATCTGTTTCACACCCTGTCCTCATATATAATTTATAATAATTAATAAATGTCAATAATTTCATATTCTAGGTTTTACTGTCAATTGATTATTGTCTATGAGCTTTACGTCCTTGGTGATCTTGATAAATCATTACAAGAAATAGAATTTATTGTAAAATCTATTGATTCATGTAAGTTTGATGAGATAGACAAACAGTATTCGGCTGCTTACAAACATATTGCATTGTCTACTTTGGCTTACATTGCTTTATCAATGAATTGCTACACTAAAAAGGTAAATTTGTTTAATTCTGTGTTTAGTAGTAAAAAACTGAATTAGTGAATATTCATTAAAGATGCATGCATAGCAATTAGTTGTGTGATTATCTCTGTGATATTTGTAATTTATATTTAATTACTACTTAAGTAATAATGTTCTTTGGAAAAATTCTGTTGCAAAAAAACTAGATAGATACCATACCTTATTGAGTAGGTATCCTATTTGCTTTTTCTCTGTTATTCAGTATAATATAAATATGTTATAATATGTTTTATACATTTATAAAATGTATAGATTTTTACATGAGTTAAGAGTAGATTGGTAATGATAATGAGTAATGGTTTAAATCCAGGGGCGTGCCTGGGGGAGGGGGGGTGTTCAAACCGTATACCTATAAATACGCGTGATTGACTGGAGCGCGTGTACGATAACATATCGACTATTGTACTTTATCTAAGATTTTTCGATATTAAATGTGTCGCATGTAGCCACAAAAAAAAATTAAACACGGTTTATTTCGATCAAGATAACTATACAGTGAACAACATCAAAAGATTTATAATACGATATTGCCACGTAAGTTTAATATTTTGTACAAATTTTTGTCTAATTAATTAATATATTTTATATTAATTTATTATGATTATTATTTATTAATACAAATTCCATTATAATTTGTAGAAGATGAAAAGGTCAGGAAAAATAACGGATTTGTTCCAATTAAAAACAAATAAATTACCTAAGACAACTGATACTGACAACCAGGGCTCGGAACTTTATGCAATTGCATGTTTTTCAGGAAGCTGCATATTCAAAATCTGATTTGATACAAATTCGTTTCATGGTCCATACAATTGAAATACAAAAGTTTATGTTGCATATTTTTGCATAATTTAATTAAATTTATACGATTTCGCATATTAATAGATTTTAAGCCTATTAATGCATATTTGATGTTAATAATTTATTATTAATAAATTTAATTCATGTTGTACCTAGTATTAATTTCAGTTTTGTTTTCACTGGCCCAGTATTTAATTTTAAAATTTTCAAGAATAAAAATATGTTTATCGCCCCGTATCGTTAAATAAGTTGGATCTCGTAATCTTAATGACCGGCCGTTTGTAGGATGGTCAATAACTGCTAGTATTTTAATATTTTAGTTGGAAAAATACATGAGATATTTGTACATTTTTAAAAGTCAAATGAATAAATATTAAAATAATTTTTTTTTTCATAATCATACTTTTAGATATACATATTTATAATAAAAATAGTCAAGGAAAAATTACAAAAAACATTATTTTGTACCTGATTAATATCTATTATCTAGTAAAATAAATAAACTTATACACTTAAAATAGGTACGTGTTAGTAAAAATATTGAACCCCCCCCGAAAAAAATTTCCAGGCACGCCCCTGTTTAAATCATACAATTATTATTAGATAAATATTATTTATTTATGTAATATTGCATATTAAAATATAATTAAGTATGTACCTACCTATATAAGTATTTTGAAAAATACATCAAACGTTTTTGTTCTGTAGAATATTGAAAAAGTTACACCTATCAATATTTTGAATCAAGCAGAAAAATCAGCCATTTGTGCATTAAAAGCTTGTGTGTTTATGGAATATCCCCCGCATGGGAATATTATTGCATTACAATTGGCTGATGAAGCCCGAAAGTTATATTCAAAGGAGCCTAACTGGATAGTCATTTGGGTAAAAGCCAAAGGGCGTAGTAGAAGATTTAATAATGTAGGAAAATCAATGCCTGATAGAGATGAGATAGAAGCTGCAAATATATTATCTTCTCAAATAAATCCAAAACCTCAATTTTTGATTAATGCTTGTAAAATTTATCACGATGTGGCCTTTTATTATAAAATAATTAATAATAAAGAGGAATCTCAGATGTACTTTAAGCTTGGATCTGATCTCTTAATGTAAGTATCGATTCAAAAATCTATTAAATAAATGTATACTTATCATGTTATTAAGGTGGTTTTTTTTTATAATCATATGGTTTATTTAAATATAATTGTTGAAACTAATTGTTTACAAAGTTTCCTTAAATAAAAAAATTAAAAAAATGGTTTATTAGTGTCTCAATCAAAATTTTCATTTATTTTTCAGTCAACTTTGGTTTTTTCCCTGATTTTTAAGTAACAAAGTAGTGTTAGTACATTTTTGTGAATACCCTTGCTTCTCTGGTAGAATATTAAAAAACATATTTTGAGATTTTATGTATGTGTTGAATGGAAATCAAATTGTTTACTCATTTTTTACTTTTGAGTTTGACCGTTAAAATCAGCTAAAGCAATACAGGTATAAGCAAGATAAAATGTTTTATTGATTTTTCAAGATTTAAATCCATTCCTAAATATTAACCAATATTATGAAATTTTTGTAAAATATCCAAAAATTCCCTCAAAGCATTAAATAAAAAGTCATAGAATATATATATATATTTTTTTAATTCTTTAACATACCAAGTGAATTGTAGGTACACTTAATATGTAATTTTTGAATGCTCTTAAAAAAGAGATGGATTTACTATTAAAATCCTTTACCGAGGTATTTAAAATATTCTTAAAAATAAAGTTTAATTATTTAAGGTTGATCTAGCTATGAATTATTTCTAAATAGGAAGTTTCTTTAATTACATGATTAGTTTTTAAATAACAATTGAACTAATAATTTGAAATTTGTCTTAAATAATGTTAATGTACATAATTTTTTTTTTTTTTTGGCAGAGATGCTTCAAAGTTAATTAATGATGATGTAAAAGACATGTATTCTTGTCTATTTGCGTTCCTCTTTGCACCTAAAGAATTTCAATCAAAAACAGCAATTGATCAAATGGTTGAGAAATTGAAAACTGTAAATAACAATGCTATTGTATATGATGTTTTAGGAGAATATTATTTCAAATATGAAAAGGTAAAAAAATGTTTCATTATTTATATTAAATTATTTCATATTTTTGAATAATTTTAGGACTATGAAAAAGCAAAAATGTATTTTTCTCGTGGATTGTCTTGTGGGCAATTTAGATGTGCTATGCAGTTACTGAAAGTTGAATGTAACTTAAATACTATTGACTCATTTCCATACATAAAGACATTAAAAATGATTTATGAAGTTTTTTCAAGTCCAAAAAGAAGGTTAATTATTCTTACACAGATGATATTGTATTATTATGATACAGATAATCCAAAAGAATTGATATATACTTTAAAACTTTATTTGGATCAAGATATTGAGGATGAACTTAAAAAACAACAGTTGATTGTAAGTAAATTATGTATACTTTATTATAGATAAGTATTATAAAATAATCATTTATTTTTTCAATCACCTTACAATGTGCCTTGGAATAATGTGGTGAAATTAAAGTAAATTAATGTTTCTGGTATTAGTACAACAATTATTTTTAAACAGTAGATAAACAAATTGTATTTCCTCTCTCAAAAATTACACTTATCCAAACCAAAAAATTTAAAAAAACAAAACAATATTTTATATTATATGTTTTGAAATATTAAAAGCAATTTCATAATTTATAATTATATAATTTAAAATAATATCTAATCTAATATGTAAAATTGTATTCTGTACTTATATTTAAAAAACATGTCAAGCATATTTTCAAATTTAATAATTGTAATACATGTAGGTATTAAAAGCTATTATTAATTATTAGTATAAAAAAAAAAAAAAAATTATCTGCATTAGTAAATATAGTACCTAGTGTAGAAAAAACATTCAGAACTACTGTTGTTTATAAAAGATGGAGTATTTATCATTAGCAACTATTTAGTTAATTATACATTTATTCAGATACCTACCTATTCAACCATTATTACTCTTTGAAATTTATTATCATTTATTTGGTATTTTACACCATAAAAATACCAAAAACAAAAAGGTAGGGGGTCCATCAGTCGCTTCTCTCCATTCTACTCATATTCTTTAAATATATTTACAAAGAAAGTTCAAATAAATTGACTATCGTAATAAAATAAGTGTATATTATGAAGATAAATCAAAATTATAATAATTAATTTAAAGTGCTGTAGATAAATTATTAACAAAATGTATCTTGAAATTATGTATTATAATTTTTCATAGTTTAATTGGATTTATTATGTATTAGTGATATTCACGTACAATCTAATTCAGGTTTTTTTTTTTTTTTTACAATCGTTATTTATTGGATTTACATTATTTTACTAATAATAATTAAAAAGGTGAACAGATATGGGTTGTGTCATATGAATTAAATACTAGTGAACATAGAAAATTATTATAGAGCAAAACAAAAACCCATTGATAGTAGGTAATATTAATTATTTTTATTTTCAGAGTGGTCAACCCATCTATAATTCACGTAAAGAAGTTAAACGTAATCAATTTTTAAATGTCTTAAGTGATTATGTTGATTATATAAGAAAAAATATTGAATGGGATGCAGAAGAAAAAAAAATTGTTGATGAAACATGTTTGTTGTTTAGTAAAATATCAAATGTTAGAACTCATGAAACCCAATCCGACAAAAATAATAAGACAAATTTTCACCAACAATGTTATGAGTGGAGGTCAGAAAAGAGATATAGTCCGTCAAGTTCATATTTACAGTTTGATAAAACCAGAAACCATGAAACTAGCTGGCGTAAAAAAAAAGTAAATGATAGTGAATCTACTGTATACAATCCTTTTACCAGAAATGCTTATGAGACCCATGAAAAACATCATTATCAAAAGATTGAAATATCAAAATATCAGAAAGGAAAATCTGAAGATAATGTAGTTGAATCACTAGTGAAAAGATTCAGTAACGATTTAACCGTTTGTAATAGTTCTACAACTGAGGTGGAACCAAATAAATTTGAAAATGAACATGGACATTCTGATGGGCACGATTCAAACATACTTGTTCCAAATTCTATAAGTGACTCTCTTGTAAATGAAACAGAGACCAATAGATCGAATAAGAAAATTAGAAATCGATCTAGACGTCGGATGGCACAACGTGCCAATAGGAAAAATTCTCGAGAACAAGATATAAAAGATTCATTTCTCAACAACTCTAATGTACATAGTTCTAGTTCTCCACCAAATTCGGAAGTAAGAAATAAAATCACAATTGAGTGTAATAATCAAGACATTATCTTGAAAGATGAACATAATTATGTGACTAATAAATTGAATCAGGAATTCCAACCTGATAAAAATTTGTTAGATCGAACTAAACAACTCTGATCAAAATAACTTCATAAAAATCAATTAATTTCCAAAGTACCGTGTTTAATATTTCTCAACACGCAAAAAACTTAATCTTTGGCAAAACAAATTGTATTGAGCTATTATTTAATTTATTCAGTTGAAATTAATACGATTAGATTCATAGATACGTATTATTTGGTTTTAAATGTGGTAAAAATCAATTACCGATTCTAAGCTATACATACAAATTGGCTGATTGTTTTCAAATTTTTTTTATTGTTTTATTTATTTTATATTTAGTATTTTGTTTATTATTTTGTAACCTTTAATGAAACAAATCTACAATTATTTATGTATTTTTTGTTATTTTTTTGATGCTATATATGCTTTGTTCATAATTAATTTTTATATTTTGAAATTTTATTTTGTAAATAAATACTGTATATTTTGACATATTTTTCACTCTAGATCAAAAGTAAATTATATTGGTCCTATTTATTTAATAAGTTTTATTTTTGTATTAGATATTAATATTCTTACATGTAGTAGGTATACAAAAATAATATTGGTTGAAAAAAAATAAAATGATTTACAAATTGTAAACTATTACAGTTATAAATAATGTATTGACAGTAGAGCTATTCTACAACAGTTTTAAGTTCACATATTTGAATATACCTACCCTAAAAATTAAGTAAATTTATTAAATTTATCAAAAATAATATTGGGATATATGAAAAAAACACCATCATGTGTATGGTATGAAAAGTTTGATATTTAAAACATACATTTATCAATTTGTCATAAATAATACTGATTTTTAGGTCTAATCGACATTTTTAGTTAGAATTTGATTTTTTTTCAAAATTGATTGCCTAATGCCTATATTAAAGTGTAATAAAATATTTTTACAAGTGAATAAATGATTTAGTCTTGCTAGCAATGGTAGCTCAAATTATTGTAATATAGATATACCAATAACATGTTAAGCTTTTTTCATCAAACTAAGTAGGTGGGTACCTACCATTAAAGTGTACATAGACTAGAAGAAAGAAAGACAGTGACTCTTTCATACCTACTGTAGGTACTGAGTTGATTCCTGTTTATCGTTTGTGTAAATACATGGGTATCGTAAAAAACTTAAATCTCGATGACAGTTAATAGTTTTTACGAGACCATCGTAATATGCAGGATTACCGACTTAAATGACAGTCTAAAATGTAAAAGAAAAATCATTTCAGTCATATTGGACTGATTATAAATATCAAGTAGGTCTGTAAAGCCGTTTCCGAATTAAACAAGACTGGGTATTTAATTAAGCTTGTCCCGACAAATAGCTTAAAATCGTATCTTCGTAGTCATAGTTCAAAAGGTAGTTCACAAAAAAAAAAGTATAGGTGCTCAGAACGGACGTGGCTGCTCAAACGCGATTGCGTTGGCCCTGCCGCCTCTCACTCGCACATACGTACATTGCGGTTCTCGAGAATACGTCACGTGGACTTGCCATTGGCCGATCGACGCGTACACAAGATTATGGTGATATAGTGTCTTGTACGTTCATTAATCATTATTTATGTCCGGTCGTCGCGTAGTCTCGTGTCAATATCGCTTCTGGTCTGAACGGCTCCGTCGCAAAAACACAAACAAACGCGGCACGTTTCCGGTTACTCGGTACCTAATCGTCCACGTCCGCGTCCGGGGGGGGGGACCGTTTGTTCGGGACCCTCGTCCCGAGCACCAGGCTCCGGGTAGGACTGTCCTAATGATGTACCGATTAACAAAAATAAGATTGAAGACCTAAAGCAACTTGAACAGTATATTCCACCTTGCTTTATGAAATTCTACCAGACGATTTTCCAGTGGAAAACGACTGACATGGTTCTAGATGAGTATATCAAACCCCCGACGATTGACAATCTTTTTAATATAAAAAACATTGTTTTATTTTGTTACGTTAAAGTTTTTCAGTTTTTATTTTTATTTTTTAAGTTAAGTTTTTTTAATTTTTCATTGTTTATAATTTTGTTTCCTCTTTTTCAAAATACTAAGTCTGTACTTCAAAATTAAATTTAACAAAGCATTAAACATTTATATTAATTATTAATAAAAAATATTTTATTGCAGTAAACTAGTAGTTTTTTTTGTCTTATTATTGGAATAAAGGTGAAAAATTAATATTTTTAAATATTGTATTATGGGTAAAGATGCTGATTTACAGGGGCGTGCTCGAGGGGCGGGCGAGGCCCCCCCCGGCACTTGACAAATATATAATATGTATATGTATTAATGATTTACATATAGGTAATAATTATAATTATAGTATTTTTCAATTTTAGAGTTTTTTTTTTTCGACAATTGATAAGGTATCATTTTCTCCTTATCAGTCATAATAATAATAATTTAGGTATCATTGTGCATTATTTTGTTACCAATTTATCATGTTACCGCAACCAGTGTTCCTGTTTTCTATATTACATATACATTTTATATTTTCATGCCTTGTTTTTGTATAATATTTTATTAATAACTCGGAGCCGTTGTGTACCCGCTCGAGTCGTCACTCGTCATCGACTTTGTGCCCTCACCTTTTTCTTATCGCCCGTCGTCTCGTTATCTGTGTTCATATTTTGATTTTGTTTAATTTAAAATTAAAATGTCACATAATAAAATAACAAACTTTTTTAAAACTACATCCACGAATGTCAGTTCTACTGCAAGTACTGCATCCGATTCACTTAAACGGAAACACGAATGGGAAACGGAAGATAGTCAAATTATCGATAACCAGGTAAGGTAATAATTTTGAGATTTTTGACTTAAAACTGGTAGGTATATACCATATTAAAGTCTTAATTCTTTAGCCTTTGCACGCTATTAAATTACATTATTCTTTGGCATGGAGTATAATATGTGCATAAAGTATATGGCTGTCGAACATGTTTACATGTAGTTAATTATAATAATTTAATACTTATTAATATGAATTACGATTAACATAACTATAAACATTGATTATAAATTATACTAGTATGCTTAATATTTGGCATTATTTTTCTTTTATTTTTGCATTGTTTTATTTTATTTAAGTTGGAAAATGTTGTACATCCTACTCAAAAAAATGATATTGGCTTGTTTCTTAATCACTGCTTATCTGATCATGAAAAAAACATAGAATGAAACAAAAAAAAGAAAATAGATTAAACCTTCTTCCAATTATTGAATGTGTCATGCTTTGTGGAAGGCAAGAACTTGCTTTACGTGGACATAAAGATGCTGGTCCAATTTGCTTTAAAAGTGATATTAAAATTAAAAATATTAATTACAATTTTGTTACTAATAGCCATGTTGTATTTCCATTATTTTATAGCTGAATCTGAACCTTATATTAATGAAGGTAATTTCCGTGCCATTTTGAAGTATAAGGCTAAAGATCTGAATCATTTAAAACATTTTTTGGAATCTGATGAGGGAAACATGTCCTAAGGCCTTATATGTTCATTGCGCAGCCCACTTGTTGAATTTGGCTGTATCTACAAGTTGTGATATTCAAGCAATACGAAATTCTTTGGGTTTGGTTGAAAAAATGTACTGCTTTTTAAATACACCCAAACACAAAAATGTCTTGTTAAGTATTATTAACGAAAGTAACTTGGATACAAGATCAAAATCTATTAAACATCTTTGTGCAACAAGATGGGTGGAAAGATATACGGCAATAAATGATTTTGTAGAATTATTTCCTTATGTGATTCAAACATTAGAAAAAATATGCGAGTGGAATGACACAACTTCGACTGATGCCAACATTTTAATGAAAGCAATGGACTCAGAATTTTTAATTTCACTCCATGTTATTAAAGTAAATATTATGTTTTATTGCCATGCATTTGTACAAAATATTAACAATAATTTTTAGCCATAATGAACATTATTTTTGTTTCATTAGCTTTTATTTTCATATGGTTTACCATTATGTAACCTTTTGTAAAAAGTCAATCTTGACTTAAAAGAAGCAGTAGATCTTGCTGAAGTTACTGTTGCTACTATTCAACGTTTACGTGGAAATATAACTGAAGAGTTTAAACTATTGTTTAAAGAAGCTGAGGTAAAGATAATCAAATATAATATTATATAACATATTTTTTTAAATTTAATTAATGAAAATAATATTACTATAGAAAATGGCTAATATATAGATATTACCATATTGATCAAACGTTAGAGTAAAAAATGCACAAAACGAGCTAACCCTAGTATTGATGACCATGAAGAATATTATAGAGTTACAATAGCTATACCATACATTGATTCATTTATACAACAGTTAAATGAGTGCTTTTTATGTCACAAAAATGTACTTAAAGGTTAGTACCTAACTAAATTTATTTTCAATTGAATTATTATACTAATTTTGGAAAATTGATTCTAGGATTTCAATGTTTGTTTTCTGGTACATATTCAGATGATTTTGATGAACTTCTTCAATTTTATCTTGACGCTGACAAATTGTTAAAGCAGGATTAAATCTATGGCATGCAGTACTTAAAAACAATGGACAACACCCTAAAAGTGGGTTGGAAGCATTAAGGCTATGCAAGAAGGAAATGTTTCCAAATATTCATTTCTTAGTTCAAATACTATATTCTTTACCAGTGTCCACAGCAACCCCAGAACAAACGTTTTCATGTCTAAAAAGATTGAAAACTTATTTAAGAAATACAATGAGCAATTGTATCTTCAAAGAATCAACAGATGCTGAAATGCTTCAGAAAGCGTTAAAAGATTCAGAGTTTTTGATTTCCTTGAACGTTATAAAGGTTCAGATAATATCTATATTACATTAGGTACATATATTGTGTTATTTTTAAATTTTGTTTTAGGTATTATTTCCTTATGGACTTCCGTTGTGTAAACAATTGCAAAAAGTTCAAATTGATTTGAAAAAGACAATATGCATAGTAGAAAATGTAATAGCTACTTTAAAATGTATCAGAGAAAATAATGAAATAGAATTCAAAATTATCTATAATAATGTCAAAGTAATCTTTTATTTTAATATACTGTTTAATATTTATAATGTACCTACATCATAAATATACTCCCCAAATATTTATTAATATATTACAGAAAATGGCAGATGATGTTGGAATTGAATTGCTAGAGAAAAGAATTTCTTCTAAACAAACACATAGAGCTAATCCAAATTTACAAAATCATTCTACCGAACAATACTATCGTGTAACAGTATTTTTACCATATATTGATTACTTTATATCACAACTTACTGAGCGTTTTATAAATCATAAAAGTATTTTTGGGGGTATAAACTAGTTATTACATATTTTATATTATATTTTCAAAAACAAATCCCTATTGACATTGTATTATTATAAATTATAGTATAAGTACAAATACTGAAATACTGAATAGCTATACAAATAACTAATTTGCCAAAGAATTTTATTATTTGATATTTACTGTTATAGGGTTCGATTGCATTTTTAAAACCCAGCCATTGCCACTAGAGATAAATGACCGGAACAATTTAATAAGCTTGTGAACATATATTCACCTGTTGTAGATAAATTCAATAGCATAGCCGAATTCAACATGTGGAAAACCAAACTAATTACAGGTAATATCATTCTTAGTTCAGGATTACAGGCATGTTGATAAAAATATTTTGTACGTTTCCAGTGTCGACAACAACTCCTGAACGATCATTTTCTAATTTAAAAAGAATTAAAACTTATCTCAGGAATAGTATGAATGAAGTAAATTTGCAGATTTTAAATAATGATGTATTATTGAAAATATTTATAAAATTCAAAATTGTGTATTTCATTGTTATTATAGACTAGACTGAATGGATTGGCTCTATTAGCATGCCATATAGAAACAAAGATTACACCAGATGAAGTCATTGATGAATTGTCTCTGAAAAATAGAAAACTGGAGTTTGTTTTGTAAAATCAATAATCCCTGCTAGTAAATAGCCATATGTGTCAATGTGTTATATAAACCTATGTAGAATTATTGTAGATAAGATAATATATATTAATTATAATTTCAATTATCAATTCAAATATAATTATATGATGTTTTACATTTTTATAGAACAAATTATTAATTAGCTAAATATTTTATAAATTTATTTCATTGTGTTGACTATTATAAAGCTATATTAAGCTATTAATATATTTTTTATTCATTAGATTATTATGTTAAACTTAAAATGCTATTCAATAATTAATATTGTCTTTTAAAATACCTATACTTGATTAGTGATTAAAAATTAGTGATTAGCAAAAAAAAACAGTCTTGCATGACTGGTTTCTTTGAAAATGTATTTCTAATTTCTATATCCCCCCCTCAAGAAAATCCTAAATACGCCACTGGGGCCTATAGGGTAAGACATGATAAAAAATTCTCAAAACGAGTTTTAACTAATTTAACGAGTGAAGATTTACATTTTGAATGTTAGAAATCCAGATTTATAAATATGAAATCAGTTTTTTATCAGGCCATAAAAGTTAAAATTTATTAATTTTAGGTATATAGGCATACAATGTATTTATAAGTTATAATATTATAAAATGACTAGCTGCCCGGTGGGATACAGGTGAATCGTAGAGTATTTTAACTGTAAAGTATTAAAATGCGAGAATCGTTCAAAAAATACCAAGTGACTATGGAGAGACTTAAAAAAAAAATTGTGTACAATAATTTAAGAAAATCACTTGGTTTATGGGATACTGGTGGTGGTAGACTGAGAATGTAATCAATTTGATATTGATAATACCGTATAGGATTCGTGGGAGATGCCGCCTATGGCGGCAAATGGCGTTCGCTGTCTAGCAGACACTCATCACTCTATGAATTTATCTGTTTGAAATTTGTGTTAGAAAATGTAATATTTTATGTAGATGGTAATAATAAGTTCTTTTAAATATGACTCATCACCTAGGCTAATATTCGTATGTGTTAAAATATTTATTTACCAAAATATGCATTTGATTTTTATAAGATACACACAAAAATATAGTTACAAAAAAAATATTTATTGAAATCAGTGATTGGCCGATTGACTTAATACGATACAATAAAAATCAACGAATTATTTATTTATTTATTAAAACTCATCACCTGGGCTAAGGTTTGTATGCAATGAAAAATTGTAATATATTATGCATTTTATTAACCAAAATATGCAAAAACGTGTATTTTAATTTTCATGAAGTGTTAAATGCTGGTTTTTTAGTTCAATTATGACTTGAGATAAAAACAAATATTAATTTTAATATACGCTAGATCAAAAATGAAAATTCTACAACAAATTGTCGTAATTTATCACTTTCATTTTTGACTTTCGGCATTTTTAAAATCAATCACAATAATTTTACTAAAATTACACTGAAAAAGTCTAATACATGAATTATAATAAAAAAGTAATATACTAATCAAAATTGTTAAGAAAATATTGAGGTGATTTTGTCTTACATTCCAGTAATTACTATATTGTATAACTCAATTAATGTTTGTATTTATTTATAGGTACTTTACTTATTATCATTAAACTTGGACTTGAAGTTTGTTTTCATCATAACATGGACTTAATTTATTATTTAAACCACTTCATTATGTAAACTTGTATAGACATTATTTCTTTTAATACCTATTTATAAATTCAAAATACTGTGATCATAATTTGAATGAAAATCTTATTTTATAAAACTATGTACATGATATGTTTAATAATTGTATTTAATATTTATTGAAAAATATATAAAATTGTACCATAATTAAGTCTTATCATAATTATTATTTTGTTGTTTTTATTTAGACCAATAACCTTTGCACATTGATTGCACCTATTTATTATCTGTATATATAAAACAGTAAGCTGATTGACTGCTATCAATGCACAGCTTAAACCATTGGACGGATTGGACTGAAATTTGACATACAGATAGCTATTATGGCGTAGGCATCCGCTAAGAAAGGGTTTTTCAAAATTCAACCCCTAAGGGGGGTTAAAAGGGGTAAAACGTTTTTTTTTTTTTTTTTGGTCTGATTTCTTGAAAATTAAGTACCTATATATACTCAATAAAACATATAAGCATTGTCTATAAACTTTTTTTTTTTTTAATTCAATTTTTTTATTTTCATGCTGTAGACATTCGTTCAGATAATATTTTTCAAAATTTAACCCCTAAGAGGGTTAAATGGGTTATGAAAGTATGAATATGGAAAAAATCCCCATGCCGAAACCTTAGTATTAGAACACAACCTAAATGTGCGCATTCCACTGGTCATTCTCGCGAGTTGTTAGTAATAATTTTGGTACTGTGAAAAACTATTTTCTCACAAGTCTATTTGATTTTATTGTTCTAATAATGAGTAATAACATAATATACTATGAATTATAATAATACGCAAAACGATTCAAAAACATACTATAAGATATAAGTAATAAAGGATATATTTATCTATTATCTATCTTAATCAATTTGAATTTTAGAAGTACTCGCGACATTGCCCTAGCTGTGGCATCTTCTGGAATCGCAGCTACACTGCTCGTGGGTGGTCGAAAGGCCCATGCTATCTTTAAATTACCACTCGTCTCAATCTAACAACTGCGGTCACTCTCTTTTGTAATATATTAAAACAAAGTAATTTAGCGGAAGTTTTGACTTGAAAACAGGACCAAAAGTGTTCTGAGAGACGTTTGTCAAGACAACAGGACACAAAACTTAAATAAAGTAAAATTCTGTAAAAAACAAGACGTATGATCACCCTAGATCAACATTGTTTTATCCAGCGCTTCTCACTTTTAAAAACGAACTTTTCCCCAATTCATCAAATGAACTACTTTATGTTTATTTATATATTATATTATGTAATTGATACAATTCAAAAATCAGAACAAACTCAGCAGCTTTAAGCCAACCAAAACGTTGGTACGAGATGTTTCAGAATTTTAAATTGTATTTTAAGTAATTACAACCCTTTTAATACTTATTTCTACGTTTATTCTTAGAATTCGAAACGCATTCTTGTCTAAATTGTTGTACTAAATGAGAAATATTTTCTTCTTCTTCTTGTGGGTCACGGCCCTCAAGACCATCCCTGCATACAAATTTGTCGCCATCTTTCCCTATCCTCTGCAGCTTCTCTCCACTGTGTATTTGGTTCCACTGCTTTAACTTCCTTTTTGATACGATCCTCCCACCGTAAGCGCGGTCTTCCTAACGGTCTTTTCCCAGTCGGATTTTCTTTAATAACCACCTTAATGAAAGAGCCATCTTTCCTCCAGGCATGTCCAGTCCACATTAATTTTCTTCTATTAATTTCGGATATAATATCTGGTTTTTTAAATAAGTTCTTCAGTTTTTCATTGTGGCATATCCTCCATTCTCCAGTGTCAGAATCGATACATGGTCCATAGATTCTTCTTAGAATTTTTCGTTCAAACACCGCAAGTCTTGTTTCTTCTACCTTTCTCAGTGTCCACGTCTCAGAACCATATAACACTACGGGTCTTATCAGGGTCATGTATAATTGTATTTTTAATTTTGTCGACAAGATTTTTGAGCTAAACATACTCCTTAAGCCAAAATAGCACCTATTTCCCATTAGAATCCTAGTGTCCATCTCCATCTTAAGGTCACTATCCTGTGTTATTATAGATCCTAGGTATTTAAAATGTGACACTCTCTTAAACTTATGGTGATCTATTTCCATAAACTCTCCTTGTCGGTATTCTCTACTTCTTCTTCCAATTATGACATAGGTACTCCGTTTTTTGTCATTTATCTTTAGACCACATTTGCCTGCTACATTTATTAATTTTCTGCAATTCTGTTTTACAGTATCTAAATTATTTCCCAAAAGGGCTAAGTCATCGGCATATGCTAGTAAACCTATTGTCGTGTTACCCATCGCAACCCCGTCAATAGTGTTTAGTTCTCTGATAATTTTTTCAAGCACTAGATTAAAGAGGACAGGAGAAAGAGCGTCTCCTTGTCTTAAGCCCGTGGATACTCTAACTGTCTCCGATACTGCATTCGCAATTTTAATTTTTATCAAAGTGTTTTCAAGACTAGCCTTTATCAAGTTTACTAATTTTATTGGGAAGTTAAATTCTTTTAATATGTTGATTAGAGTAGATCTATGGATGGAGTCATATGCTTTCTCAAAACCCTGTGCAGCTCCCGTCTTAAAAAGAGTGCGAATGTTCCATGTACCAAAAAGTAAAGCATTTTTCCAGTTTCCAGTCGTTTTTTCATTATCTCCACTTATCCGAGGCAAATTTGTATGTACCTGAACACAAAGTTTTTTTACAAGGCAGGGTTGTTAGCCCTGCGCCTAACCCCCAACCTGGAGGACCAGTCCACACCACCTAGTTAAAGGCAATGTGGGGCTATTGCGATGCACTGTCAAGTGCATCGGGCGATGGGCACGCCACACTCCCTACGCCAAAGAGAAATATTTTAATAATATAAAATTTAAATTACAGCAATTTATTTGTTGTTTTATAATAATATAATAAACGTATAATTTATAAATATTAAACTCTACAGATACACGTTCGTGTGACACACTCAAAAAATCAACTCCATTCAATACTGCATTACTGTAAAAATGTAACTAGAAATGTATCACGAATTGATGAACAATTAACATAAAAAATGTATAATTTAAAAATCACATTTAAAAATGTATTTATATCATCAAATTGCATTTTGACATTAACACATAACAATGATTGTATGGTATTTTGAAAATTATTATCAAAATACCAAATTAAAAAAAAAAAAAAAAATTTGAATTTAATGAGTTTGGCAAATTATTTCTTTAAAGTCTTCAATATCAATGTAGATAATTTGTATTTAATTTCATAATATGTTTATTTCTACAAAAATTGTAAATGATGTGCGTTATATGAAAAAAATTGTTAGACAGAAATGTGTAATTTCGTTTTATTCGGTAAATTACTATTTAGTACCTAGTTATTACCATGAGCTGTAAGACACGCATAATATTCGACATCCATTAAAATACAATTCATGTCATTAAAGTTAATTATATGTCAATGAAGAAAGCAACGATAAAAGTGATTTGTCCACCGCTGGTAGGTATAATATATCGTAATTAGTTAAACATATTTTGTTGTCAATACTAATTGTTATTTATTTTACACTTGAATGAGTTGAATGACAAATATTTTAATAACATTTTATTATCATCGACTGTGTGAAAAAATATACCTTGAAAATTGAGATCAAAAACCACGAAAATGGATATAAAATACACGGATAATTATACAAATTGTTGAGAGGTTTAAATTCGTTATAATTATACACGTACAATGATAATATACTGCGATTATGTTCATTAACTGGTCAAACTTCTAACTAGTGACAACTTGATTCCCATTATCCAATCCTAACAGATGAATCATCAAATACATTTCAAAATATGCGAGCAATCTACAAACTGGAAAAGTTTTATATTTTTGATTTCATGTATTACAGCCTACAAGCATATTGTAATCTAAATAAAATACAATTATTTACAAAATATTAACTCTACATTGCTAAGGATTATTTAGTCAGAATCTAAAATTAGTAAAATCCCATAAACTGTGATTGTATTGTTTCGTTCAATTTTTTGATGATGGTGTTCAAATAAATTGATTGTAGTTAATATATTTATTATTTTTGCGATAAATAGACCCATTTTCGTGCGATTATCTTGTTACGTTTTCGTAATATTGCGAAACAAAATAGTTTACAAGTAGACAGGCTTTTAATATTTTATGGTATGAAAATTAAAACAGCAAATTCAAAAACCAAACACATATTCTAAACTACAACAGAAGTAGAAAAGTAATAATATATAAAACATTCTCTTAGTTACCGACACGATAACGACCGAAAAATAAATAAAGTAAATAAATTTACTTTTTCTTAAAACTACTCGTCTAAACAATTTTTTTTGTTCCCTAGAAATGTGTACCAGGAATGTATGCGAATTGACAATCGTCCGTCATTTGACGATGCAACAGTGTGCTTATAAATATACATGGATATACATATACGTATAGGACCCTAGTATAGCTGGACTATTAGGTGGTGTGATCTAGAGTACGGATTTCGAAGGCATTTGAATTTGTTTCTATTGCTCTAAAACGGAGCTATATCAGCTACAAATTCGATTTATACTATTATACTACTACTATACTATACTATGCACGACATTTTATTTTGTTTTTTTTTGCTTTTTTTGCGTTTTTTGTATATTAATGCTTTTTTGGGCATTTTTGGTACATTTTTTCAAAATGAGTTCTAAATAAACGTATTTGAAATGTTAATTTTTATTTTTATATTAAATAATGTGTTTTCTAACGTAATATCTGTCTCAATTGATTTTATGTCGTTCTGTTTGATTTATGGATATTGGATGTATTTGTCGATGTTATTTAGATTGTATTATCTGTATATATAAAACAGTAAGCTGATTGACTGCTATCAACGCACAGCTTAAACCATTGGACGGATTGGACTGAAATTTGGCATACAGATAGCTATTATGGCGTAGGCATCCAATAAGAAAGGGTTTTTCAAAATTCAACCCCTAAGGGGGGTTAAAAGGGGTAAAACGTTTTTTTTTTTTTTTTTTGGTCTGATTTCTTGAAAATTAAGTATATATACTCAATAAAACATATAAGCATTGTCTATAAACTTTTTTTTTTTAATTCAACCCCTAAGGGTGTTAAAAAGGTTGAAGACTAAAAATAGAAAATTCCGCCAAGCCGGAACCGTTGAAGCTATGAGTATGAAATTTGGTCAGTAGATTATTTTCATGCTGTAGACATTCGTTCAGATAATATTTTTCAAAATTTAACCCCTAAGAGGGTTAAATGGGTTAAGAAAGTATGAATAGGGAAAAAATCCCCATGCCGAAACCTTAGTATTAGAACACAACCTAAATGTGCGCATTCCACAGGTCACTCTCGCGAGTTGTTAGTAATAATTTTGGTACTGTGAAAAACTATTTTCTCACAAGTCTATTTGATTTTATTGTTCTAATAATGAGTAATAACATATACTATGAATTATAATAATACGAAAAACAATTCAAAAACATACTATAAGACATAAGTAATAAAGGATATATTTTATTTCAATATATCTATCTTAATCAATTTGAATTTTATCGAAAATAGAAGTACTCGCGACATTGCCTTAGCTGTGGCATCTTCTGGAATCGCAGCTACACTGCTCGTGGGTGGTCGAAAGGCCCATGCTACCTTTAAATTACCACTCAATCGTCTCAATCTTGCAATTACGGTCACTCTCTTTTGTAATATATTAAAACAAAGTAATTTAGCGGAAGTTTAAAAAAATACAAAAATAATAGTGTGGGATGAAATAACAATGGCACATAAGGGCGGTGTTGAGGCTTTAAATAGATCTCTAAAGGGTATGAGGGGAAATAAAAGGTTAATGGGTGGTGAAACGGTTTTGCTGACTGAAGACTTTAGGCAGACTCTACCAGTAGTACCAAAAGGGACCAGAACTGATTAAGTCATGTCTTAAAAGATCTACTTTATGGCCTCAGATTAATATACTCAAACTGTCGAAAAATATGAGGGTCAGAGGGTATACATTGGAGGGGAAAAGTTTGCTGGTAGATTTGCAGATCTTTTACTTGAAATTGGCAATGGTGATTATCCGTCATTCGATGAAATGATAAATATCCCAAAAAATTTGTATACAGTTGTAACTATAGTTCAGGATTTAATATCAAAAATGTATCCAGATATTGCTCATATTCATGATAAGCCTGTGGAAATGTTGTGTGTACGAGCTATATTCACTCCAAAAAATGACCAAGCAATAAGCCATATCATAAGCTTATTCTGCGTGTGCCCACACCTATTATGTTTTGCGAAATTTGAAACCACCTAAACTGTGCAGTAGGACCAGGCTCAAAGTCAAAGCATTACATCGCAATATAGTGGAAGCCACAATATTAACTGTATGTGCGAAAGGGGAAACTGTGTTTGTACAACGAATCCCTTTAATTCCGAACGATCTTCCGTTCGAATTTAATCGATTACAGTTTCCCCTCAAAGTCTGCTTTGCAATGACTATAAACAAGTCTCAAGGCCAGACTCTCAAATTTGAGGAATAGACTTGCGAGAAAACTGTTTTTCACATGGGCAGTTCTACGTAGTTTGCTCACGCGTAAGCTCACCCAATAGCTTGGTGATTTTGCCGCCTACTAATAGATCAGAATTGAACATTTTACAAAGAAGTATTGTAGATAAAATTTTGAAAAAACCATTAGTAAAACATTTATTTTAAACCTTCACTGCTAAAACTTATCGTGAACATAGGCCGCCAAAAGCTATAACTTGTAGAATAGGTTATGTTAATAATTATTATCTTAAAAACTAAAAAATATGTATAAAATATGATTTCAAAAATTTAAATTTCAATAGATTAAACAAAATGTAATCTTGCCAGGTTACATACATTTTTATACTTAAACCCGGCAACGACGGGTAATTCAGCTAGTTAATGATATATTTATTTTAAGATATAGGTTGTAATTTATAATTGCAATACTTGAGAGTGGAGAGGAAAATATAATGTTAGAGTATTTATAATATTCATTAATAGGAATTTTGTTTTTTAGTAAATTAACTACCTACATACTAATTATATTAAGTTTTAGTGTGATTTATCACTTAAATTATAAGCCTCATGTACAGATACATTTTCACTGAACCATACTTAAATAAATATTTAATTTAATTCTTTAATATGTGTTTCAAATATTATTGTAGTAAATTTTTTACATCATTTACTTTAATTTTAATTTTATTCGATGCATTTTTTGTGCTCTCAATCGTGAATTTTTCTTGTCGTTCAACCCCTAATGAGCTGAAGTTCGATTGTTTACCAAAAGGAAAATCTAATCAGGCATATTGTGAACAAATAAACTGTTTCTGGACCCAAGCTAATCAATCTTTTATCCAATGGCCATGGTGTTTCTATCCTGAGTGCTACAACAATTACAACACAATTAATATCTCAAAAACAAATACTACAGTAACAGCATTTTATAATTTAACCACTTCATCCAATTACAAAAATGATGTTCAAATTTTGCGCTTAGATGTTATTTTTGAAACATCACAACGGTTACGAATTGTGGTATGTTTTATTCATTAAATATTAATACATAATTTTTTAAGGGAACTGGTAAGTATCTAGTACTTACTGAAAAAATACGTTTTAAAAACTTTCTATCTGTGCTTTATACAACAATTTGTAAATATGAATAACCGAGAGGCTATCTGTTGACATAATACTTGTGATATTAATTTAAAAGATCTTGATGGCTTCTTTTAAGATGACTGGGAACAATGTCAGGGAGTATAAATGAAGGGAGATGAAAATTAAGAAAATTATGATGTGAAATTTTGTTTAACAGTTTTTAACTAGGTTTGTTTTATTTTTAAATCGTGTGGTAAATTATTTGTTATATAGCAGGGGTTTGAGGTGATGAGACAATGAGTGGTATAGCTGTATAGGTACTCATAGCTCATAAGTTAATTACATAAACAGTGTGCCTTTGATGTGGGAAGGTATCATAAGCTCCAATGGCGTAATAGGGAATTATATAATACCTACTGGTCTTGTATGGATTGATTATTCAAATTTAAACACAGGATGAACTATATGGATTATAATTTTTGGGTATTTTACATGTGAATTTGAAATTAAAGACGTAGTATTTAAGTTAGGTATCTAGCTATTGTCGAGAATAATGTGGCGTGTGTGAAGTTGGCCCCCCGACCACCTACAATTGATCTCAAACAAATTGTAACTTTATTCAATTAATTTGTATCTAATTGTAACCAACTTTATAAAATTTGTAATCTCGTTGATCCTCGGTAAATACTTGTTTTTCAATGAGGAGCCAACTTCACGCTAGCCCCCCGACATTAATCAATTTTTTCAGAAAAATGCTAATTATTTTCCATTTAAATTGTAACTGTTTGTAACCATTTTTTCAGAATTTGTAACTTCATAGTTTTTGACTTATCATTTTTTTCCTTACGAGGGGCCAGCCCCCCCCACCTTACTTAAATGATTCGGGACGAATTGTAACTTAAAGCATTCAATTTGTAACCGACTTTTTGGAATTTGTAACCTAGTTATTTACTTATTAACTTATGTTAGTATGAAAGACATATAACATATTATGATTAAAAAAATTAATATAAATAAAATAAATAATCAATTACACTTAGTTCATTAATAATACTGTAGATTAATCAATGGATAAATAATTGTAACGTGTACACTGTACATTTATCATCTAGGTATTCAAATAGAGTTTGTTGAAGTAAAATACCAACACAGTATTACAAAGTTAACATCACTTACTAAATTCTAGGTTACAAATTCAAAAAAATCAATTATCGAACAATACAAGTCAATTATTCCACGTATTATATTAAAGCTACTGACTTCTCAAATTGATATGCTGATAACTCGAGAACGGACAGGTTACAAATTTCAAAAAGTCGGTTACAAATGGTTATTTGAGTGAGGTGGGGGCTGGCCCCTCATTGATAAATCGACCGTCACTCTGTAATAAATAGGTTACAAATTCAAAAAAGTCGGTTACAAATGGTTACAAATTGAATTCTTTTAGTTACAATTCGTCCCGAATTATTTGAGTGAGGTAGAGGCTCCCGCGTAAGGAAAAAAAATGATAAGTCAAAAACTATGAAGTTACAAATTCTGAAAAATGGTTACAAATAGTTACAATTTAAATGGAAAATAATTTGCTTTTTACCGAAAAAATTGATAAATGTCGGGGGGCTAGCGTGAAGTTGGCCCCTCATTGAGAAACAAGTGATTACCGAGGATAAACGAGGTTACAAATTTCAAAAAGTTGGTTACAATTAGTTACAAAATAATTGAATAAAGTTACAATTTGTTTGAGACAGGGGCGTCCATAGACAGTTTTCAAGGGGCGGGGGCGAACCTATTTTTTAAATCGATATACTATTTTACTTACGTATTATTAATAATAATAATAATAGTAATAATAAATAAATAAATACTAATATTAATAATAATATATTAATTATTTATTAATTATAATTGTACAATGAAATATTATAATTATATTATACATAGGTAATAATAATAAATAAGTACAATAAAATCAATAGTTATACATAAATCAATAGTTGAACAATAAAATCTATTTTTCATTGGTTTTTTGGAAACCAGTCAATTATGTCATTTATGTCTACATCTATATTTCTATACTCATGCATGAATGCCAATCCAGTAAATCTGGTTTGCCTCAGTTGACTCCTTAACCAAGTTTTTAATCTAAAAATCATGATATAAATAGCAAGCAATTAGGTGAAAGCAAACAACTAATTTATTTTATTTTATTTTGCATATGACTTATCGGCTTAGTTATAAAATATAAATGTTAGTTAAATACAATAAAGTAGACAAAGATACATTAAACAATGTTAAATGAGTAAGAAATTATAACAATAAATAGGTATTAGCATTGATTATAGAATATTATTCTATTCTATAATCAATGGTATTAGGTTAATTTTAAACTTAAAGCCACAATGATATCAAAACTATCCTATATTTATCCTAAATTTAAGGTAACTGGGCCAGGAACATTGTTGCTTATTAGAGTGGTATTTCTAGATTTATTAGCCAGTTAATTTCTTCTGTTTTAGCTTCGTGTAATTTTGCTATTCCTCCTTCAAATTTAGTTTTCAGATCTAGAACATTCTTCCACAATATGCTTGATAGTTTGTTCGATTCCGCAAGGGCAAAGAGGGGATTATTCCATTCCCCATTTATATAATAAACTTTTACTTCTATCGTGTTCTGTTCTAATTCTATTCAAGGTTGACTATAGCTTCCGTGGAAGATCAAAACCCGGGGTTCTTGTTTCTGGGTTTTCGATCAGGGTAACTCCTCGTACACCCAAGTTTTTCAATCATGTTTTCCATGTTATCGTTAGAACTTATACTGGAAGTGTAAGGTCCCATATTGGGTGCCTCGATTTAAGCCTTTTATGAGGGTGTGAAATAATATCTTCATATAGTGGTAGTTTGGGGTTTCTTTTAATCTTATCCACTATGCGTTCTGCATGTATCAATCTACGTAGGTCCGGTGGGGCTATATTTGCGAAGACCGGTACCTAACCATTGTAATTCGGTCGTTCTTATTGTGCCTGTTATAATTCGCATCGTTTGGTTTAACCTCGTGTCCACCTTTTTACAATGTGAACTCCTGAACTAAACTGGAGCACAGTACTCAGTTACACTGTACACCAGGGCTAATGCTGATACACGTAAAACTGTTGCGACGCTTCCCCAGGTCGATCCTGCTAGTTTTGAAACAATGTTATTCCTCGTCTTAAGTTTATTTTTCAGCCATTCTAGATGTTTTTTAAATGTCAAAGCTCTATCGATTTTTATTACGAGATATCTTGGGTATTCTTCACTAGGTATGTCGATGTCGTTAATTTGTATTTCTTACTTCCTATTTGCTTCTCTATTATTTAAGTGGAGGGCCAGCGCCACTGTTTTATTCGGGTTTAAGGTTAAGTACCATCTTTCGAAATATATGTGTAGTTTATTGAGGTCTCGACTTAGTATGGTTTCTACTGATTCTAAAGTATCGGCTTGGGCAACCAGTGCTATGTCGTCAGCATACATAAATTTCCTTGCGGTTGTTTCTGTTACCTATATCAGAAATGTAGATATTGAAGAGCACTGGCGAAAGTACGGAACCTTGAGGCAGCCCATTTTGGAGGTATCTGTATTTGCTTGGTTTGCCGTTGAGAAAAACTTTAAGTTTTCTTTTCGATAACATTCATTCCAATAGTTCTAGCGTCTTCCTGCATTTTACTATTTTGCCATCTTGAGTGGTAATCCTTTTTTCCAGACTGTGTCGTATGCTGAAGATAGGTCAAGAAAGACTATTTCAGACTTTATTTTATTCTGGAAACCATTTTCAACATGTGTGGTAAAGGCCAACACTTGGTTACAGCAGTTTCTATTCTTTCTAAATCCTGCCCAGGGGCGAACGCAGGAAAAAATTTCGGGGGTGGGGGGGGTTTGAAAAAAATGTTCATAAATATCATACTGTATTAGGTACTCTTTATTTAAGGTATTTATAGTATACGAGTATACAGAATAGATATACATATATATATATACATATATATAAATTAATTATTAAAATTTTTTTGTTGGTGGACTATCCACGGACGATTTATCTGAATCCACATTAATCGGAACTAAGGTAGTATTTCTATTTACTGGTTTAAAAAACTTTAAAATTGAACTCATTTTTAATTTTTGTATTTGCGTTTAATATTACGTTATACAAATACGTCAATCAAAACTTTAATGAATAATGGTACAGCGAGATAAATCGTGTAGGTACATGAGCATTTTTACTTTTATCTCGTACGTCTACTATGAAATAATTGTAAAACGAAACCAAACTTGTATTTTGTATAATATATTTATACAAGTATACTATAGATTAATCAAAACGATTATTAACGTGAAATAAGTATAACTATACCGAAACATGCACGAATGCGTTTAAAAAGCATTACAATGGTGATTATAAAATCAAATATCTATATCATATAGCAGGGATGGGCAACTCAAAGTTACTAAAGGGCCAATTTTTAGAAATTTAATAGGTATATAGCGGGCCAGAGCATAGAAAGCAAAAAAAAAAGGTCATTCAAAATATACATTTTAAATAGGTAGCATTTATTTTGTTTATAATGAAATAGGACATAGGTAATACAAAAAGCGTTATTGAAAATAATTTAATAAAATATTTAAATATAAATAGTTATTTGTAGTTTGGTGAGAGTTTTGAGGATGTGTACTAGACATTATAGATTATAGAGTATAGACGATAAAGTTTAAAATTGTATACCTATACCTAATGCAATTTGAAAATGTAGCGCGGGCCAGATAAAAAAGGCTCGGGGGCCGGATGCGGCCCGCGGGCCGCCAGTTGCCCACCCCTGTCATACAGCTTTGTGCAATGTTTGACGCGTTTTCAAATGTAAATTTCAAAGAAAAAAAAATGCAAATTTCAAAAACGTTCAAATGTTTCGAGTTATCGCCCACTGGTGGTTCAGAAGCGTAAGTTTCCGAGTGATAACAACAACGTCTCCACATAAAACGGTTTTTTGAAAACTGTTGAATCCGTTTGAAAGCCGCAACGTAACGATCACGTCTTCCATTCAAAGGGACAATATCACGATCGCGTGCTCCGCGAGCGCATTTCATATTATTGTTGTGACGTCCGTACGTAGCGATGATTTATGCACGAGACGCTTCGGAGCGACCAAAGGCTAATGTTCATATAGAAACGACGAGCGTTCCGACGGAATATACATCTCGGAGATTCGCAGAAACAATTTTCGCAGAGCTCAAGCCTAACTACACGGTTTTCCGGCAACAAACGTCGAGCGGTTCTCTCCGTGGGATCATAAAATCAGCGTCTGCTGTGTAATTAGACCACAAGTCGCCGTGTTTATTGTATTATTGTACACTGGACTATTTTTCCAAAGACAAATGACGTTCTCGAACGCAAAACACAATAATTCAACACAAAGGCAAAAAACGTACGTGACACTATATTCAAACGATTTTATATTATATTGACTTATTCAAATCGCGAACGTGTTTATCGCCTGTTGATCGCTCGTTGCTGAGGAATCATAAAATTTCCGTGACAACGAGTACACAGCGTATAGGTATATAAGCGATGAAATCGTTTGACTTTCATCAGTCTACGCCGGGAAGTCATCTGAATTAAAGCAAATTTACCAATCTACAGTGTACATCTCTACCCAACTGAGTACCAGTCTACATCGAGCAGCAATGAAGTAAGTAGACAAAATCACAGTTCATTGAGCCATAGCTAGTATAATTGTTTAGTTAAGAGTTTTGTACGGATCGCGGCGCGCCAGAACCGTCCACGTCTTGTATATAGTTCACGTCTCACGATTTCTATAGACATGTTTAATAATACTAGACTGCGAGTCGCAAGGTTGTTACCGACAGAGTCATGGAAAACAGTGCGTCAATAAAAGTATATATCTGCACACGCACACACACACACACCGACACACTCACAAAGGGCGTATCACGATATCGATAGGCGACGGTGTTGCACGTGCGTCGTTCCCGCGTGAATAGGTGAGGTCGTGTTGCCGTTAGACACCTGTAGAGGCACGGTGGTGATATCGCACGACGTGTGAACAGAGTACGCGTATTGTTATTCGTGTGCGCCGTGTTTTACAAGTATTTTACAAGTATTGTGAGTACGTCGTAATTGCTTTTCTTCCACTCTAATCGCTTTATGTGCAGACGCTCGCCGCCCCTTATACGTACGCTTTTGATTCGTTCTGCGCGCGTTGGCACAACGTCGTCCCATACCTGTCCGCGCCATGTGCCACGGGCGTCGGACGTGCGAAATGAATGCATTGCGACGTCGGCGTAGAACCTGCTGTACTTATGGCTAATCTGCGGTGTTATCGTTAGCGCTCGTCGTTCGCCCGTATTCAGAAACGCCATTTCTGGTCTCATTTTACGATCTAAATCTAAATCTGACAGATCGCCGTCGAGTTTTTTTCGAGTTTGTCTTTCGCGCGGCCTCGTATTCGTCGTTGTAGTCGGTTACTCGTAGTAGAAGTAGTACGAATAGAAGTGGTGCGAATAAAATATATTTATCCGTTCGCAGAGGCAAGAAGAAGTCAGCAAGGCACGCGGCTCGGCAAGAAGCAGCCCGACAACAAGCTGCACGGCAAGAAGAAGCCCGCCTAGCCGCCGCTCGTGTTATCGAGGAAAGTCAGAAAAAGACCGCGCAGCCGTTGCCGAATGTGACTCCGGAGCCACCGTCTATAGTCGGTGGACAGGCACAAATTTCGCAGCCGCCGCCGACAGCCACCGGCCAGAAAGAAGCGACACCGCCGTCGCCGACTGCCGTAACAGGTAATCCGCAGACGACGGAACCGTCATCGGAGAAAGCCACTGTTAAGCGACGGATATTGCCACCGCCGCCAATGATCAGCAATCCGCCGCAAATTTGCCAACTATATTCATCAGTGACTGGCAAACAGCGGACTTTGCCGCCGCTGACGCCATCTACAGTCACTGGCCCACCACAGAAACCACAAGTATCGCGGCCACTAGCCAAGCCAAATAGTGAGCCGCGTACAATCAAAAATAAGCCAAAATTGACGGGCAAGCAGCGGACATCGCAGCCGCCATCTATGGTCACCGGCCAACAACAAAAGCAACAAGTATCGCGGCCACCCGCAAAGACAACTAGTGAACCGCGTACAAGCCTACCTAAGCCAAAAGTGACTGACAAACAGCGGACATTCCCGCCGCTGCTGCCACCATCTACGGTAACCGGTCAACCGCAGAAGCAACAAGTCTCGCGGCCACCGGCAAAGTCAACGATTGAACTCCATACAACCCCCCGACCAACGCAAAAAGTGACCGAAAAACAGCGGACATCGCCGCCGCTGCTGCCACCATCTACGGTCACCTGCCAACCACAAGATCAACAAGTATCGCGGCCAACGGCAAAGACATCAAATGAACTCCGTACAAGCCCACTTAAGCCGAAAGTAACCGGCCAGCAGCAGACATCGCAGCCGCCGTCTACGGTCGCCGGCCAACCGCAGAAGGAACAAGTCTCGCGGCCACCGGCAAAGTCAACTAGTGAGCCGCATACAAGCCCCCGACCAACTCCAAAAGTGACATGCAAGCAGCAGACATCGCCACCGCCATCTACAGTCGCCTGCCAACCACAGAAGCAACAAGTCTCGCGGCCACCGGCAAAAGCAACTAGTGAACTCCAAACAATCCCCCGACCAACGACAAGAGTGACCGACAAACAGCGGACATCGCCGCCGCTGCTGCCACCATCTACGGTCACCGGCCAACCGCAGAAGCAAAAAGTCTCGAGGCCACCGGCAAAATCAACTAGTGAACTCCATACAACCCCCAGACCAACGCCAAAAGTGACAGGTGAGCAGCAGACATCGCCACCGCTGCCACCATCTAGGGTCTTCGGCCAACCTCAAGAGCAACAAGTCTCGCGGCCACCGGCAAAAGAAACTAGTGAACTCCATACAACCCCACTTAATCCAAATGTGACCGACCAACAGCGGACATCGCCGCCGTTGCTGCCACCATCCACGGTCACCGGCCAACCGCAGACATCTGCGCCGCCACTGACAGCTTCCGGTCAGCAGCCGCCTTCCACAGTCACCGAGCAACCGCAGCAGAGTCGACCCCAAGGCACTGCGGACGTATTGAAGACGCTGAACGCGTTGGCCGCTGAACTGGCGCCCAAGCAGAAGATGAAGAACGTCGACGGCAACGCGAACCGGATCGCTGCGGCCGCCATAGCCGCACCCGCAGCCGCCGCGACAACCGGCGGCAACAGGTAGGAAACGTGTTGTTTTCATTCACAAACGTGCGCACGCACACGCATTCACCAAAATACACACTCAAAAACGCGTCTCGTTTGTCGTTTTTTTTTTTATTTTATCTGCGTTACACTTCTTTTCCTTGTTTTTTTTTTTTTTTATCGTAGTCACACAGAGTAAAGCTTTTTTTACTAGGAAATACTACTTCTATTTTGACTTCTATTTGACGCGTGGCGTGTGCGACGGCCGGTCGGAGCCAGATATTGATAGCGATAATTCAAAAAGGTTATCACGTGATCAGGCCGTTTAATTTGTTACGTATATTACATTACGTCGCGAATCTATCGACATACGTGTGCTCTCATTGTGTCATATGTTGTTGTTTTCTCCGCAGCAAACGAATTGCGTCCCAAGATCCCTTTTTCATACGAATTGCGTCCCGATAATATTTAACAACTACACTAATTGCGTCCCGATAATATTTAACAACTATACTAATTGCGTCCAATATAAATACATTATTTTCCTTCCCATTTAATACAGAGTTAGGACTGTCAATAGCAACATAAAATATTATATTGCTAAAGGTAGGTTAAAAATATTGTTTTTTATCGTTTCGTTATTATTATGTTCATCAAAAATATTGTTTTCGTCGTTAAATATAAAATTTTCAAAAAATATAAGTTAGAACCTAAGGTTATAGTTATCATATGTTATTGTAATATTATTTATGGCTCGGTAAAAATTTGAATGATACAGTTTTAACATAATCAAAACGTGTAATTTCGTTAAAGTCGCATTTCATCATTTGATTTCTTAAAAATTCTTGTTTTTCACATATTTCACGTCTTATTTTCTTCCTTTGACTACTGCTACGAATTTTTATGTAAGTGTCATTTTGTACGTTTTTAAGTACATCACGACACAATTAGAATAGTCGTATCGAAAACCCGGGACGCAATTAGTATGTCACAAATCGCAATTTTTATATCGGGGACGCAATTCGTATGCAGCCGTTTCCTCGAACGATCTTTCAACCGTTATCGTTTTCGACTTACAGTGATTCCGAAAAGACGTCCGCGAACGGCGGCGAGTGCCACACCGAGCAGCCGAAACCAGACCAAAGAACTGAACAGGACCCGGTGAACACGTCCGTCGTGCATGGCCGAGCGTCCCAGTCGAACCTGATCCAAGACCAATCCACCGGCGGCGTCAGCAACGGTAAGTCGTTCGTTCGTATCATCGATATCGCATCCCTCGCCACCAAACAGTACGCACAGCACCTCGCCTCGGCGCTGGGAACGCAAGCCGAAATTTCGCGGAACGTGCGAAAACAGATAGCGGAAAATCAGTTTTTTTTTTTGTTTGGTCCCTGCGCTAACACGCCTGCTGCAGACGACAGATAGATCGTTCGAAATGTTAACAAATAGCCGTCCTAAATTCGTTTGCTATATTTATGACTTCCTCTCTCTTTCTCGTCCATTCAACGACGACGTATAAGCACGTCGATACCACCGTAATACGGTATCACGATATACGCACATTTTGTTAATGGGTGGTCAGTGGTTAGTGGTCCTTGCGTTTTTAGTTTTACAATCAATTCGCCATGCTGTTAATATTGTCATGTTTGTTGTACCGTTCGTATCGAACCACTTTGTAACGTGATTGTTTTGTTTAGCGACTAAAGTGCCCGGCAAGCAGCTAGAAGCTCCGGATGGTGGTGCCAATCTGTTTTTATACAACCTTCCTCGGGATTTCACGGAGTCCGACATTGTGGCGATGTTCTTGCCATTCGGTAACGTAACGTCTGCAAAAGTTTACGTTGATAAAAACACCAAACAGTCCAAGTGTTTCGGTAAGTCACTTTATTATATAATCATTAAATTGCATTATAATTTACAAAATAATCCTCATAATCGGAGTATTTTTAAAAATTTTTTTTTTATTTTTAATTACGTGGTGATCCCAATTTGTAACCGGGAAAAAATTTAAACATGAGATAACGGGTGATATTATATTTTTAAATATTATAAATACAGCTTAATTACAACTTTTGTGATTTTAAATGGAAATTGTTATGTTTCGGAGGAAAAACAAATAAGTTTTCACGTAAAATCGTATGAACATTAATTTTAAAATGACGAGAGTTTTTTTAATATTTTTTTGCTACTAAAATCACCTGTTCATCACGTAATTATTTTACTCATATGAAATATATGTCATATTTTGATTATATGTCGTCCTACTTTTGCCTGTAGACAAGTTAATCTAATGTTAATAAAATATAATAATAAGTAGGCTTTGAAGTTTGAAGATATTTCACGGGGGGTCTGAGGTTGGAGTACGCATCCCACATATTATCATATACTCATGTTTACATTAGCGATGTGTAATTAAAAAAAAAAAATGAATAAAAAAATAAAAATATTTGTCGTTTTGTTCATAGTTTCAAATATTGGCCGTAAATACGCTGATGATAATAATTCATTTGTGGTTTTTCTTATAGGATTTGTATCGTACGATAACGTATATAGTGCCCAGGCGGCTATACAAATAATGGATTCTTATCAAGTGGGTTACAAGAAGTTGAGAGTGCAACTAAAAAGACCCAAAGAAGCGTCCGAATCCCTGTCGCTTGCATGTTGATAACCCTTTATTGATGTAAGTGTATATTATAATTTGAATTTGGTATATTTCACGGTCCATAACAAATCTATTCAATTTAAACAAAAATTAAAATTTTTATTTTTTAACATAGCGTTTGAAATTCGTGTACGTTTTCTTTATCTAGACTAGTATAACTAACACTGTAGATTTTATACCACGTGAAACTATCATAATCTGCTTATTGTGAGTCACGAGAACGTAAAATATTATGTTGTTGTGTTTGTGTATTTTTAGCCCTGAAACACGCCGTGATCATGGTCAAAATCGGCGTGAGAAACATATTATTAACAAAAAGTTATCACATTTTGAAAAACTCGGACGAATATTCGAGATGAAAGCGGAAAAACTCTCATTTCACTCAAAAGAGTTTTCGTTTTCTTTCGGATGAATATTATCACATTCCATTTTCATGGATTTTCACGGAATTCCACTGATGCGTCAGACATTTGGTGATGTATAATTTTGATATTTAATTTGAAGTGTTTTACGGTTGTAGCTTCAAATTAAGATTTTACTAGCTAGGGCAAGGTTTTGTTTGTTTCACAGAATTTCGAAAAATTTATGTGACTCAATTTTTTATCACTGAATATGAACAAACAATTTAAAATACATTAATTAAGAATATAGTCGCATATAGGACATAATAGAAACATATTAAGACGAATATACTAAAGATAAAAATTAATTTAAGATAGGTTGAATTAGGCGACCTATTTACTGTCCACAAAACTCCTCTCGAGCATCTAAATTATTTTTACTAAAATAATCTTTTTTTTTTTTACTTAAAAAATAGATAATAAAAATCAATTTTTGCGGTTCGCCTTTTCACCATATAAAAAAAAATAACATTGCATTAAATACTTGAAAATAAGGTTATCGTTATCGGCATTATCAGTTAGGATCGACTAATATTTTTACGGAGCAATGTATCAAATTAAATTCACATACACATACGTGTATGATTTTTTTGTGAAAAAAAAAGCGATTACGGTTTATAGTATTTTTATGCTTGATAATAGTAATAAAATCTTGAAATGTTTTTATCCACATTTTTATTTTAATGACAATATTTCAAGATATATGAATAAAGCTTAAAATATTATAATCAATATCTAATATCCGTTACTCTAAATACTAAAGATTGACAGTGGTTATTGATACCTCACAGTTATAATTTAAAATAATATACACAGTATGTAAACTAATTGGAAAGTTAGTATAGGTTATAACTCTAAATATAATGCTGATATTGAAATTCCGTTTTTTTTTTTTTTTTTTTTTGACGTAATATATAGGTATGATTCATAGTCCATCTTTTACCATGATTATAAAAAATCCAAACTAAAACCGTTGAAAAAAAGTTTGATTTTCTCAAAAAAATTTTGAAAATAGTCACTTTGTAGGATTATTTTTTAGTAACACGGGGAAAAAAAATTTGAAAACGATTGAATTTTGAACGAATGAGAGCATTTTATATTTTCAAAAAACACTGCAAATAGCAAAGGCTTACGGTTTTTACACTTTTAAATAGATAACTAATAATATGCTATCAGATAATTATGTGCACACGACTAATTAATATTTTTCGTGATATTTTTGTTTATTTTTATAAATGTCCAAAATGCCCATTTGATGCCCTTTGGGATCTCCTGGTTTTTTTAACTTAAGCATCATTGACAGTAGTTCAAAACGTTCTATAAATCTACCTAATAGCGGAAAATTAAAAGTAATTTTTTGTCTTACAAATTAAAAATAAGTAATTCCGTGTAGGTTCTTACTAATTAAACTATTGTTTAGTGTGGGCCTCTAGGGATGCAGTTCACCAAATATTCTGCAGGCAGTCGTCCTTTGGCTTTAATTATTTTCAAAATAAATAAATACCATTTCTACGTAATAATAAATTGCGAATTTAATTTTATTATTTATTTAATGAATCAATTAAAATTAAATCAAAACCAACGTAAAATGAAGTTTTTTTTAACAAATCTACGTTACTGCGTTATGCATTAGTATGATTTCAAAATCATGATACTTAGGTAAACGCTATTGCTACAGCAGTAACTTCAACAGAGTACAATTATTAATATTGTTAAGCCGGTGCTACACGATGTGCCAAACGTCGGTTCCCACATTGGCATGCCAACATTGGCCGAATATTGGAACCGACGTTTGACTCATGATTCAGCAACACAATGTAGCCAAAATGTTGATTCCAATGTCATTGAAAGCATACTTTCCCTCCAATTTCCCTTGTATTAAATATAATTATAAATATATTATATATTATACTGTATTTATATAAATTAGGTAGTATTATTATTATGTAATCATACATAACTGGATAATTATATAGGTTATATAGGATAATTTATAGGATATATTTATAGGATAGTTATATAAGATAATTTTACCTCCTTTTGAATTTACCCCCCTAACCTACAGTGTGGCCAACGTTGGAAGGCATTGGACGCATCATGTAGCTCCGGCTTTATCGGTATTCTTATTTGAATATCACATATTTATACGTTTTTTAAGACAATACAAGGTTTAATTTAGACTGAATTGTAGTTAAAATGTAATTAAGATCAATATGGAAATAAATAGCTGCCTAATTCGAAGATATTTTACAGTAATTATAATATGATTACTAAAAAGATAAAAAACCGCACGATTTTACGATTCGCTGTATTTTTTGAAAACGTAAAATGCTCTAATTCATTGAAAATTCAACCGATTTCAAAATTGTGTTTTCTGTAATAATCCTATATTTATTTATATTTATAAAAAACTGAACATTTCTCTCTCTCTCTCTATATATATATATATATATATATATATATATATATATATATATATATAGGACTAAGTCATCAAAAGCAATAAGCTAAGACAGACATTTTAACATTATTATTTCAGAAATAGTTATAATATAGAAATGGTAGGTCAATTAAGCAAAATAAGCTGAGACAACAAAATGTATTTAACATATAAGGACAGAAGATAAACAGAGAGAGGGCTGTCGTCGGTCTTCTGTCGAGCGCTGCGATATACGCGGTGTAGATTGAGATATATATATATAATATATATATATGTATACGTATGTGATTGTAATTGTAAATTAAATATATGTTTTATAGTAAATGAAATTGAACCATTGTGAATTAATTATATTTATAAAAATAAACCTTCAACTTCGAACGTACGCGGGACGTATACGACAATATATACACTGTACAATATTTATATAATTGACGAAAAAAAAAATGTTTTTGGCCCCCTATCGTCCTCGTGTCTAAATATCTATACCATGCCAAAAACACCGCGTCCACATTTCCTGGAGTGATACCTTGTTAGATATAATTGATAGATTAATCAAGTGTATTCTTGAAATGATGATGATATGGTCAAAATATAATATTGTACAATTTATTAGTGATACGTACAAACGTCGATTTTGTTTTAAAAAACACATAATAACATTGTGGGACAAATATGTTTTGGGTGAAACTATACTTTAAGGGTAGGAACATACAGCAATAAATAAGCACATTGTGTTAAATTTTAAAGGGGAAAATATTTAAAAAAAAATACCATTTGTAAAAAAGATTTTATGGAAAAATTATGTATTATATTATATTATATTGGCTTATGAAAAAAAGTCTTTTTGTATTACGTATTTTTTTTATATAATGGTTGACCAAATACCGATTCAAGTATGCAATAACATTATGTACAAGGAAGTCGATCAATGGTATAAAAAAAATGCATGGAGATTGATAAAGAAACAATAAGAACGTGTATCATTGAAGTTGACCAAAACAATCGAAACCCAAAAAGTAATTTTTTAATTTACAACAAAAATGAATTATATTATGACCGTTAATTTACATTTTATATTTCATAATCAGACAGCATAATATAAAGATAAATTGAGTACCATTATATCATCGGGAAAATGTAATAATACAACTCAAACAACTGATATCTTATCAATGAGACAGGTGTAGAAAAGATATGCACATTTAATAACACCTTCGATAACTGGAGAAGACCATGTGGTTTTTCAGCATAACAAAACGAGAAACATTGTCAATTTTTCACCGTAAGAAAGATGATATTACATTGAAAGTGAAATCTTAAATAATGGAATATCAACCATTTTTCAAATTTTTTAGGTGGGAAGGGGACCATGTTGAATGTCCGATGAAAACTACTACTACTTCAAGCCAGAAATTCAAGGAAAACAATATTTAACCATACAATCTACCTACATTCAATCGTCAAAGACATTCTGGATAGTTATTTGCAGAAAACCAAATGGCATTGAAATTTGAATACACATTCATAATGAAGTGAAAACAACACAGTAAAATGTATGTAGGTACATTGAAGGTTAATAAAAATCAAGTTTATTCTTGAACATCTGTATCTACTAATATATAAAATTGTAAGGGATTTTCTACGATCGCGTTTGCTGAGAAAACTTACGAAACCGTTTGGCTGAAATGTAAAACACCTCACGGTCTGCTGGAGGTTTAAGAATCACTTTTGTGAATAAAAAATAAGTATAATGTTCTTGAAAAATTTATAAACAAAGCTAATTTTTGGGCCCTCTCTGCGAGGTTCGCTAGAACAGGCCTTTTTTATGTTCCCATTTTGTGACAACACTATTTTACATTTTTCCAATTTTTTTTTCACACAGTTGTACCGAATACTCATATGAGTGATCTATTGTTCACAATTTTTTTTTATTCGTCATTACAGTTACAATCGTTTACGCACTCTGTCGAAATTATAAACTACGAAAATTGCATTTATTTAAAGAATTCCCATGATTCCCACTGACTTGCCGTTTTCATTCAAACGGCTTCGATTTCCGTTTAAAGTTTTTTTTGCGATTACGATTAACAAAGCTCAAGGCCAAACATTTAGGTGCGTTGGTGTAGATCTTCGTTCAGAGTGATTTTCACATACGTGAAGGTGAAGTTATACGTAATATTTTCTCGAACTGCGGACCCTAATCATCTAATGATTTTGATTTAAACAGGAGATAGAACAAAAAACGTAATATACTCAGAAGTTTTATAAAATTTTTTATCAACAACAGATTAATTAGCATTTCTTTCGTATCTGTTATCATTTTTAATAAAAATATTTTAATCATTAATACCTCTTAAAACACTTTTTCACTAACCGTTTTTTATATTTACTTGCTGATCACATAAACTATAAAATTTGAATAAAAAATTATACATATTATCGTCCGAAGGCAAAATAAACAACCAATCACGGGCGAAGCCGTAACGAGTCGGCTAGTTACATATATTTTTGTAAATTTATCAATGATTATCATAATATATATTTAAAAAAAAAAAATAATAATTTTGTTCTATACATGGTAAATTCAGTAATCTGGTTAAATGCTCTTTTCGAATATCTGTGGTCAGAGCCAGGGGCGGATAGGCTTATTCTGTCAAATAATTTTATGATTCGAGTCGTCTAAACGTTTCGTCGTGGTAATACGTACGAAAAATGTAATATTACATAATTTTCGTTTAAATTCAAAAAGATTTAATGATGACGTTAAACTTAATAACGTCGAACTTGGAATGAATATCGACGAAGAACATTGGTATTGTTTTTGTTTTACCGACGGAAATTTATGAAACTGCAAAATTCCGAGTGCTTTCCATCGCACTTTTTCCTAAGCGTTTGAGGACCACAAACACATTTTAATACGTGCGCGTTTATCGACTAGGAACTTGAAACCAATTCAAACCGAATGTCCAAACGAGTGAGCTAAAATTTGAAAATATTATCAAACTCACTTTGTCGACGCCAAGAAACGGCATGCCGGCCGACCGGGTGTCGCGTAAACGATTCCGTATCGTTAATATTATAATAGTTTGGTACCTACTAGTCGATCGTTAAGTGCGCACGTGCGTCGATGTTCGCTCCGTTATCAGTGTTCTGTGCAAAGACCAGCGTCAATACGTGTATGATGTTGCACCATGGACGGCGAACCTAGATATTACAACAGTCTCGGTACTCAAATTCCATTTCATATTGCCAAAAAACTTCCAACTGTTTATGATTCCAAGGGTAATGTTATTCCCTTTCAAAATGCGGACGGAGTAACCGTTTTGGTTCCGAATTCCAAACGAAATCTTTCATCATCCTCGACTGGTTCCCCATAACATAACGAAAAAAAAACTAAATTCTACGTGTCATCAAACCGTAAAACGTACTGGTCTGTTATTATCGCCCCGCCACGGGAACGAAATTCGGCGAACGATTAATACACATTACACGGAGAACATTTCAAGTTTCTAGCAACATTAATTTCTGAGTAAATGACTGAATAACTGAAACCGATCACGTGAAAGTGTCATTCATGGCAAATTTTACCATCGTTAGTAAGTTTTATGGCAGTTTTCCACCAAACCCGAAAAAACGATCGAGAAAATAGAAAAATTGACCTGATTAAAGTACCGTCTAGATTAAATGTACGATCTACATAGAGCTGATAGACGAAACTTTTGGAAAATCAATCCGAAAAAAAAAATCATAAACATAATTTATTAGCTTCTTAATCGTTTCACTCGGAATATTAATATTAATAGGTTTAGTCGAGAAATTTGTATTCGCTCGTCGCGTCACGTCGATTTCACGTGGTTTTTTGTGTCCGAACACTTTGCGCACATGCACGACACACGTACATACAGATCTATTCTCGAAACGCTGTTGATAGCGTCAAGTCGACGCCGACAACACTTTGGAAGTATTTACGCGAGTGGGTATACAGTCATTGCACTACGCGGAACATTTGCGAACATCGACGTCGCGATTGGGAATGACATGGCCGTCAGCAACGTGTCAACGTGCTCGGATCCGAACGTACGACGAGCGGTCGTTTTCGCGTTTTAAACGAGTGAAACAATACCCATGCGGCTTCCCCGAAAAGAAAACGATTTCTCTCGGCAGAAACGAAACGTCAAAGGAGTACTATGCATGCCCGCGAACGTGTGATTGATTTATTTTCAAAAACTGTGACGTAAAGTCACATCGTGCGCGGGAATACATTTTTCCGAGTGATGTTCGTTCGTTCACATATTGACTTGACGTTTCACAGCGATTCTAACGAGTTGTGAAACGAAATTTTCGCTCTATACGAATTCGTAATTATTTGGACAGAATTTACTCCCTCGTCAACTCATATACAGTTCAAACGGTTTGAGCATTTGTGGTGACGGTGAGCGACGAGAGGATGAAGGGGGCAGTGTTTAGCCCCCGGTATCATTGAAAGCCCTATCCGAAAACGTTCGAACGATATCAAAGAAAAAAATACTTATTTTACATAAATTTCCATGATCTCATAACTCGACAAAGTATTATTTCCCCTGAGATTTCGCTGTCAAAATTATAATAATTATTTTTCGCCCGAATATCGCGAATTATGAATAATATACAAATTCGCAATCGAGTGATGTATTTGTTAATGAATCAAATCGAAACTTGTTATATTTTTTCACGATGTAGTCGCACGCGCAAGAAGCTTTTACGTAATGTTCAAAGTTAAGACACGATCACGTACTATAAAATTCGATTTAACATAATATCGAAAAAAATATCGATGTCGATTTCAACAGCGTTTAAGAAAATGTCGCTTGTAAAAACAGATTTAATCCACTAAAAATTGAAATTGTAAAATATTTACCGTATAGTATTATGAATTGAAAGTGTATTCGTAATCAGCGTATCGTAAGTTGTGTGATATCGTTGTGCGATATTCCATAGACTTAACAGCGGGAAAAATGTAAGTACGCCCCTGCCCCTAGCCGTGTGACGACGGCGGCATCACGTCGACCGTACCGCGTCCGTGTTTCGGACCCAGCTGCACCGAACGAAAGTGCCGGGATTCGTACCGGTTTTGAGTATGGCGTGCCGGTATCCCGATAATGTGTTTCGGGACAGCATTATATTGTCCGGGAATATATATCATATATTGTCTTTTCTTGGACATTTGATGGAAAAAGGTAACGAGTGAGATCCGAGATAATTATAAACTAATAATATATACGAGATATAGACTATAGTCGTCTACTAATAAATTGTTGAATTTTCTTTCTCATTACCTGGCTCAAACGCAGAAATGGAATGTGCGTTTTCATTGACGAACAACACGTGGGCAAAATCACGAAATAAATCAGGTACAAGTACAGTCGAGAGTTCATCGATAATCATTGCAAGTTTTGATAACACGTCTTGTTGTCAATTTTACGAGTCGAAATTTGCCAACAAAACATTGCTTCAGAGAGTTTACACAGTTCAGCCAAGCATTAAACAACTTTTCTGCCAACGCAGAACACATCGGACACAGATTAAAAATGTTTTATATTTTTTTTATTTTATTTTTTTTATTGGAAAGAAAAAAAAGCTTAAACATCTAATGGTTATGAGCAGGGTCCGGATTTTATAACATCTGTTAATTATTATAGAAAACAGATAAAAATAGCTGGGTGGGTTATAAATTTGTTTTATACGCCTGGTACTCTAAATATGAAATTTTATTTTACTATTTTTTGCATATTTGATGTGTACGGGTGTCGAGGGACCACTCGTATGGAACGAGAAAATTATAATAATAAAAACAAATGATCTATGTTGCCTGACAGTGGTGTGGGTAGGCAACTCAATGTGCACGACGACGACGACTGTGACCAGGACGGGAGGCGACAACTTAATATTACGGGGAACAAGGAAGTAGAGCTTATGCACGGGAACGAGGAATTAGAGTTTAGTTATTTGGGGGGACGCTCTGTTGACCGGTTCGGTTTGGTGCAATGGTCAACAGAGTTCACATAAATCGGACAAATAATAACTAAAAACTAAAGACTCAAATCAAACTTAAAATTGCGGTAGATGAACGAAAATGGTAACTGTGGTTGACTAGATGTCCTGGGCGGCCTCTCACATACCTCCAGGTGCTGGCGGACTTATGCTTGGTTGTGATAGATGAATAGATTGACAGGTGACACGAAGACGATGATGGAAAAACAGGTTACACAGTAGTAATAAATCAAAAGAACTCACAAGACAAGGTTGGGTGTATGAGATGTTGACGTGTTTATTGGTAACAATATGCGATATAATACTTTTGCGTGAATATAAAAAATTGATAACTTAATAAAATAAATTTACACGTAAAATTTTGTAATTGTAATAATAAATTTAATGCCACAGTTGGCGAATAATAAATGTATATGCCACAATATTGGCGAACAATATTATTAAGTGTTGTTGCCGTAATAGCAGACGACAGAGCGAGAAAAAAGACGAAAAACAAAAACGATTGTGATGTGTGTTGCTATAAAAGCGAACGAAGAACGAAGATATATACGTAATAATATGAATCAGAATAATAAATAATAATAATAATTTAGGGCGTTGGCCGTTTGCTGACATGACGAAAAGAAAACATACTAATTAATAATTTTATGATAATATACGGCAAAGACAATAGAAACGAACAGGTAACGATACAATATAATACAATAATATGAATAATAATAATTGACGCACAGATAAGTAAAATTCACATACACAACGGACGGAGACATGGAAACAGATAAGGAATGGTCGCCGCCGTCGTGCTCATTTGATTATCGCGCGAGTATAAATATTACGGAGTAGCGTAAACATGATGCATTTCAGATTTTTAGTGCAATTTTTAAAGTGTTGGTTCTTATATAATATCTATGTTTCTTATATAATGCTTTATTTAGTAGTTTTCATAAATATCGTTTATATCGAGAAAAAATTATTATTCATTGATGCGAATTTATAAGAAAAATTACCACATTTTTGTTCCGTAATTAATTTATAAATAATATTATACATTTTATGCCCTCTAATCTGTTTTATTTATATGAAATATATTTCATTTTTATTTAGATTTTACAATGTTCTTTAAGTAATAAGTATTAATTAAAAGATAAAAATTTAAACCAACAGTAAAAGATGATAATTTCAAAAAAATTCGTTTTTTTTTTGTTGCTCTTTTTGATATTTTTAGGGCATATTATAGCGCATATTTTAAGGATTTTTTGGTCATATTTTAGTACTTTTTGGTGCTATAAAATTTTTTTTTTTAGAAATTTAAGATTTTAGTGGAGTTATCTTTGTTTAGAGCTTCATCTAGGTTATTTGGTATTGATATAGCATTCCGAATGTTTTTAAAGAAAGGGCAGTCTTGAATGATGTGTTGAACAGTGAGGCCTGCTTGGCATTTGTCGCGTATCTGGTGGTGGACTTTTACTAATTAAAAATTATTTTTTACTAAACCATTATGTTTTTTTTTTTATTTTATAATTTGTATTATATTTTACTATATTTATATAGCTCTGTATCAACTGATTTACATTTGTTATTGTTCAATAATTTCCTACTTCCAAAGGAATGGTGCAAAGTTATTTATTATTTTTACTAAACTATTATGTATTTTTAAATATATTTTATCACATTTACGTAGCTATGTTTCACCTGATTAAAATATTTTGTAATTCAATAATTTACCTGTTACCAAAGGAATGGTGCAAATTATCTATTATTTATTATTAAACTCTTATGTTTTTTTAATTATATTTTATTTGATTTATATAACTATGTATCAACTGATTTACATTTTTAATTATTCAATAATTTACCTGTTACCAAGATAATGGCGCTTAACAGTTATTTATTGTTTTTATTGAAATATTTTAGAAAAAAATCATATTTGCATATTTACAAATTTAAAGAATATTTAGAGAATATTTTAAGGTTTTAAGAACCTAAAAATCGGCTCTTTAGTTATGAAACATATATATATATATATTTTAAGGGGATTGGAAGCGGTTATTTAATAAGGGGTCGTGCATAGGCAATTCGATGTCTTATACTCGTTACGCAGTACGTTTGTGTGGCAAGTAAATCATCATTAGTGTGCCTAGATTGGGTTTTATATTATTGTTTAATATGTTATAATCGCGTGTGCCGGGCTCCACGCCGTGGTAATACCCACTCGCACGCGCACGCACATGTCACCTATGTCCTATACGGCTTCTGTTTGAAATCGGCATAAAATCGTACTTCCAACGTATAGATCGATCTATTGATGCGATAAGAAATCTGAAAACAGATTTGGATTCGTCGCAAAATGTTCTTCAGATCGACTTTCCCACATTTTTGAAACTTTGTGCTAAGAATATCGAAAAATTAACTTTTGATGATTTTTAGTTTTCTAATTTGCTTAAAGCTAATTTATGGGATTTTGGCGAAAAAAATAAAAAAGTGGGAAAGTCGATCTAAAGTAGACTTGACGACAAATTCAATCTGTTTTTAGATTCCTTATCGCATCAATAGATCGATCGGTACGTTGGAATTAGAAAACGTCTAAATTGCTATGCAGCACGTGTGTTAGACAGAGAAAGAAAATCGCCACTACCAATCCCCTTAACTGAATTCTACGTTTAAAGTCATTGAAATAATAACCAAATACTTCAGACTTCGAGCATACACATTGTTTTCAACAAATATTACGTGAGTAATGATATTGAAATTCATTGATAATAACAGTAATATATATTTACGAGCCTCAATTAATATAACTGTTTATCGAGGACTTAGTGTTTCTTTACTTTGCCATAAATAATTATGTTGGAATAGTAGATGTGTTAATAAAATGTATTATGATCCAGTGGCGTTTATAATTGACTTTTAAGGGGGGGGGGGCGAAAATAAAAAAAAATTATCATAGGGTTAATAATGTTGGATAGACCTTTCCTCAATATTTTGAAATAAAATAAACACTTCATATAGCATAAATATTTTTTTATTAGTCATATTACATCAAATATAATTTAAAAAAAAACTACAGTAAAAGCATGTTTCTATTCTTTTGTTTAGCAAAGCGTGTAATAATATTTTCTGTATCTATAGAAATATCTTTATGAATGCTAGCCCATTCAACCTTTCTTCGCCAATTGTTCACCTCAAACATGTTTTCAATCTATGTAAATAAAAAAGCACACCACACATGCATATTATAATGTAAAAGCCATAGAAATATAAGTTAATTAAAGAATTTCCTAGTACTAAATAAATAAATTTACTAAAAACGGTCCAAGCGGGGGGGGGGCGATCCACCTATCGCCTCTCTTATAATCGCCACTGTTATCATTTGCCTTTTGTTGACTAGCGATTTTCGTTAAATACGCTAGTCTTGACGGTTAGTTGTTTAGTCAAGGAGGAACCGCGGTAGTGACAACAACAACGAAAAACAAGTTAAAATGACTGACTCCCAATGTGACGTGTTGAATGATTTACACTTAAATGATGGACACGAGTCGATAAGTGTAAACGAAAGCGCACGAAACGAAATCAAAAGCCATTATGAGAGTATTTTCTCGTGGGACATACATAACAGAGCTGGAAAAAGTGGAGACCTTTTATCGTATACTATTATTGAAAAAATTACAGAAGAATGTGATGTATACGAGGAAAATATAAACCATTTTAGTTTATTCAGGTAGATGATAATTTATTTTAAATGTTAATTTACTTACTAATAAATATAGGTATCGGGTGTACTTCGAAGTTAGAATAATTTTTAGATTCTGAGTGAAGCGAAGGATCTTATGGTTTTACAATGATGTTTATTTATTTATTTATTTTTTTTTTTTTTTATTTATTTTTTTTTCTGTAAACACTTTTTCGTATAGAAATCCTTGTCCAAAAGTTTCGTCCAGCAACTTTTTAGATTCGAAATTGAACTGAGATGGTACTTTAGAGAGGTCATTTTTCCAAAATCTCCATAGTTTTTCCAGTAATCAAAAATAACGATCGAAAAACTGAGTAAAAACGGTAAAATCGGTAAAAATCCGCCGTAAACGAGATTTTCACTGTTCAGATTTTAGGAATTTAGTTATAAATCGAAAAGTATTGAAGCTAGAAACTTGAAAATTTTATCCAATATCAAATACATACTTTTTTATATTGGACAACATTTTCAGAACAATTATAGCACTTTTGACTTAAATATAGAACTTTTAATTTACCAAATTGTTTGAAAGTTTTTATGTAATATAATTTTAAATATTTGACAAAAAGTTCTGAAAATTTAATACGACCTTACTCATATACCTAACTAATTATCCTAACAAAAATTCAAAAATCGTTAGTCAGGATTTTTTTTTATACACACTTTAATAAATTATTATAACTCACCAAAAATTATGCAAATAACCGTAAAATACGTAAACAGTATTTAAATAATAATATATTATATTACACTGAAGCTTTGCTCAGAATCGTTTTATACTAAAGAAATGAGTCATCATTTCTTTAAAACTTAATACATTCATCACCAATATCTTGTCCGAGGACCGAAGGGACGAAGGACGAACTTGTACCACCATCATCTCACTTACCAGCTTTTTAATACTGGTGGAATTCGTTATCATAAATAGTGTCCGATCATTATTAAAACTGTGTTTATAACTTTAGTCATCAAATGAGTGAGTAAAATGCAATTATTATTTTAGATTTTATTACAAGTTAATTATCAGTTTTGAGTACTATAACAGTGCAAAGTACGAGAAAGCATTACGCGAAATAGAATGCGTCATAAAATATTTGGATACGTGCACATTTGACGACTCTTATAAACAATATACGAATTCTTTCTATCATATTGCACGTTCGACTTATGCTTATATTTCTTTGTCAATGAATGTCGATCCTAAAAAGGTAAGTTAGCTTTTTTTAGGACAGTATTTAGTATAACCAATATTAGGCGTTCTTACAATATGCGACCTAATAATTAATAACGATTTATCGAATTATTTATTGTTATGATTAATTATTTCATAAACATATATATATATATACATGGGTGCCGACTATTTGGGTGCTGCGGTGCTCAAGCACCCCATGAAATGAAAATATAGAGCAATACGTAATTTAATACGTTTATAATTTTTCGTTGTATAATATTTATGGCAACAATATATTTTGGATGTTTTGATAACTCGTTCCTAACATACGTACATGAAATGAAAATAATTTTATGTATAATAAATAATAATTAATATGTATTTAAATGTTGTAATATATGAAAAAGGTCGTATTAAATAAGGTAACAATTTATGCTGAAAAAAAATTATTATTTATTTAAATTGACATTTATTAATATCTAAGGATTTTTGGCACCCCGTGAAATTTGGGAAGTGCTTGGCGATCGATTCGCACAACTAGATAAAAAACTGAGATAAACACGACACGTGACGACCACAGCTGAACTGATCGTGTGAAACATCAATTATCCATCTATTCTCCTATTCCCAGTTAACACAATTTATGTTTTCGATATTCAAAATGCCTAGCAGATAAGTATAGTAAGGTGAAAAGGTATGCATTATAATATTGTATAATAATCGAAATAACGTGAGATTAAATGTTGTAAGGCACACACTAAAAGGTGGTAGCTTTGTAAGTTACACCCTGAAACGAAAACGTTTCTGTAGGTCACATATTGTAAGAATACCAAATGTCATTAATTACATCACTGGTATAATTTTAACGGTGATTTAACTTAATTTAATTATGGTAGGTAAACAAAATCGATCATTAAAAAGTTATTTTTCTTCCGCGGTCAGATGCCCGTGGTCTGTAGTATTGTACAGGTTTTTGAATTTTAACTTTCACAGATAGTATACGATTCGATTTTTTTGTGTTCATAGATCTTTGAAAATATCGTACCAACAAGTGAATTTAGTCCAGATGAAAAAGCAGCGATATGTGCCATCAAAGCGTACGTGTTTATGGAGTACCCTCCAAAAGGAAACGAAATCGCGTTGGAGTACGCCAATCAAGCCTGCGAACTTTGCCCGGCCAAACCCGAGTGGATAAAGGTCTGGTTGATAGCGAAAGGACGGGTCAGACGATATTTCCATGATACTCTAAGCAGACCTGATGAAAGTGAAATAATCGCCGCTGACACTTTGTTAAGAGTGAAAAACCAAAATCCCGAATTTTTGTTGCAAGCTTCTGACATTTACATGGCGATGGCACAAAGTTATCAATACAAACCATGGAACAAAAACATCAATAATTATTCTGCAGCAGCGAAGAGTATTAAATACTTTAGGCGAGCCGCAGAAATCATGAAGTAAATATTTACCAAATTTAAGTCAACTACATTCACTTTAAGTCTTAAAGTTTACACTATTTAAATTTACGATTTTCAACGATTCAGTTTTTTAGTTCATCAAGTTCATTATAAATCGGATGCATAGTCAACTGTGTGAAAGTTGTTGCATTTTTATAATTAATATTTGTTAAATGTTCATTCGCAATCGTGATTGAAATCCAATTAAAGTAAAATTGACCGTTATTTCTATTCAATTGTCCATTTTTCCACAAATATTGAAAAAAAAACATTAAAAATACAGAAAAATAATATTCCAAAAGTAAATAAATAAGACAATATCTTTCGTATAAAAGGGCTGAACATAACTTTTTTGCGAAGTCTATTACCTATAAAAGTGGATATGGGTGAGGAAAATCATTAATAATGTGTCTTAGATCCTTTAATTTTAAGTATAAAAGACATATTATAATACATTTTAGTCTCAAAAATTATAAAATGTAAGATAAATATTAATTTATGTAGCTGATCAATCTTCCTCTACAAGCGTATTATTCTCTTATCGTTTGATACCTATTTTATCTTCCACTGAAGTTTTCCTACTTCGTAATTTGAGCATTATTGCAAGCATAATAAATATTACACATTGTTCTACAATTTTTGTTACGAGTTTCACAAATGAACTTTAATAAATAAAATATGTTTAATGTGAAAAATCATTTATCAAAGTTTTAAAGTTAAATATTATTTCTAAATTATTTTTTGCAATACATTGGTTTATTTTAAGTTTAATTAGAGAACTCATGGTCACATAATCCCTTTTCCACAACAAATAGACAAAAGCAATAATTATGATCTGTGTCAGGTTGGTTTTATCGTCTTTACTATTAAATTTAAATGTAAATTTACAATACTTATATTTTTCCATAGTTTACATTGATTATCTAAATATATTTGAAAATTATTAGAGAGACTATCAATAGCTAGTAAAAATTGAGCTATTTCACTGTGTTATAATTTCTTTCATTGTTGAGCTATTGATATTCCACTTGAAAATATGAGATTTTTAAAAATATTTTTTATCAAAATTGTTAATAAATAATAACTGATTTCTGATTTGTATATCATTTATATAATTAATATAAATTATTATAATTTATAATTATCTTGTAACTGTAAGCCATTACAATTTACAAGTAGTAACTTCGATTTTGATAATTAAATATTTTGACAATACGTTTTTCGTTAGTTGTCGACTTGTCTACGGTCGAGATTATTCTGCTTGTAGATTCAAGAATCTATTAGTATCAAATAGAGGCAGATATACTGTGGGAAATTAAAAAAATACTATCATTATTCAATGCAACTCTTGTTAAATAAATATTTTTTAATATTTAATTCAATAATACAATAAATTAATATAAAATGATAAATTAAATTATTGAAAATTTTAATATTGAATATAATAAGGAAAATATATATAGGTCATACAACATTTTGAGTACTATAACTAAATACATTTTTCACAATATTAATTGCATAATTTAATTTTTGTCCATATTGTTCAGCTTTTTCGTGCCTTTTTTTTGCTGTTATTTAGTGCAAAAACGCATTTATATTTTTTCATTTTTTTAGTGCATTTTAGTAAATCTTAACACTAATAATAATAGTGTATGCCAGACCGCCAACTGGAAGAGTACTCATTCGAAATCGAATTAATGATAGACGTCAAAAATAAAAATAACGCTTGCAGTGCAGGCTATGACTGTGTACTGCGCCACCCGTTTCACGCGACGAGTGATTCTTATCGCAAGTATTCTGATTTCACATACACTCAAGTGTTGGAAAATATTTTAATGACTTAAAGTTTTTATTAATTTTTCTACACGCAATAAAGTGTGAAATATTAATACAAAATATGTACCATTTAAAATGCTATGTATCATTATATTATCATTGTAACAATGTGAATGCCTTTTATATTTTATTTATGTTTGGGCGTTAACGCACAACTTGAACACCCCAAATAAGTGCCACTGTTGTTTTATTTTTGTTTTTTACATTTATAGAGAAGCAGTGATGTTGGGAAAAAACGATGTTACAATTCTTTATTTCTGTTTTGCTTTATACATTTATTTGCCGGAAAAGTATCGTTCACAACAACTAATTGATGAAATGATTGAGAAATTACAAAATGTAAATTATTACTATGTGGATTTGGTTTTAGGAAAATATTATTTTAAATCAAAGGTAAAACGGAATATTTTAATATTATTGTATACAATTTTTATAATTGTGTTAATTTAATAATATTATTGTTATTATTAAGGACTACGAAAAAGCAAAAGTGTATTTTTCTCGTGGAAAGATTTCTGGAACATTTAGCTGTACAATCCAGTTGTTGCAAGTTGAGTGTTGCTTGCAAGATGTAAACAAATTCTCATATGTTCAGACATTAAATGAGATGTATGACACTTTTGTTACTCCAAAAAGAAGGTTGATTGTTTTATGTCAAATATTATTTTATTATTGTCATTTTGAAGATCCAATAAAAGTGATGCATTATTTAAAACTTTACATGGATCAAGATATTTCCGATGAATTGAAAAAACTTCAGTTAATTGTAAGCATATCATGCCGATATTTGGCTACCTGTAATTATGTCGCATAGTATTAATGCCACAGTATCTATTATTTTTTATAAATAAAAAAATGTAAATAAGCTTAGCATTTTTTTGATTATAGTGATTTTGTTAGGTTAATATTATTATTATTTTTTTTTAATTTTCAGTAGAAGTAAATACATTTTTTCAAAATGCCATTTTTTACCAATTTGTAGAAAGTTAAAATCCAAGCTCTAATAATTTCAGTCTAAATTTTAGTCTATCATCCGAAAACTTTTTTCTCAATAATTTACGTGAATGTTTGAGAAGTAATTTTTTTTTTTTTTAATTTTAACGTTTGGCATAAATTGAAAATATTAAAAATATTAGATAAATATTAATCAAAATACAAATAAAAAAAAAAATGATTAAAACTAATTTATAATTGTTATTTTTAGAAGAATCGGCCGTTTTTTAAACACCCTAGAAAGTTCGAAAAAGGATTTAACCTTTTAGTTAATCTAACTACTTACGTGGAACGTATTTCAAAGCATATATGTTTGGATACGGAAGAAAATCAAATTAATATCGATACATTAAATCGATTTAATGCAATGATAAAGGTCGTTACGATCAAAGATGAAGGTTGGCAGATGATAATAAAAAACGTACCTATGCGAGAAAATAATGAACAATAAATCAAAGACAAATTGTTTTCCGTAACCAAAAAACCAAGTTTTGCGAAGAAAATAAATAAAAGATGTTTTGAACTTTGATTATAAGAAACTCAGATTGTATTGTAGATAACATTATTTTCATTTACATGTACAATTTATTTACGTTTACTTCTCAAACGGTGAAAATATTGGGTATAACAATTGTATGACACTAAGTTTAAAATAATGTATCATTTAAAAAACCGAATTATACTTTAAACTGTATTTATATTAATTATTTGTAATTTATACATTATAAAATGCTGGAGAGGTTCATTCCCGGAAAATTTGCTTATTGATCGGATATACATGCACGATTCCTCAAATGTCATAAATGCATAAACCATTCCACATGATTTTAAATACAGCGATGTCATACGGTCATACATAGGAATATAGTGGTTGTGATGTCATATACGATCTACCGATTAAAAAGGTCTAACGCCGTGAATGACGGCATCACATCTTTATGTTATACATAAAACGGCCATTATTAATATTATTTTCGAGACGATCGTTTTAAAATAACTGCTTAAAATGTTATCGCGTACGGCGTACAATACCGCAACCGATGTAGTTATGAATTTCCAAAGTTGAATCATAAACCTGATTTGTATAAAGATTATAATACACGATAATCTGTAATCAAAGGGCTGAGTTATCGGGCAAACAGTTGTAATACGTATCTATTTATTTTTTTTTTATCAGTTTTTAAACTATGAGTTTGAATTTTATTTTCATATCATACAATTTGTAATATTAAGTTATGAGATCTGACATTTTGTGTAAGCCTCTCTATAACTGGCCTTAGGTGCGTGTATATTTTTTTAGTAATCAGATGCGTTAATTTTTTTTTTTTGTACACGCTAGAAATGTCTAAATACGGTGAAACGGAGCATTTTTACGAATATTATGAAATCGACATTGATTTTTCTCGTTATTACTTTAGTAATTTTTAACTTGAAACTTGAAAACATCAATTGTTAATCATAAACAGCGGCGCCGAAATCAGTTTTTAGAGGTATCGCGAAGGATTATAAATGTACCTCCGAAGCAAGTACCCATCTACCTAACCACAATAGGTTGAGCAACTGCCCCTCATTTTTTTTCCTCCCATCAAAAAATCTAACCTAGTGTGTTTCGCAGCCTTACCTAACCCACTCACCCACCCTTAACAGGTATTGCAACAGCAATACTTAAATATAGGGATCGGCGCCACTGATCATAAAGGTTATAATTTTTTTTTTAACTTAACTAGTTGATATTAAAATAAATTATCACATGAGTTTCGTTCAGAATCGTTTTTCTAAAACAACGATTTACCATTGATTTCAAATTAAAATTAAAATATTTCTACACGTATCGTTCACTAATCGTAAAAACTAAAAATAGATAATCTTAAGTTTTTCACATCCATCTCCATTATCTCGTCCAAGAAGTGCGAAGAATGTCCTTGGTGCAAAGCATATGTCCGGCTTTTTATTTTTAAACTCATAACCCAAACATTTTTAATCTCCACATTTCAGAACAAGTGCACGTGTATTGGTTTTTTTGTTTATCATCGATTGTTCAAAAACAAAACACAGTAGTACAACTCTTATGAATTTGCGTTTTTTGTTACTGAAAGTAATAAGTTTGGCCGTACGAGCGGCGATTCTTGACCGCAATGACAGACAGGCCAAGAGGTATTTTTTTTTTTATTTCTCGGAGAGCAATACGTAGAGCTACAGTGTCGTATACAGTGAAATCCCGCTGACATGTTTACGTATTTCACAATCGTGTAGTAGATTTATAATATTTTTTTTCTAATCCATTGCATAATTATTTCTTTTAGTCGGTATTTTACAATATTGCATAAAACACGCGTTAGCAAATGGCTCATTTTTTTGTGACCAACAAAATTATTTATCGGTACAGACTACCTGGGCCGGATTTAGAACAAATGCCGCCCTAGGCCATTTTAAATATGCCACCCCTATCCCAAGAAAAAAAAATGATTTTATTGTTTCCGATAAATTTATTTCAATTTTAAATAAATTAGATCAATAGTCATTATAAACAAAACAAATAATTCTAAATTCTAAATAGCAGTGTAAATGTTTAATCTTATACCTATGTTATCTATAACATTTTACGACGAACTTTTTTAGCCGCGAAATCGTCAATAAAAATTTAATAAAATGAAATAATGCATTTTTTTGCTGCATATAATGCAGTTTTTCCCCTTTCAATTAATGCAACTGTTGAAGTTTTATGAGGGATAGAATTTTCGTGCTCGTTTAATTTTCGTACAGCATTTTTCCAATCATTAAAACTAATAGTTACTAATGTTGATAAATGTGTACTTCCAAAGAGTCGACATAGTGCACAAAACACTGTACCAGTAGATTTCGAAAACACTAACCATGGTCGTGACTGTACTTCACCATTTATACGTGTTTTAACAAATAATGATTTATTTAAAAATCTATTTTTGTCAGGATACTCACGTTTAAAACATGTAAAATCATCATTTAAATTTTGATTTATTCCGTGTTTTGTCACATAATCACGAGTTACATCATTAATAATCCATTTAGCCGGATCATTATTATCAATATAAAGTGTATCTGAATCCATATTTAAAGTAGAAATTGTTACGTTATTAATTACAAAATTCGATTCGCACTTAGTCATTTCTTTGTCTTCAATCTTTTTTAAATCATGTTGTTGACCATTGTCAGGTGCATTCAAAGAAGACGGTGTAGCAGGTTTAAAGAAAGTATGTACTTAGTTTAGGTATTTTATTTAGAACTTTAATCTCTTTATATTCTTTATCTTTGGCTCGCTTTTTATACTCTGAACCACTAAAACGTTTACGACCGTCACTCATGTTGAAGAAATGCTAATTGCTGTAAATTTAATACGTGAATTATTAATATTATTAAATATTATATTGTGTTGTCGTAATATGCACTGCCCGATAACGACGAACAATAAACTGAAATGAAGTGTGGTCGTGTGCGATGTGGATACACAATCAGGGCCGCAGCTAAGGGGGGGCTAGGGGGGTCTTTTGCCCCGGGCGGCAAATTTTTAGGGGCGGCAAAATATAAAAACATTTTTTTTTCTAACACTTTGAAATGCTACGATAATTATACGCGCGTACCGCCGACTTATTTATACCACAATAACGACGGTCGACGTCGGGTATCCGCAAGCCGCAATTTTTGATATGGCAAAATAACAGTAATATTTGTCACTGTAATTCATTTATTCTGTAGTATAGGTAATAATATAATGTTATCGGTAGTTTTGCAGCTATCGTCGTATTCTGGGAAAAATTAATAATATAATGTTATCGATAGTTTTGCAGCTATCGTCGTATTCTGGGAAAAATTAGTACATTAATGTTATCTTTGATCGTGCGGTTGCTTGTGAACATAGATCTATGTTCATGAGTTTTGATTATCATTTTATATTTTTAATGTACTAGCGCGATCACACTATAATCATTTATTTTTATGATTCGTGATTCGACGACTGACGTGTGACGTGAAAGTGTACAAAGTGTCTACATATTCAACATCTTAGAGTTGTAAATACGGTAAGAAAATTTTTAATAATTAAAATTTATTTACGGTAAAAAAATTCGTAAGTGTGTTGTAAAACGTGGCTTGAGCCATGCGTTAAACCAACCCTTTATATAGTTACATATCGTGGGCTTGGAATCAAAGAGTTCTATGTGACAATATCTAAATTGTTCAGTAGAGCGTTTTTAAGGTTCAATAATTGAAATATCGTATTTTCGCCCAAGCGATTTTGAAATATTTGGCATCAAAAAATCCACAAACTTCCGTTCTATCGATTTATTAATAGGTATTTGAAAAATAAATTCTTTTAATTACTCAAAATATTAAATAACTTTAAAATTCCTAGTTTGGAAACAAAAGGTTCTAGTGATAGAATTTTTTGTTTCCAATTATCTTTTATAAAAACAAAACGTTCTATCAATAGAACATATTGATTCCAAATTAATTGATTTTCTCCAACAATTATTTTAAATGGTACCAACTTTGCTAAAATAAATAAAGTAAATATTTTAGTAGTCGTATTCAAGATAAATAGTAAGCATAAACTCTTTTTTAGATTTATAAAATCATAATGGCTGACCGTAAAAAACTATCTGGTGCTGAGTACAGGAAAAATAGATTAAAAAAAGAGAAGGAGCTAATCAAGTTAAAAGGTACTTTTACAAAGTACTTAGTACCACCCACTTCAAATGTAATGGAAAAAAATGAGAATGCAGAAATTCCTATTTATGAAACTTCCCAGAATGAAGTTATCGTTACAACTATTTCAGAAAGTTCTTTAACAATTTTAACAAAAACACACTCATCGACTTCAACAAACTCAAACAAGAAACTAGAACCTGACTTTCAATTTGATTTTAACGATCCTGGTACATGGCCAAAATATCTATCTGATACTGATAGGTGTTACATTACTAAAATGAGGATTGACAGCAACTATACGCCGGACTTTTCAAAAAGTGAAAGAGATGGACGAACTCTAACTAAAGATTGGTTTTATAAAGTTTTAAAAAATGGATCGAAGGTGAAACGATCTTTTTTAGCTTACAGTGAGACTAAAAATTCTTTATACTGCATTTCTTGCAGAATGTTTTCTCATATGTTTTCACATGAGTCTAAAATGTCATCCTTAGCCAAGGAAGAAGGATTAGCAAATTGGAAAAAACTAAGTGACAAAATACCAGAACATGAGAATTCTTCCAATCATAAACATTACTTTTGTATGTGGAAATCTTTAGAAACATCTCTCGGAATGGGAGGCATAGACAAAGAACTCCAAGACGCAATTCAAAAAGAAGAAACTCACTGGAAAGAAGTTTTACACTGTATTGTTGATGCAATTTTATATTTAGCAAAGCAAGGGAGTCCTTTTAGAGGAACAAACGAAAGGTGTGATTTTGAAAATCCTAGCAGTGGAAAATTTCTTAACACAATAGCTCTTTTGTCCCACTACAATGTTCCACTTCAAAAACATATTGAACGTCATAAGAAAGGGCAGATCAGTTATTTTTCATCGGATATTCAGGACGAATTTCTTGATATAATTGCTGACAAAATAAGACAAGATATTATTCAAAATGTAAAAAAAGCTAAATATTTTGCATTAATGTTCGACTGTACACCAGACATCAGTAACAATGAACAAATGACAGAAATAATCCGTTATGTGAATGGGACTGAAGTTGTGGAGAGCTTTCTAGATTTTTTTCTTGTTTCTGACAAAACTGGGGAAGGTCTTTCTCAAGAAATTATTAAAAAGGTAAAAAATTATGGCTTAGATTTGGAACTATGTAGAGCCCAATCATATGATAATGGCTCCAATATGGCTGGAAAATACAAAGGAGTGCAAGCTAGAATATTGAAAGAAAATAAATACGCATATTTTTTGCCGTGCTCCGCTCATTCGTTGAACTTGGTCGGAGTTCACGCTGCTGATGCTTGTCTTTCAGCTTCAAATTATTTCGGAGTGTTGCACTCCCTTTATAACTATTTTAGTCGGTCCACTTCAAGGTGGGAAGTACTGCAAAAACACGTTCCCTTAACTTTGAAGGCAGAAAGTAAAACAAGATGGTCAGCAAGACTTGAGTCAGTCGAAGTCATCTTCAAACATATACATAAAATATTTTTAGCTCTTGACGAGTTATGTACTAATGGATCCACGCCCGAGACTAAAACTGAAGCTAAAATTCTAATGGGTCAAATGAAAGATTTTCAATTTTCAGTTCTAACTTCCTTTTGGTACAGTGTACTAAAGCCAATTGACAGAGCCAATAAATTCCTTCAGGGAAAAGACGTAACAGTTGACAGAGCAATGAGAAACATACAAGGGCTAATAAATTTGTTGTCATCAAAAAGAGAAAACTTGGTATCAGAGGCAATGGCAGATGCCAAAATCATGGCTCAAAACAATGGCTTAGAAACTGACTTTAAAGAAAAAAGAAAAAGAAAAAAGAAGATGATGCCTGGAGAAATCTGTGAAGATGAGGTATTCGGTATAACACAGGAAGAACTTTTCAGAGGTTCTCTCATGGAAATAATTGACAGAATTCTTAGTGAAATGAACAGCAGATTTGATGCATTGAAAGATGTTAATAGTAAATTTGGTTTTTTGAGTGGTTCTCAAATAAACGAAATAGATTCTACAACTTTACAAGTTAGAGCTAAAACATTAGCTGACAGTTACCCGGATGATCTAAATAAAGAAGAGCTTGTTAGTGAAATAGAAAGTTTTAAATTCCATGCCTTTGAAATTGACAAAAGTCTGAGAAATGCGACAGCGCAGTCTACTTTTAAAGTTATTTATGAGCAACATCTAGAAGAGATCTACCCAAATATTACGATAGCCCTACAAATATTTCTAACACTTCCAGTCTCTGTTGCTTCGGCGGAAAGAAGCTTCAGTAAACTGAAACTTATAAAAAATTATTTAAGGAACACTATGAAACAACAAAGATTAAACAATTTAAGTATAATAACAATTGAACATCAAAGAGCATCATCAATCTCATTTGAAGAAATAATTAAAACATTTGCAGCCAAAAAATCAAGAAAAATCAAATTTTTATAAATATTTAATATACACTTTTAGTTTTTAAGAATAGCTTTGTTATGTATATTTTGCCTGAAATACAAATAAAAGTTTTAGCATGCATTTTTATGTCTTAATTTTTCAGAAAACCTAACTTATCATTTAACAACAGTATAATAGCATATTTGTCACTTAACATCCAAATAAATATTAAATATTTTAGAATTTTCTCAAACTTATATTGTAATAACAACACTGAAATTTATTTGTTAATTATTGGGGCTGAGTGATGGAAAGAGGGGCGGCAAAATTAGAGCTTGCCCCTCCTAGAATAATGTGTGGCTGCGGCCCTGTACACAATATCTCTAGCCAATTTCTTTATATATAATATTATTATCATAATTTCTTTAAGGAACAACTTATATTATGTACCTAGGTATCTTATCTTTATAATTCACATTACAAGAAAATTGATTTCGTGTTATTGACATTTTAAAGGACTACACAACCAAAAAATTGTATTTTTTTTTTTATTGTATGAATATATAGTATATTAAAAAATACAAATTTTGGTGGTCTCAAAATTTTTGTCGGACATATGGTTCCGAGTTTAAATATAAATCACGTTTTACGCGTGACGTCATAAAATCACACCGTCCGACGAGTCGTATCTAGAATACACGCGTTGTATTTAACATATTTTGCGCGACTAAAATAAGCATAGAAAAAAATTGATTTAAGGTATAAGTAATTATAGTACATTTATAAAAAGGTTATGATTTTTTTTAGATGATAATATTAATTTTACAGCATTTAAATTTGTTTTAGGGTAGCTTTTAGGAAAGACAAAAAATAAAAATTCATAAAATACCAAACAAATATTAAATAATATATTAAACACTGTTAAAAGTTTAAGCAAATGTGTTATTATAATTCATAGTTTATGAACTAAAATAAATTTGTAAAAAAAATCCTCACAATAAAATATCTTATTAATTATATATTAAATATATATATAATTCAAATAAAAATACATATATCATACACAATTGTGTTATAATGTATAATGTATCAAAACATTATGTTATATTTTTAGGTAAATCTGGAATATCTTTTTGATTTTAATTCTTCATAAGAAGGGCGAAGTGTTGGGTAGGTAAATATTTTTTGGAAAGTTGGTATTATATTCTTTTTGTTCATCAAATTGTTGTGGTGAAATTTCTTTTTCGGCTTCTTCAATAATTTTTGACATTATACTATGTTTCCAGTTATTTTGAGTTTTATTATAAGAATTTTTTAATGTAAATCGTCCTAGTGGCTTAGAAAATACAACTTTTTCTCCTATTAATGTTTTTTCAGTGTTATTGTTATGGTCAAGTATTGCTAATATAGATCGTACGAACATACCATTGAATTTTAAATGGATACGTTTTGGCATATACTTGAGCCTTACGTTGTGATAGGATTCTAATTTTCCGGTGTGCACAAAATGTTTCGCTTGTCTCAAATCTTTAATGAAATCCTTCGCAGTTAGGATTTTTTTTAAACCATCATAGGAACTAGTTTCGGAATGGATCCACAGCTTATTTTTTGTTTGTTCGCCCGTCAGTTTTTCATGTTCACATTGTTTTTTTATACCATTTTCGTCAGTCCATTCATGTATATTAGCAATATGATATAAATAGAAAGAAATTTATCTACTAATAAATCAGAATTTTCTTCACACGTCTGAGCTGACCACCATAAATGATTATTTATACTTGATTTCCATAAATATACGTCGGGATATTTTTTCTGTAATGTCTTAAGCTTTTTCATAAGACTCTTTGATAGGTGCCATATATCAAACTCATGATTTATTTCGGGGTGCTGGGTCCGGAAAAAATATCGAATTCCTGTATGACGGTCAGACAAAAACAGTTGAATCTTACAATCATATTCTAAAATTAATTTTCGTAACAACATTTCGCATGCCGCTCTTTCGAGGTCACCTGTTACTATCCCTTTTTGGACTAATTGAAAATCAATTATTTTAGAACTATTTAAATCCATAATCGAATAAATGCAATATTTTGCACAAAATCCCGGTGAATCATATTGGCCATCACCAGCAATCCAGATATTGGACAATGTTTTTAAATTGTTAATATTATCTTGTTTATGTAAAGTCCAAACATTATAAACGACAGGCGCAATATAATATTTTATGATTTTATCATAAGAAGTTCTAGAAAAAAAACGTAAATTCAATACTTGACAAAATTCAAACATTTGCGCAAATAATATACCTGATAACATAAGTGCCGATCCAATGCGTATATTACCAATTGCTCTTTTTTGAATTTTTTTTTGCGAGTGCCATTGAAGCGTATGATTTTTTTCACATACAGTAGTAACACATAAACATGAACCTTCGATAAAATTGTTTGATGATAATATTTTCGACCCACACTCATTACAATTATTAAAAAGCTTTGAAAGAAATTCCCAAAAAACGATAAAGCACTCATCCTTATTTAAATACATTGATGATTTAATATTTTTTGACTTACTAGTATTATGATTTATTTTCAATTCTGTAGTCTCGTCATCACTGGCATTTTCGCTATCTTCGGATTCCGATTCTATTTCAAACGATAAGTCATTTTTTTTTTCACAATCAATTATTGTGATTAAATTTTCGTTTCCCAATTCACACTGAATACCTATTTCAATTGTGTTTTGAATTTTATCATTGACCTCTGGTTCCTCAATAGCTGAAATATCGTCAATTTCTTCAAAAAAAATGCAAATTTCAAAAACGTTCAAATGTTTCGAGTTATCGTCCACTGGTGGTTCAGAAGCGTAAGTTTCCGAGTGATAACAACAACGTCTCCACATAAAACGGTTTGAAAACTGTTGAATCCGTTTGAAAGCCGCAACGTAACGATCACGTCTTAATGATAGCGATAAATTAAAACGTCATCACGTGATCAGGCCGATTGATTTGTTACGTATATTACATTACGTCGCGAATCTATCGACTTCCGTGTGCTCTCATTGTGGTGTCATATGTTGTTGTTTTCTCGAACGATATTTCAACCGTTATCGTTTTCGACTTACAGTGCTTCCGAAAAGACGTCCGCGAACGGCGGTGAGTGCCACACCGAGCGGCCGATTCCAGACCTAAGGACTGAACAGGACCCGGTGAACACGTCCGGCGTGTATGGCCGAGCGTCCCAGTCGAACCTGATCCGAGAACAATCCACCGGTGGCGTCAGCAACGGTAAGCCGTTCGTTCGTATAATCGATGTCGCATCCTTCGCCACCAAACAGTACATACACACACTGCACCTCGCCTCGGCGCTGGGAACGCAAGCCGAAATTTCGCGGAACGTGCGAAAACAGATAGCGGAAAATCAGTTTTTTTTTGTTTGGTCTCTGCGCTAACACGCCTGCTGCAGACGACAGATAGATCGATCGAAATGTTAACAAATAGCCGTCCTAAATTCGTTCGCTATTTTTAGGCCTTCCTCTCTCTTTCTCGTCCATTCACCGACGACGTATAAGCACGTCGATACCACCGTAATACGGTAGTTATATTTATCAATATAATATTGTAAAATTGTACATACCCTAGATATTATCACTATATACGCACATTTTGTTAACGAGTGGTCAGTGGTTAGTGGTCCTTACATTTTTAGTTTTAGAATCGATTCGCCATGCTGTTAATATTGTCATGTTTGTTGTATCGTTCGTATCGTACCATTTTGTAGCGTGATTGTTTTGTTTAGCGACCAAAGTGCCCGGCAAGCAGCTAGAAGCTCCGGATGGTGGTGCAAATCTGTTTTTATACAACCTTTCTCGGGATTTCACGGATTCCGATATTGTGGCGATGTTCTTGCCATTCGGTAACGTAACGTCTGCAAAAGTTTACGTTGATAAAAACACCAAACTGTCCAAGTGTTTCGGTAAGTCACTTTATTATATAATCGTTAAATTACATTATAATTTACAAAATAACCCTCATAATCAGAGTATTTTTAAAATTTTTTTTTTTATTTTTAATTACGTGGGGATCCCAATTCGGAACCAAGAAAAAATTTAAACATGAGATAACGGGTGATATTATATTTCTAAATATTATAAATACAGCTTAATTACAACTTTTGTGATTTAAATGGAAATTGTTATGTTTCGGTGGAAAAACAAATAAGTTTTTACGTAAAATCGTATGAACATTAATTTTAAAATGACGAGAGTTTTTTTTATATTTTTTGCAACTAAAATCACCTGTTCATCACGTAATTATTTTACCCGTATGAAATATATGTCATGTTTTGATTATATGTCGCCCTACTTTTGCCTGTTAATCTAATGTTAATAAAACATAATAATAAGTAGGCTTTGAAGATATGTCACGGGTGGTCTAAGGTTGGAGTACGCATCCCACATATTATCATATACTCATGTTTAAATTAGCGATGTGTAATTAAAAAAAAAATAAAAAAAAAAATAAAAATATTTGTCGTTTTGTTCATAGTTTCAAATATTGGCCGTAAATACGCTGATGATAATAATTTATTTGTGGTTTTTCTTATAGGATTTGTATCGTACGATAACGTATATAGTGCCCAGGCGGCTATACAATTAATGGATTCTTATCAAGTGGGTTACAAGAAGTTGAGAGTGCAACTAAAAAGACCCAAAGAAGCGTCCGAGTCCCTTTCGATTGCATGTTAATAAACCTTTATTGATGTAACTATGTAAGTGTATATTATAATTTAAATTTGGTATATTTCACGGTCCATAACAAATCTATTCAATTTAAAGCTCACCAAATATTCTGCAGGCAGTCACCCTTTGGCTTTAATTATTTTCAAAATAAATAAATACCATTTCTACGTAATAATAAATTGCGAATTCAATTTTATTATTTATTTAATGAATCAATTAACATGAAATCAAAACCAACGTAAAATGAAGTTTTTTTAAACAAATCTACGTTACTGCGTTATGCATTAGTATGATTTCAAAATCATGATACTTAGGTAAACGCTAATGCTACCGCAGTAACTTCAACAGAGTACAATTATTAATATTGTTAAGCCGGTGCTACACGATGTGCCAAACGTCGGTTCCCACATTGGCGTGCCAACATTGGCCGAATATTGGAACCGACGTTTGACTCATGATTCAGCAACACAATGTAGCCAAAATGTTGGTTCCAATGTCATTGGAAGCATACTTTCTCTCCAATTTTACTAGTATTAAATATAATTATATAATTTTACCTCCTATTAAATTTACCCCCTCTCCCGGGTAAAACTACAGTGTGGCCAACGTTGGAAGGCATTGGACGCATCATGTAGCACCGGCTTTATCGGTATTCTTATTTGAATATCACACATTCATACGTTTTTTAAGACAATATAAGGTTTAATTTAGATTTTAGACTGACAATTTAAAATGTAATTAAGATCAATATGGAAATAAATAGCTGCCTAATTCGAAGATATTTTACAGTAATTATAATATGATTACTAAAAAGATCAAAAACCGCACGATTTTACGATTCGCTGTGTTTTTTGAAAACGTAAAATGCTAGAGCATTTAATGAATTAGAATTCATTGAAAATTCAAACGATTTCAAAATTGTGTTTTCCGTAATAAACCTATATTTATTAATTTATTAATTTATATATTAAATTTTGTTTTCAAGATTATAGATACTCCAGTAATTTTCTCTAGACAGTGATCATACTCCATTATTGTATATAGTAAATGCATTTACTTTTTTAAACACTACCTTCATATTCAAGTATATACTGTATTGACTAAATTACGGATTTATCTTTGAATAGTAAAATATGTTATAATGTTCTGAAATATTTTAATCTATCTTCCATAAAAGTAAGATAATTTGTTGTTGATTATAATTCCTTAAATTTTCTTCTCTACATTAGCATATTTTTTAATCAAAAGTATGAAAAAACTGAAAATCTCCTTCTCTCTCTCTCTCTCTCTCTCTCTTTCTATATATATATATATATACAGTGTGTAAATGATAATCGAGAACACTCAATATCTTTGCGTAGAGACCTGATATTTGAATTCTGTTTTTTTGACAGTTGTTATGACATAAAAATACACATTTTTATGGTCTTTGAATTTTTTTTACTTAACTAGTCACGCGCATGCGCATGTCAACTTTTTTTTTTTAAAAGGCAACCCCCTGCTTTAACCACTAATTATTTCTCGCCTATTTTTTTAATGAATTTTGGTAGTTGAATCAACTTTCTAAGTCCAAAATTGACCAAGTTACAGCAATTCAAAAAAACAAAAAAATTAGAAAAAAAAATGCTCTCGATTTTCAGCTTTTTAATTGTAACTCTGAAAATAATTGTTATAGGATTGTTAAAGATTGACAATTTTATAACTATTTATTACGGTGATATTAATACGTAATTTTAACTTCAATTACTGAATAATTTTCTCTTTATTTGTGTAATAAATCATAACTTATTATTGCAGAAAAAACGTAAATTAGTATGTTGTTTATTTCTTTACATTTAATGGATCTATTAGAACGTATTAATAATTAATAACAAATTCAATTCTTATTTAAGCTACCAATTTATTTAGTTAATAAAAATCTAAAAATAAAAAAAAAATCTAAAGAATAAATTGTTCAAACTGTTCTCCGCCGTGAACAAAACATGCTTCAGCGCGCCGCATAAATTCTTTATTTGTTGCAGCAGTAATTTGTTCATCAGTCAGTCGATTGCATGTTGCTGTTATCTTATCTTTTAAATTTTGAAGATTTATAGGAGGATCGGCATACACTATTGTTTTCAAGTGTCCCCATAAAAAAAAATCTAGTGGAGTAAGGTCAGGTGATATAGATAGTATGTATGGGAACTAACAATAGATATTAGGACTAAGTCATCAAAAGCAATAAGCTGAGACAGACATTTTAACATTTATATTTCAGAAATAGTTATAATATAAAAATAGTAGGTCAATGAAGCAAAATAAGCTGAGACAACAAAATGTATTTAACATATTAGGACAGAAGATAAAGAGAGAGAGGGCTGTCGTCGGTCTTCTATCGAACGCTGCGTTACTAGAGTAACAATGTAGACAAAATATTGTCAATTTTCATTAACTACCACTTTTTTTTTTTTTTGGTTTTTCCGTTTTTTTAGATTATTTTTATATTATTATTCACTACCACTATTTATTTTTTTTGGTTTTTCCTGTATCTTATGTTATTGACTTATCTTATCGCTTTGAAAGAACACACGTAGGGTCAGTCAATGGTTGAATTTGAGTGGGTAACCATGAATTTCCTTACTCTAGCTAGCGAATGCGATACAAAGAATAATGCAGTGAGTTTTTTACAAACTCGTAGCATTTTGCATAATCCGAGATTATGTAAAAATAAACATGAAATGGTTTTGCAACTCACTGAAAAACAAGATCGTTGGTGTTGTTCAAAACGTGAGTGTCGACAATACCAAAAAAAAAAATAGTGGTAGTGAATTAACGGAAAATGTCCACGCATCATTCTAAATAATCAATTGATTTTACAAGAGTACGGTTTTTTGTTTTAAATAATCGTATTTTTAATATTTGTTCTAATGGTAATTTACATATTCAATTTTAAGTACTTCGCCAAGGAGTTTTCGAGTACACGTTTAATGGTGTTTACCAGAATTTTTCTCATATACATTACGTCATTGCATTGGCATTGAGCCAACTTTTCTGTGATAAAGTTGAGGTTTTTTCTACAGCGTTGCTCATCTGTCTATTATTAAATCAATGCTATTACGCAGGTGATATTGGAAATCCCGAAAACGTTTTCAAGTCTCGGAATCGCTAAGTTACGCACCAATCGAGTATATAAATAAGAACTCCAAGTAAGGTCTGAGTAATATCTGCATTATACCTGACCTGACATATTATTCTATATTGTAAAATTAGTGAGTCATGCAAAACTTTTTCGCACTCGATTATATGTTATGAATAAAGAGCGGATCTTTAGGTTTTTACATATTTTTATTGATTTTATGCAACTTTACGAGGGAGAAAAATGTGGACGATTTATCTATCACAGAGTTCATAGAAAAAAATTAATTTTGCGTATTAAAGCATATTTTGGACATTTGAGAATATTTCGCCTATTTTCATATTTTAGAATATACCTATTCTATTATTCTTCATAAAAATTCGTATATTTTGTTAATTTCTCGAAATGTGATTTTGTCCGGAATAATTTTTTCTAGAAAAAAACAAAATTTGATTAAAGAGTGATAAAAATTTTAAATTCATTCAATTATCTACTTGTCTGTAATCGAATTGGTTATGTTCCAAAGGAATGGTGCAAAATTATCTATTATTTTTTACTAAACCATTATGTTTTTTTTTTATATTTTATAATTTGTATTATATTTTACTATGTTTATATAGCTCTGTATCAACTGATTTACATTTGTTATTGTTCAATAATTTCCTACTTCCAAAGGAATGGTGCAAAGTTATTTATTATTTTTACTAAACTATTATGTATTTTTAAATATATTTTATCACATTTACGTAGCTATGTTTCACCTGATTAAAATATTTTGTAATTCAATAATTTACCTGTTACCAAAGGAATGGTGCAAATTATCTATTATTTATTATTAAACTCTTATGTTTTTTTAATTATATTTTATTTGATTTATATAACTATGTATCAACTGATTTACATTTTTAATTATTCAATAATTTACCTGTTACCAAGATAATGGCGCTTAACAGTTATTTATTGTTTTTATTGAAATATTTTAGAAAAAAATCATATTTGCATATTTACAAATTTAAAGAATATTTAGAGAATATTTTAAGGTTTTAAGAACCTAAAAATCCGCTCTTTAGTTATGAAACATATATATTTTTTTTAAGGGGATTGGAAGCGGTTATTTAATAAGGGGTCGTGCATAGGCAATTCGATGTCTTATACTCGTTACGCAGTACGTTTGTGTGGGAAGTAAATCATCATTAGTGTGCGTAGATTGGGTTTTATATTATTGTTTAATATGTTATAATCGCGTGTGCCGGGCTCCACGCCGTGGTAATACTCGCACACGCACGCACATGTCACCAATGTCCTATACGGCTTCTGTTTGAAATCGGCATAAAATCGTACTTCCAACGTATAGATCGATCTATTGATGCGATAAGAAATCTGAAAACATATTTGGATTCGTCGCAAAATGTTCTTCAGATCGACTTTCCCACATTTTTGAAACTGTGCTAAGAATATCGAAAAATTAACTTTTGATGATTTTTAGTTTTCTAAATTGCTTAAAGCTAATTTATGGGATTTTGGCGAAAAAAATTTGAAAAAAGTGGGAAAGTCGATCTAAAGTAGACTTGACGACAAATTCAATCTGTTTTTAGATTCCTTCGCATCAATAGATCGATCGGTACGTTGGAATTAGAAAACGTCTGAATTGCTATGCAGCACGTGTGTTAGACAGAGAAAGAAAATCTCCGCTTCCAATCCCCTTAACTGAATTCTACGTTTAAAGTCATTGAAATAATAACCAAATACTTCAGACTTCGAGCATACACATTGTTTTCAACAAATATTACGTGAGTAATGATATTGAAATTCATTGATAATAACAGTAATATATATTTACGAGCCTCAATTAATATAACTGTTTATCGAGGACTTAGTGTTTCTTTACTTTGCCATAAATAATTATGTTGGAATAGTAGATGTGTTAATAAAATGTATTATGATCCAGTGGCGTTTATAATTGACTTTTAAGGGGGGGGGCGAAAATAAAAAAAAATTATCATAGGGTTAATAATGTTGGATAGACCTTTCCTCAATATTTTGAAATAAAATAAACACTTCATATAGCATAAATATTTTTTTATTAGTCATATTACATCAAATATAATTTTAAAAAAAACTACAGTAAAAGCATGTGCCTATTCTTTTGTTTAGCAAAGCGTGTAATAATATTTTCTGTATCTATAGAAATATCTTTATGAATGCTAGCCCATTCAACCTTTCTTCGCCAATTGTTGACCTCAAACATGTTTTCAATCTGTGTAAATAAAAAAGCACACCACACATGCATATTATAATGTAAAAGCCATAGAAATATAAGTTAATTAAAGAATTGCCTAACAGTTAGATAGAAATAAGTAAATACCTTTAAGCTATGCGAAAAAGCTGATAATACGCGTAGGTACCTACACACGGTACCTATAAGAACAAAAATAAACTAAGCGCACAGACATCTTAACAAATTGCAGTACGATAAAAATTAAAAACAGGTATATGTTTTTTCCTTTTTGTGTAAGATTGTACCATGATTTATAAGTACTAAATAAATAAATTTACTAAAAACGGTCCAAGCGGGGGGGGGGGGGTCCACCTATCGCTTCTCTTATAATCGCCAATGTTATCATTTGCCTTTTGTTGACTAGCGATTTTCGTTAAATACGCTAGTCTTGACGGTTAGTTGTTTAGTCAAGGAGGAACGGCGGTAGTGGCAACAACAACGAAAAACAAGTTAAAATGACTGACTCCCAATGTGACGTGTTGAATGATTTACACTTAAATGATGGACACGAGTCGATAAGTGTAGACGAAAGCGCACGAAACGAAATCAAAAGCCATTATGAGAGTATTTTCTCGTGGGACATATATAACAGAGCTGGAAAAAGTGGAGACCTTTTATCGAATATTATTGAAAAAATTACAGAAAAATGTGATATATACGAGGAAAATATAAACCATTTTAGTTTATTCAGGTAGATGATAATTTATTTTAAATGTTAATTTACGTACTAATAAATATAGGTATCGGGTGTACTTCGAAGTTGGAATAATTTTTTAATACTGGTGGAATTCGTTATCACTTATCATAAATAGTGTCCGATCATTATTAAAACTGTGTTTATAACTTTAGTCATCAAATGAGTGAGTAAAATGCAATTATTATTTTAGATTTTATTACAAGTTAATTATCAGTTTTGAGTACTATAACAGTGCAAAGTACGAGAAAGCATTAAGCGAAATAGAAGGCGTCATAAAATATTTGGATACGTGCACATTTGACGACTCTTATAAACAATATACGAATTCTTTCTATCATATTGCACGTTCGACTTATGCTTATATTTCTTTGTCAATGAATGTCGATCCTAAAAAGGTAAGTTAGATTTTTTTAGGACAGTATTTAGTATAACCAATATTAGGCGTTCTTACAATATGCGACCTAATAATTAATAACGATTTATCGAATTATTTATTGTTATAATTAATTATTTCATAAACATATACATATATATATATATACATATAACTGACGTAACTAATTATTATAAAAATATAAATTGAGTTAAGACTACTTATAAAGAAGCTTGTAGAACATTTTCAGATTTTATAACGAAAAATTACAAATTTTATGAAATAAATATTAAATCAAATCTGAATTTTTTTTATTTTATTCATTTCTCGTATTTAAACACTATCATTGGGTCCAGCCATCAGTTTCTGATTATCAAAACGTTTACATCATATCATATTTCTACATAGTTTGAAACAGTCCACAACAGAGCTTGGCGATCGATTCGCACAACTAGATAAAAAACTGAGATAAACACGACACGCGACGACCACAGCTGAACTGATTGTGTGAAACATCAATTATCCATCTATTCTCCTATTCCCATTTAACACAATTTATGTTTTCGATATTCAAAATACCTAGCAGATAAGTATAGTAAGGTGAAAAGGTATGCATTATAATATTCTATAATAATCGAAATAACGTGAGATTAAATGTTGTAAGGCACACACTAAAAGGTGGTAGCTTTTTAGGTTACACCCTGAAACGAAAACATTTCGGTAGGTCACATATTGTAAGAATACTAAATGTCATTAATTACATCACTGGTATAATTTTAACGGTGATTTAACTTAATTTAATTATGATAGGTAAATAAAATCGATCATTAAAAAGTTATTTTTCTTCCGCGGTCAGATGCCTGTGGTCTGTAGTATTGTATAGGTTTTTGAATTTTAACTTTCACAGATAGTATACGATTCGACTTTTTTGTGTTCATAGATCTTTGAAAATATCGTACCAACAAGTGAATTTAGTCCAGATGAAAAAGCAGCGATATGTGCGATCAAAGCGTACGTGTTTATGGAGTACCCTCCAAAAGGAAACGAAATCGCGTTGGAGTACGCCAATCAAGCCTGCGAACTTTGCCCGGACAAACCCGAGTGGATAAAGGTCTGGTTGATAGCGAAAGGACGGGTCAGACGATATTTCCATGATAATCTAAGCAGACCTGATGAAAGTGAAATAATCGCCGCTGACACTTTGTTAAGAGTGAAAAACCAAAATTCCGAATTTTTGTTGCAAGCTTCTGGCATTTACATGGAGATAGCACAAAATGATCGATACACATCATGGAACAAAAACATCAATAATAAATACTTTAGGCTAGCCGCAGAAATCATGAAGTAAATATTTACCAAATTTAAGTAAACTACATTCACTTTAAGTCTTAAAGTTTACACTATTTAAATTTACGATTTTCAACGATTCAGTTTTTTAGTTCATCAAGTTCATTATAAAATGGATGGATAGTCAACTGTGTAAAAGTTGTTGCATTTTTATAATTTATATTTTGTTAAATGTTCATTTGAAATCGTGATTGAAATCCAATTAAAGTAAAATTGACCGTTATTTCTATTCAATTGTCCATTTTTCCACAAATATTGAAAAAAAAAACATTAAAATTATAGAAAAATAATATTCCAAAAATAAATAAAGAAGACATTATCTTTCCTATAAACGGGCTGAACATAACTTTTTTGCAAAGTCTATTACCCATAAAAGTGGATATGGGCGAAGAAAATCATTAATAATGTGTCTTAGATCCTTTAATTTTAAGTATAAAAGACATATTATAATACATTTTAGTCTCAAAAATTACAAAATGTAAGATAAATATTAATTTATGTGGCTGATCAATCTTCCTCTACAAGCGTATTATTCTCTTGTCGTTTGATACCTATTTTATCTTCCACTGAAGTTTTCCTACTTCGTAATTTGAGCATTATTGCAAGCATAATAAATATTACACATTGTTCTACAATTTTTGTTACGAGTTTCACAAATGAACTTTAATAAATAAAATATGTTTAATGTGAAAAATCATTTATCAAAGTTTTAAAGTTAAATATTATTTCTAAATTATTTTTTGCAATACATTGGTTTATTTTAAGTTTAATTAGAGAACTCATGGTCACATAATCCCTTTTCCACAACAAATAGACAAAAGCAATAATTATGATCTGTGTCAGGTTGGTTTTATCGTCTTTACTATTAAATTTAAATGTAAATTTACAATACTTATATTTTTCCATAGTTTACATTGATTATCTAAATATATTTGAAAATTATTAGAGAGACTATCAATAGCTAGTAAAAATTGAGCTATTTCACTGTGTTATAATTTCTTTCATTGTTGAGCTATTGATATTCCACTTGAAAATATGAGATTTTTAAAATTATTTTTTTTTCAAAATTGTGAATAAATGATAACTGATTTCTGATTTGTATATCATTTATATAGTTAATATAAATTATTATAATTTATAATTATCTTGTAACTGTAAGCCATTACAATTTACAAGTAGTAACTTCGATTTTGATAATTAAGTATTTTGACAAAACGTTTTTCGTTAGTTGTCGACTTGTCTACGGTCGAGATTATTCTGCTTGTAGATTCAAGAATTTATTAGTATCAAATAGAGGCAGATATACTGTGGGAAATTAAAAAAATACTATCATTATTCAATGCAACTCTTGTTAAATAAATATTTTTTAATATTTAATTCAATAATACAATAAATTAATATAAAATGATAAATTAAATTATTGAAAATTTTAATATTGAATATAATAAGGAAAATATAGATATGTCATACAACATTTTGAGTACTATAACTAAATACATTTTTCACAATATTAATTGCATAATTTAATTTTTGTCCATATTGTTCAGCTTTTTCGTGCCTTTTTTTTGCTGTTATTTAGTGCAAAAACGCATATATATTTTTTCATTTTTTTAGTGCGTTTTAGTAAATCTTAACACATGCCAGACCGCCAACTGGAAGAGTACTCATTCGTATTATCGAAATCGAATTAATGATAGACGTCAAAAATAAAAATAACGCTTGCAGTGCAGGCTATGACTGTGTACTGCGCCACCCGTTTCACGCGACAAGTGATTCTTATTGCAAAGTATTCTGATTTTACATACACTCAAGTGTTGGAAAATATTTTAATGACTTAAAGTTTTTATTAATTTTTCTACACGCAATAAAGTGTGAAGTATTAATACAAAATAGTTACCATTTAAAATGCTATGTATCATTATATTATCATTGTAACAATGTGAATGCCTTTTATATTTTATTTATGTTTGGGCGTTAACGCACAACTTGAACACCCCAAATAAGTGCCACTGTTGTTTTATTTTTGTTTTTTACATTTATAGAGAAGCAGTGATGTTGGGAAAAAACGATGTTACAATTCTTTATTTCTGTTTTGCTTCATACATTCATTTGCCGGAAAAGTATCGTTCACAACAACTAATTGATGAAATGATTGAGAAATTACAAAATGTAAATTATTACTATGTGGATTTGGTTTTAGGAAGATATTATTTTAAATCAAAGGTAAAACGGAATATTTTAATATTATTATATACAATTTTTATAATTTTGTTATTTTAATAATAATAATATTATTATTATTAAGGACTACGAAAAAGCAAAAGTGTATTTTTCTCGTGGAAAGATTTCTGGAACATTTAGCTGTACAATCCAGTTGTTGCAAGTTGAGTGTTGCTTGCAAGATGTAAACAAATTCTCATATGTTCAGACATTAAATGAGATTTATGACACTTTTGTTACTCCAAAAAGGAGGTTGTTTGTTTTATGTCAAATATTATTTTATTATTGTCATTTTGAAGATCCAATAAAAGTGATGCATTATTTAAAACTTTACATGGATCAAGATATTTCCGATGAATTGAAAAAACTTGAGTTAATTGTAAGCATACCATGCCGATATTTGGCTACGTGTAATTATGTTGCATAGTATTAATGCCACAGTATCTATTATTTTTTATAAATAAAAAATGTAAATAAGCTTAGCATTTTTTTTGATTATATTGATTTTGTTAGGTTATTACTATTTTTTTTTTTTAATTTTCAGTAGAAGTAAATACGTTTTTTCCAAATACCATTTTTTACCAATTTGTAGAAAGTTAAAATCCAAGCTCTAATAATTTCAGTCTAAATTTTAGTCTATCATCCGAAAACTTTTTTCTCAATAATTTACGTGAATGTTTGAGAAGTAATTTATTTTTTTAATTTTAACGTTTGGCATAAATTGAAAATATTAAAAATATTAGATAAATATTAATCAAAATACAAATAAAAAAAAATGATTAAAAATAATTTATAATTGTTATTTTTAGACGACTCGGCCGTTTTTTAACCACCCTAGAAAGTTCGAAAGAGGATTTAACCTTTTAGTTAATCTAACTACTTACCTGGAACATATTTCAAAGCATAATTGTTTGGATACGGAAGAAAATCAAATTAATATCGATACATTAAATCGATTTAATGCAATGATAAAGGTCGTTATGACCAAAGATGAACGTTGTGCAGATGATAATAAAAAACGTACCTATGCGAGAAAATAATGAACAATAAATCAAAGACAAATTGTTTTCCGTAACCAAAAAACCAAGTTTTGTGAAGAAAATAAATAAAAGATGTTTTGAACTTTGATTATAAGAAACTCATATTGTATTGTAGATAACATTATTTTCATTTACATGTACAATTTATTTACGTTTACTTCTCAAACGGTGAAAATATTGGATATAACAATTATATGACACTAAGTTTAAAATAATGTATCATTTAAAAAACCGAATTATACTTTAAACAGTATTTATATTAATTATTTGTAATTTATACATTATAAAATGCTGGAGAAGTTCGTTCCCGGAAAATTTGCTTATTGATCGGATATACATGCACGATTCTTCAAATGTCATAAATGCATAAACCATTCCACATGATTTTAAATACAGCGATGTCACATCTTTATGTTATACATAAAACGGCCATTTTTAATATTATTTTCGAGACGATCGTTTTAAAATCACTGCTTAAAATATTATCGCGTACGGCGTACAACACCGCAACCGATGTAGTTATGAATTTCCAAAGTCGAATCATAAATCTGATTTGTATAAAGATTATAATACACGATATGCTGTAATCAAAAGGCTGAGTTATCGGGCAAAAAGTTGTAATATGAATCTATTTTTTTTTTTTATCAGTTTTTGAACTATGAGTTTGATTTTTATTTTCATATCATACAATTTGTAATATTTAGTTATGAGATCTGACATTTTTGTGTAAGCCTCTCTATAACTGGCCTTAGGTGCGAGTATATTTTTTTAGTAATCAGATGCGATAATTTTTTTTTTTTTTTTTTTGTACACGCTAGAAATGTCTAAATACGGTGAAATGGAGCATTTTTACGAATATTATGAAATCGACATTGATTTTTCTCGTTATGACTTTAGTAATTTTTAACTTGAAACTTGAAAACATCAATTGTTAATCATAAACAGCGGCGTCGAAATCAGTTTTTAGAGGTATCGCAAAGGATTATAAACGTACCTCCGAAGCAAGTACCCATCTACCTAACCACAATAGGTTGAGCAACTGCCTCTCATTTTTTTTCCTCCCATCAAAAAATCAAAAAAGCATATGTCCGGCTTTTTATTTTTAAACTCATAACCCAAATATTTTTAATCTCCACATTTCAGAACAAGCGCACGTGTATTGGTTTTTTTGTTTTTCATCGATTGTTCAAAAACAAAACACAGTAGTACAACTCTTATGAATTTGCGTTTTTTGTTACTGAAAGTAATAAGTTTGGCCGTACGAGCGGCGATTCTAGACCGCTACGACAGACAGGCCAAGAGGTATTTTTTTTTTCTCGGAGAGCAATACGTGGAGCTACAGTGTCGTATACACTGAAATCCCGCTGATACGTTTACGTATTTCACAATCGTGTAGTAGATTTATAATATTTTTTTTCTAATCCATTGCATAATTATTTCTTTTAGTCGGTATTTTACAATATTGCATAAAACACGCGTTAGCAAATGGCTCATTTTTTTGTGACCAACAAAATTATTTATCAGTACAGACTACTAGGGCCGGATTTAGAACAAGTGCCGCCCTAGGCCATTTTAAATATGCCGCCCCTATCCCAAGAAAAAAAAATGATTTTATTATTTCCGATAAATTTATTTCAATTTTAAATAAATTAGGTCAATAGTCATTATAAACAAAACAAATAATTCTAAATTCTAAATAGCAGTGTAAATGTTTAATCTTATACCTATGTTATCTATAACATTTTACGACGAACTTTTTTAGGCGTGAAATCGTCGATAAAAATTTAATAAAATGAAATAATGCAGTTTTTTGCTGCATATAATGCAGTTTTTCCCCTTTCAATTAATGCAACTGTTGAAGTTTTATGAGGGATAGAATTTTCGTGCTCGTTTAATTTTCGTACAGCATTTTTCCAATCATTAAAACCAATAGTTACTAATGTTGATAAATGTGTACTTCCAAAGAGTCGACATAGTGCACAAAACACTGTACCAGTAGATTTCGAAAACACTAACCATGGTCGTGACTGTACTTCACCATTTATACGTGTTTTAACAAATAATGATTTATTTAAAAATCTACTTTTGTCAGGATACTCACGTTTAAAACATGTAAAATCATCATTTAAATTTTGATTTATTCCGTGTTTTGTCACATAATCGCGAGTTACATCATTAATAATCCATTTAGCCGGATCATTATTATCAATAGGGCCCGGATTTATATGCAACAAAAATCTATAAAATATGCAGTTTCATATCATAAATATGCAAAAAATATGCAAAATAAGTTTTTTTTTCAAATTAACAAACGATAATGTTTTGAGTAAAAAAATTACACAATCTAAATATATTATTGTGTATAAAAATTTGCTGAAATTTATTAAAAAACCACATACATCTACACACAATGTAAACACTTACATCATGTGAGTATGAAAATATTATACATTAATTAGGTAAGTATGATAAAAAATTATTATTTTGAAATTCAGAATAACATTATTTTTTATAAAATTGTGTTTTAAAGTATTAGATAGGTATACTCTTAGATCATATACAGTATATGATCTAAGGGTATACTATTTATATTAAATTATTATTTTGAGACGAGTACCAGCATAAAGTAATACATATAGATTTTATGTTTTCGAATTGAAAGGATCTACGATTATCTCGGAGCATACTTTTGTACTTGGAAGAACTTCTTTCCACGTCACAAGATACAATTGGTGCATATTTAAAACTGAATAGATCTTCAACCGACAGTTCCTCGTCGTCGTCACATTCCATTACCTCGCCGTCGATGTACACCTATCGGCATAGGCGTGGCCAGACTTTCTTGTCAGGTGTTGCTAAAATGTTCCAATAGTTAAAAATTTCCAAAAAAATGTTCCAAAAATTAAAAATTTTATTAAATGAGTTGTTTATTTTATCAATTAGATATTTTTACAGAGTAGTATATGGTAATGTATATATTTCTTACATTATAACTAATTAAAAATATTAAATAAACTAATTAAATCAAATATATAAAAAATTGTAAATTATACATTAAAAATATAAAATATTGACGATAATCTTGAGAAAAAATGATCCAAAGTCTTCATCTTATTATTTTTATTTTTGTTCATGTTGTAAATATACTTTAAATAAACTATTAACACTTAGAAGTACTATAGTTTATTATAGACAGTCGACAGAGTATATAATATTATAACAGTCAAGTGATAAAAATTCAAATTATATTGGACTAATACACTGATAAAATAGTATGTATTATCAAACAATCTATTGCCGTGGTGTCATGAACTACTATACATTTTTGTGTAGTGTCAAGTCCTATGTAGTAGTTCATGCGTGGTGTATACTACGGTTATCTATTGTAGAGAACCGAGCTGGGTATACCGAGATTATGAAACCACGATATTGATAACAATTACACCCATAGGCCATAGACGTTATATTAGATTTTTATATTTTAAAGTTGAAGCAACAGCTGCAGATCTACAGCCATGCTTTAAACTAAAATACAAATGAATGTTACTTTGTAGTATACTAGTATGAACAATCATCTAACAAAAGTTCAGGTGTTGCTATAGCATACCCAGCAACACCCGTAAACACGCCTATGCCTATATCGGCTATCGATTGTATTATAATGGGTCACTTACCATCGACAGTAGATATTTTTACAGACGTAAAATCTACGAATTGTAAAATATGCAACATTTATGCAACTAAAAAGAAATATGCAATAAATATGCATTTTCATTCAAATATGCAAAAATATGCAAAAAAAAAACTGACCATTGAATCTACACATTACGAAACGTCGACATTTATAATCAAAATTATTCTAGGTGAATTATAGAAGAATATGCATTTGCATATAAATCCGGGCTCTAATTATCAATATAAAGTGTATCTGAATCCATATTTAAAGTAGAAGTTGTTAAATTATTAATTACAAAATTCGATTCGCACTTAGTCATTTCTTTGTCGTCAATCTTTTTTAAATCATGTTGTTGACCATTATCAGGTGCATTCAAAGAAGACGGTGTAGCAGGTTTAAAGAAAGTACTTAGTTCAGGTATTTTATTTTGAACTTTAATCTCTTTATATTCTTTATCTTTGGCTCGCTTTTTATACTCTGAACCACTAAAACGTTTACGACCGTCACTCATGTTGAAAAAATGCTAATTTCTGTAAATTTAATGCGTGAATTATGAATTATTAAATATTATATTGTGTTGTCGTAATATGCACTGCCCGATAACGACGAACAATAAACTGAAATGAAGTGTGGTCGTGTGCGATGTGGATACACAATATCTCTAGCCAATTTCTTTATATACAATATTATTATCGTAATTACTTTTAGGAACAACTTATATTATGTACCGAGGTATCTTATCTTTATAATTCACATTACAAGAAAATTGATTTCGTGTTATTGACATTTTAAGCGTCATGCACTCGTATATTTTACACACAGATATCTATATTACTAATATACTAATATATTATATTTCTGTCTTCTTTATAAAAATCTGTGATTTTACATTACGATTACGATAAATACGATAGTTTATTAAGACGCAGGCCACAGAATTAACCAATGTGTCAAATACTTATATCAAATATTATATAATATTAATTTACGCAGTTACATAAATGCATAAAATATTCATATAATTTTTTTTTATTTCTTACAAAATTTGCCGCCCCAAAAAAATTGCCATCCTAGGCCCGGGCCTCGCGGGCCTAGGCGTAAATACGGCCCTGGTTGCCACAGATCTTAGTCTAGCTCAGGTCTTATTACGCCTTCCGTTCAACGGCACAAGGCTGAACCTCGTTGAATACGAAGAAAAATGATGGTGCCGTAAATCGGGTTTGTAAGCAACACAAAGTGCGCACCCGCCAGATATGTTTACAGGAATCCCCTGACTGTGTGTAACACGTTTCAAACCAATTATCGAAGAAAAAACATAAACCGAGCAAAAGCAAAGCTGCTGATTCATCGACAATCGGGAAAAATTCATTCAACACCGCATCTGTGCATCACTGGCCCGTTGTTCCTTGTCGGTGGCCAATCGATACTGTTCTTGCGACGACGTGCGACATCCCACACGCCATAATGACTGCAAATTTGCTGATTTAAGATAGCCATTGTATTGACCCAATTTTTCTGAAAATATTTTTGTATTTGGTTTTTCTTTTTTTGTCAGCTAAATTATTGCTATAATAAAAAAAATTTGAAAGCACACAAGTGTACGTGTACCAGAAGTCAGAACCGTACATTTTTCGACTTTTTGCAATCGACAAAATTATTTTTATTAAACAAAAGAAAACATGAACAATATAAACAATTCGAAGTAAACAAAACAAATTAACCATAAATATGATGAAAATAAGAAGGTAAAATTCAAATGATAAAGTGCAATGTTCGGGAAGGACAGCCACCAGTGAATTCCTTTCCGACTCCACACAGGTGTCACTGCTGACGCATTCTTTCGACACTTAATCTGTCCCTCGAGCGTATACCCTCGAATCCAGAACACTCGACGATGCCGCAGTGGCGGATCCAGAAATTATTTTTTTTGGGGGGGGGGCAAAAGCGAAAATAGGATATAATTTGACAACATATATATATGTGAGAAAAAGCTACGAATGCCCATCATGCTACGAATAACGACCACGCTCCAACAATATTTTATATAGTATGATAAGTGAAAATATTTTTCAATATTCTATTGATAAAATTCGGTATTTTGGGTGTTAGTGTATTACTATGGGTGGCTTGGGGGGGGCAAATGCTCCTTTGCCCCCTCCCCCCGGATCCGCCACTGCGATGCCGTCACCGTTTCCTGGAGTAATTTCCGGTATTGCCGTGTTACAAAAAGCACTGGTGGGGTACACCTTGATAGATAACAGTCTCTGAAGGGAATCCGCCACCGATTCCAGGGGTACATGCAGTCGGTCTTCCACGAGAACCGGCGTCGTTGTGTTTCAGACGCCGATGCTTTCGAGCCACCGGTCTCAGGGAAGATATCGTGTCCCCGAATCCCATGCCGAATCCACAGGCGTCACCACTGCCGCATTTTTTCCGCGCCGCAAACCACCCCGTTGGCTTACACCTCGACGCACAACGACACTTAACTCCGAGACTGTGACACCCACGTCGGGGGTCGCAGTCGATCCACGAGATCCGTCGTCTCGATCTTTCGGACGTCGTCTGCAGTCACCCCGTCGGTTCTCCGGACGCCGCTGTTCTCGAGGCCGCGGTCCCCGAACCCCCGACAGTCATCTCTACAGGTGTCGGCGCGTGAAGCTGCATCGATCCACGACAAGTTATGCGGTCCACGTCCATTACCTAACTACTACTAGTATTTATATAAATCATAGCAATGCACATAATATAGTTAGTTGAGAAATTAGTAAGCGAGCATTTTTTTTTTCTCAACAAGATTGTCTTAAATTTAAATAAGCGTTTAAGAACATAAAGGTGAGAAAAGCGGGAGTTTTGTTTGAAGTAACGAATAGTGTTACAGTGTAATAAATTAGCAAATGTGTGTGTTCGGAACTTAATATCGTGTCTACATTTTTATTAAACTAATTCTCTGTTTAATCGACGGGTACGAGGCTTTGGCTGACCGGCCCGAAATAGTTTATGAAGTTGCCTGAAACTTAAAATGTTTTAAAGTCGGGCGAACGTGTTTTATATGACCATCATTTGACGGTAACGATTAAATTATTCGTGTACCTATTTACGAGTTAACCAAAATAAACGTCTGAAAAAACTAAACAATTTTTGAAAACTAGTGAAATTCGCCTTCTGGTCGTTTCTACTTGCATCATAACTTTTACAGTTGAATGAATTCGTTTATGAACGAATACTTTATAGTGTTATACACGCGGAGTTTGTTGAGTATTTTAGTATCAATTTTAATACATACATCAATCTGATGTAGTTTCCACGTCGTAAAATATAACACATCGTTAAATTTGGTAACGCATTAATCACGCTTATTTAGTTGCCTAGCCTAGTGATATAGGCGTAGTAATATTTTCGATAACCAATAAACTGTTAGGTCATGTTATAATATTGATGCCTTTCATCGAAAACTGAATATATATTCTAATGCATCATAATACAGACTCTCTCCGCAAAGATATGACGAATTTGTTCTGAAAAGACATGTTAACTCGTAATATTTGTTTGTGACACTTTGTAAACGCAAACATGCGTTTTGAACATCGCAAAAACAAAAGCAAGTAACCAGTAGCATTGCACAAATCTTTTCTCTCAATTCACATATTATACGCGTACTTTTATTTTGATTTATGATAATAGTTAAAGAACCAAATATCTGAACAATTAAAAAATGCAAATGACGGGAGGATTTTTTCTCGGCCGTTGCTAAGGAGGTTTCTATTGAGACCACCAGAATTTCGTTATTTCAGTGACTTTGGAAAAATCGAAACACAAAAACAAATCCAATTTCGCACAATTTATATGTGTCATGAAAATAAATCGAAATTTCGACTTAGTGAAAAAAAAATGTAATTAAACGCGAGCAAGTGGCGAACAACCGTTTACTTAAAAATAATGAGACTTTTAATTCCACGACAACCGAATTAAAATGTTTGTTTGGTTTTCTCCCTTTACTGCCTTACATAATTATTTCGGCGCCCCAAGGATTTTGTAGTTATATTCGAGACACGCATAGTGTGCCTACACAACGTACTATACACACTTGACCCATACCGTATTAAACTTCTATAAGCTATAACAAAAGAGTGTTAGACAATTGAATAATAATACAATATACATCTATATTATACGAGTGTATATAGTATATATTTTTATATAAATATTAATCTGAATGCATAATGCGCGCTGGCCACTATATACACGGCCCGGGAAATACTCGTACAAGTAATAACCCGGATAGAATTTAAAATGTACAAGGTGATAGTATGCTCATCCCATTTTCAACCTCGTATAACGCGTAAATTTAAATGTTTTCTAAGCACGATATACAAAACACCATAGTACCTACTGCATTTTTATGGAAAAATATTCTTTTTTTCTTTTATTATTTTCCATATCCGTGTTTTGTAAGGATTTTTATTTTTCTTGAATGAGAATTACTACTATAATAACCTAATTTTGCTGAAAAAATATTTTTTTGAAAAATTTTATGTTTATTTATTCAATTTTTTTTTTTTTACCAACAGTTATAATTTATAGGATATAGCTATAAACATTTTAAGTTAAGAAAAAATAAAATAATTGTATACATTTTTTTTTTCATAGTAGTATTATACCACTGTTAGTGTTTTAAATAAATTTACATGAAAAGGTATTCAAATTCGTGCTTTATACACGTTAAAATGAGGTGAGTGTGAATAAAAACCATCCTGTTTATTATCGTTTTCTTATATTTTTTGACAACCACAGACACGTACTCGAACGACTACAATAATATTTTGGAGGATGACAAGTGGTGAACATTTGTGAAGGAAAGGTCAGTGCACTTTATCAAATACCGGCAATCATATATTATATATAAAAAAAAAAAAAAAAAATCAGAGGTTTTGAACCCCAAGTCCATCCCATTTCATAAATGGCTCTTGTAAATCATATTCATAAAATATTTATAGTTAGTATCGATAAAATATATTTTAATCAACTCTTGAAATACATTTTTTATTTCTAATTTGTGTAAACAGCAGTTTACTGAGTTGTTTTTGAGAGATCAGATTTTTTTCCTGTTCTAATTGTTTTCCTATAGAGCATTTGATAACATCTCAAAACGCAATTTATTTCATAAAATAAATGTGAAATATTGTGACTCGTTAAGAAAACAGTATGCACAGTAAACGTTATATTATACTGTGCAGAACGCTGTCACATACTAGCTGCCATTAATATTAAGCATTCATAAGATTTATTATCCTGCAAACAGTTCGTTAGTTTTTGGCGTCTTCAACGATAATCTCTTTATAATAATAATAATAGTAATAAATAATAATAATAATAATAATAATAAAAGCGATTATTATTACAGAGCGCGTGAAAATATTTTGTCTTTTTTGTCGACGAATAAATTGTTTAAAAAGTATTCAAAATGTACTCTAATTTATACGTTTGAAAATATTAATTTTAAGAACGCATGCATTAATGAATACATCTTTAATTAAAAACATATATATAGGCATTAGGGGTGTAGAAGGCAACGGGAAACCACTGCACAGTTAAACTCTTCCCAAGTAACACCTTCTTCTAGGTGCAAACCAACCCTCGGGTTGTTGACTTTAAGAAGAAGGCAGTAGGTATGTATCGAATTATTTTAATTAGAGTTGAAGTAGTATTAATGTATCAATATTAATACATAGCGTGTTAGGTACTATAAGTATTTGTTGATTTATTCATATTATTGATTAATAAAATCAATAGTTTTCTTTTCGAGGATTTATTTTAGATGTGGACTACCGTATATTTAAACACGCGGGGTGATTTTTAAACATGCTCTCCCAGTTTTTACCATTGAGTACTGCATACATTTAAATTTTTTTATTAAATTTAAAAGAATAACATATAAAATATTTCGAATATTTCTTATCTACTTGATTTTTTTTTATTTTTAATGGTACCCACTATTTATAACATGATATTATAAAAAAGAATTCTTTTTTCAGAAATTTTGTATTCAAAATTTGTATTATTGTACCAATAGTTTAAGAAATAAACCCACATTCCGTTTAGTTAGTAGTAGCTATATATAAGTTTAATAGTAGCAGAACTTTTTAGCGAGGCCCCCTGTTTCCTCTTCACCACTGCTCTTAACTTAAAACGCTCATATCTTTTAAAATATTGGTGTTACGATACAAATTTAAGGATCAAATTGTATAAAAATAAAATATTTTCTCTAATGGTATGTGATATCATGAAATAAAAAATATTTACCTTAAAAAAAAAAAAAAAACAAAAAAAAAAAAACAAAAAAAAAAAACAAAAAAAAAAAACAAAAAAAAACGAAAAAATGTATACCTAGATAAAAAGAGCAAACATTAATTATTTTCATAAAAATGTAGTGCTATTATACTTTTAACTCTTTTATGAAAAAATTCAAATTTATGCATTAGATGTTATTAAAAATGAGATGAGCGTGCTTAAATCACTCTGTGTATATGTGCATATATATTATTTATAAATACGTATAATGAACGGAACGAATACATCTCGGGGTACACTGTGTACAACAATCGAATTGAAAAGGAATGTATAAAAGGCCAAAAATGGTAGTTCGCCGTGTACGCGCGGGTTCGGGCGGAAATCGTACGAACATACGAATCACCAGAAAACAATACGCGTCCGTTTTCGAAACGCCTTCCCCGTAATCTATTATGCATTGCACGCGTTTATAGCGCTGAACACTTCGGGGTAAGAATGGTGAAAAAAAAAGACTCGACAATTAGCTATATTGTCGCACTTCGGGGCGAAATAATAACTGGCTGCAGCGGATAACGTTTCGAAATAACATTACATTCGTCATAGTGCTTTTCGTCTTCTGCCGAACACAAAACGGCGAGTGATTGATTATACATTGTAATCTTTGAAAGCTCGATTTTACGTATTCCTCCTTTGATTCGTAAGACTACGCTTCGCTCCTTCCGCAACGTTTTTCGATCTGTCTCAACCGACCGTATCAATTCAATATAACCACCACCCGCATACAAACGAATTTCTAAGTTATTTTACTGTTTTTTTTTTTTTTTTTTTTTTTTTTTTTATATCGACGACGAAATATTCTGCTGAAATCCGATATGCGGTCGGTTTAACGCGGTGTACTTTCGATCATACGAGTATTGACTTCGCCTCTGGTATGCAGATCGTAGCTGATACATCTGCGGATGATTATATTACTATGGTTTTACGCATAAAAACACTCGGATTCAGTGTATTATATCAAATACATCGTGTTCGATCGACGTACGGACAGTGAACGTACATTTTACCGATAAAAATATAACGATACATCCGTCGAGGTGAATGTAAAACGTTTTCTCTGACAGTATAATGTCATTTAAATGATATCATGATAATATTATGATAATAACTCTGCTGCTACAGTACTTTGCACAATGCGACCTTTTTGAATATTAAAATTCGATCTACCCGGAGAACGGAGGGGTGGTGTAAAGGTATGAAGTTGTGACGGGTTCAACGTGAATTCAATTAGGTATACTTTCAAAGTCACAATTTTATTAATAACCGACGACGTTATCCGTAACACTTAGTGAAACTAACGAGACAAGTTTTCGTGTGTGAAGAAAAACATTACGCGCTTACAAATGCAAAGTGCGTCTAACATTTTTCAGGGCACGGTACAGTATTCCGTGTTCGAACGTAAGTTTTAGTTTTTTCAGTGCCGAAATCCTTCTGTATACAGTCGGCACGTTTGAAAAACCGTTGAGAATGTGTAACACTATAACAAGCCGCGAGAGTATTGTTCGTGGATTTATAACCTGCAAGCTCCGTGGTGGATAACGAGACGTGCCTGAGGATGACAAAAAAAAAAAAAAAAAAAAAAAAAAAAACGTTAGGCTTGTTTCCAAAACAAGCAATAACCACATTTATCGACTACGCATCAATAATAGTTAATATAATTAATTGATATCACGGAGTGAAGAAAAAATTAATGAATAAAAAGTCTAATGACAGTATAATAATAATCGCAATCGCGGTATCGCCAATCCGTGACAGTTAATATATACGTCTCACGTATACACGAGTACACACATTTTTTGTTTATACACATACTGTTCGCATAAAAAATAATCACAATTGAAAAAAAAATTATACATCAAACTGCTAATAACGAAACATAATAAATTAATTATCGAGATGAAAAAAATAAACAGCCTATAATGCGATTAAAGCTATATTTTTTACTGCGAAGGTTAATCCAGATTTGATTACACAACGTGATCTATATTCAGTGCCCACTCTGAGTTTTGCGGGGCCCGAGACAAATCGTATTTCAAGGGGCCCATGAATATTGAAAAAAAGGATGTAGGAGTTCTACCTCTTCTAAAAAAAGAAAAATTATTAGAATTCGTGTAATAATTATTTACCCGAATTGACACTACTTATTCTTACAAAGAGGCCTTATTTGTACAAAACTAGCTGAAATATTCATCGCAATTGTGTTAAAACGTAAAAAAAAAAACAATGAAAGTAAGTAAATTTAATATCATTATTTTCAAGTTAAAGTTCTAGGTGACTCATTCAAACATTTTATAATTGTTTAAATTAGTCTAGTTTCTAACTCAATAAAAACATGTACTAAAATGTGTTAATGAACCATAATTGTTTAGAAAAACATGAAATAAAAAATAATCTGAATTCGTAGCTTTATTAACTTCCGTCAGTAAAAAAAATAATACATACATTTTTCATTTGTATGTATTCTAAATCCGTCATTCTAAAGTTTGATTTCATTATAATTTTTTTTTAATTTTTTTTTAATAATTATATGATATCACATTTTCGATACGTCATATTATGATGAAATGATTGTGTAAACTTTAGACGACTCAAATTAAAAATGATCTAACGATTTCCACTCTTTGAAATCAATAATATTTGTTTAAATTCTTGCAAGTTGTAATAGAGTAATTTTATTTAACTACAGATTATGTAATTATTGTATAGTATAAATGTGTTCAAAAGTGAAATCCATTCATTAGGCTTTAGAATAATGATGTGATGTCACGATGATAACGATAAAATGATTCGCCATAGACTCGGGTATAATATAACCACGTGCATACAATATCTATGTATTAATTATTATCATGTATTATCACGGTATAGAAGATAACTTATTAACTAGTTATCTTCTATACCGTGGCATTATAAATTTTAAGATCAGCCTCTATGTCCATACCAAGATAATACTAATAAGCTAAAATACTCGTCAAGTTGTTACATTATTCATTAATAAAAATACAATAAAATATTAACGTTTTATAATACTGCCTTGATCCTTTAAAATATGAATTTCGGAAAATCCTTTCTTATTTCGCTCGTAGACAAAGACTAATACATTCCTTCGAAACGTCAAATGAACCGGTACGGTAGTTTTGGCTGTACGTGGATCTATTCAGATCAGGACACGATCGATTGTAGTTATTTCGGACGAGTACACAATATACCACGGTACGCGTCGAGTATGTTGCGGACATTTGACCATTTTACATCGGACGTTTTTCTCGAGTGCTCGTGCTGCTGCAGAATGCAGATAATATACGAGGTCTCGTTGTCCATAAGTCAGAGCAAGTAAATTACAATAGTCGCTTTTTCGTTATAATTTTTATTTGATTTTTCGTACGGATTTGATCGCAATTTTGTGTCTTGTATCGTCCAATAATATTACTCTCAAACAGCAGATTTCCCGTACGAAATGCAGTTATATATATACGTCTACATACGACTATACATAGATGCACATTATATACACTCGTTTTAATAAAGACGCAGTTCATTTAGACATACATTTAGATATACATTTAGATACAAGGAATTTTGGTTGAAAAACTGTAAAAATAATTTTTCTCGTACTATGATTTTGTTCGTCTTTCCAAACTTTTGTACGTGTCATATATTATAAAGTCATGCGATTGATGTATCGGCTACGCGGCGTCGGCGTCGAAAAAATCTTAGAGGTAGACATTTTACCGGACGATAAAACATATTGTAATTAGTTTGTGTAAGCAAATGCGAAAATGTATCTGTCACGAGTACTGTTTGAACACCCCGGTTCGCGAAACCCAAAAACAGGTTTCCAATTCCACCGCAGCTTTGACATCGCCTCGAGATCGATCTCAAAGTTCGCGCGGAAACGCCTCGAACACTCTGTATGCACCACACACACGTTGTCCGGTGTGATAATGACCCAATGGAAACAGAAGTATTTTAAACGCAGAAGAATACCTTTAGGTGCGTGCGTGTATTATATATTATATAATATAATGTGTGTGTATTCGCGGTGAATTGAACGAACGAACGTGCGCTATAATAGCGGAACGCTTCGTCGTCACGAGGTGTGAAATGTTTCTTTAACGTATAATATATATATTATATTATAAACTACCAATATCATAGTATAATGATAATAATAACAATAATAATAATAATAACAATAATGGGGAACGATGTCAGAGGGTTTTTTGTTGTTGTCTCTCGGTAATTTTATCCGTCGCGAGGACGCAGACCAATCGTTTCGACCCAAAAACAAACGACGGGCATGACGCATCCGGCGTGTGAACTAGCTGTGCGCGACACCTCAGTATATACATACAAAGGTATACGATCACCGCCCACAACGTGTCCCCCCACCTCTCTCTCTCTCTCTCTCTAAATATATATAAATACTACACCTTACTCCTATGCTGCTGCGGTAATCATTGACTTCCGATTAATTTCGTTTCCTCCGAACACGCGAATCGAGCCGGAGCACCCGCACAACACCTTTCCGACAGCTGTCCGCCGCGGCTATACGCGTTGTACATATTCGTGTACACAAAGTGACCAGAATTTGTTCTGCAGTTCAAAGCGGTACGCTTAGTTTTCGGGAAAGAACGTGGTAAAAACATAACGCTATAAATCGAACCTCTTTAAATTCGATTATAATTTTCATTTGAACAGATTTTTCAAAAACCACCGACGACTTTGATTATTTGTTTTAATTGTTCACGAGAGAAATCTGCATTACAGTTACTAATCAACATGTTTTTTGACGTCTCTGTTTTTAAGTTAGTCTTGTTGATCGTACATGTATACGTTGGTCATTTCCAAAATGATTCGCTCAACTGCCACGTTACTTTTTGGCGTACAATGGATTTATAAATGTATTCAACATTTTTTTTTTTTAATTCGGCATCTGAATATTGTTATCTCCAAAAGCGCAACACATTTTTATTCATCTGCTTTCTATACTTATCGAATGTTCCATTCTTCTTCAGCGTCTGAATTGTAATTTTTTATTCAATGAAAATTATACAAAAACGTGTGCATCTTTCATTTCTTACGAACCAACTAACCTTGAAATTCGTCATATGAACGTGTATTTTTTGGACACTACTTTAAATCTGGTTATATTCCATTATTTGTCTAGAAAAAATTCATTGAATAAATACCGATACCGGCTTGGAAAAAAAACACCGAGAGGTATACTCTATTTTCGTATTATATTTACTTTTGTCTCTTTCGTAGGGAAAAACCTCTTGGTCAAACGGAATTACCACAAAACAAAAATTATTTGACAGATAGTGACGGTTTTTTGAATCCAAGAGCGAGCGAAGCCACTATAGGGATTTTTTCGCATCAAACGAGAAATTTTCGATTTCTAACCGCCGAGGCTGAGGGACACCGTAACACTGTTTGAGTGAGACTGTCCCACCGAAAGTGGGTCGTCGTCTGGCGGTCATTTTACAGTGTATACCGTACGAGAACGCGTACCGCAGCAGCTGTATGTACGTGTGTAAACTCACACCAAAAAACGGCGTTTCTTTCAAAAGTGAACCATTTACTGTTCCACCGATACCGACCATTATATATACCGTTTCCACGCCGAACTAGATATTGACCGATTCACGCGAAAAAACAATTTTTATTCGACAGTAAATACACGCGTATTTTTGTTTTTGTTTTTTTTTAACATTCGTAACATACGATTAAAACGTCAACGTTTTTAGTAAAAAAAAAAAAGTATGATATTAATATGTGAATTCCAGTCGATACAAAACGGAATATTATTGAAGCGTATAATTAATTTGTCATCCAACTTTTGAAATTCTACAGAATATACTATTACCAAAATCGTAGGTACCTGAAATTTAAAACGAAATTTTATTTCGATAAAATATAACATACATTATTATATTATATAGTTTAATAATGCGGTGGTCTTGATAATGTGACATATATAATGTAACGATAGTATTGATAAATTATCGAAAAACCAAAATATTTAGTCAAAAATCGGATAAAAATAAAAACAAAATTATACTAACTCTTAAATGATTTTTACATTCATATTTGTAATCCATATTGGTTTGAAATAATTTGAACCATATTATCATCAGAAGATTCAATTTCATTGCATTATCAAAACAATAATCTAAAAGTAAAATTAAAGCTAGGAAAAACAAAACCGGATTATCATGACTTCATAAACTGTATAGTATTTAAAAAAAAGATATATTATACCTGTTTTATTTATATAATTAATTAATTTCATTAGAAAAGTTTTTATTCTACATAAAAAAAAAAATTAATTTGATTAAATTAAATTTAGACATATTGAAATATTTGTATTTAAAAAAATATTTATCAAATTTATAAAAAATGAATCGGTGTTGAATAAAAATCCTTTTGGCGGAAACATGTATCGCCTTACATTCACATAACATATTAAAAATATTAATATTTCTATCAATGGATAGTATCTCTCATCATATCATCGTGTACATTATTATTATTTATTTGTACAAATTCTTTATATTTGTTAATATGTTTTTGTAAAATTTATAAGTTATCAAAATAATAATAATAGGTTTTTCATTTAATTTTTTAAAAGATTATATACATATATACCTATAATTTTACCAATTGTTTTTAAAAGACATACATTTTTTGTGTTAACAGTAGTGGAGTAGAAAATCTGAGGTATCAAATAAATAAATAAATAAATGTACTACCACTACTCCGTCTTCTAAACTTAAAAAGCTTATCACTTACTGAACTATTGTTCAAATAATACAAATTTGAGTATCAGTTTTCAAAAATATATTTTTTTCATATTGTCAAAACATAATAATGTCAAATGATTGTCATCTAAACAAACCAAAAAACCGAGTAAATAAGAGTAGCAAAAAGAAATTGCGCGTAGTAATATTAGCGTTTTAAAAGTGTGAACGAAAAAAGTCAATTTAAACGTATGCGTGATTAAAATATTAAACAGGATTGAAAACGGGGCGAACACCCTCAAAAATCACCTTGTACCTACCTACCTACCTAATTAAAATTTGAACGGTTTAGTAGTTTTCATTTTTAATTTCCAGTCTATATATTATAATTAACAATGTTCTATTTAATTACAGTAACGAGCAAACCGACACGCAGCCGCAGCCGCCGACAAACTCGTTCTTCGTGCTACGCGCATGTATTTATGATATACGGTACCTATACACACACACACACACACACACACACACACACACACACACACACACACACACACACACACACACTCCGTGAAGTAATATTATTGTTATTGTTGTTGTTGTTGTTGTTGTTGCTGCTGTTGTTGTTGAATTAATTATATGGTTTTATTCGATACATTATTACACAGCGCAACGTATATAATACCTAGGTACACACACACAGACACACACGAGCGTTATTATGGCATATTTTCGAGTTAAATGAATTTTATAGTTTTATACGTTTATACGACGTGTTTGAGAATGAATAAATGCAATAAACAAAAACACACCTATATAGTATAAACACGCACAACAATATTATATTTTCGCTATTACTGTGTAATATATTACGTACGGCCGTCTGTTACGTCCGATATGGTAGACAAGGATAGTACATATTATATCGGTGTATATACATAATATACTACATATAGTAGGCAGTCGCCGAGAATCGCGTGACGTGGGTTTTAATGGACACCGTCGTCGTGAAAAAAAAACAGTTAAATAACGATCCCGCGTAACGGCTTAATCGATGTTAGACCCCCGTATAATATCGGCGAAATGGTTATTTCGTATTATTATTATGTGTTATTATTATTAATATCACGAACGTGCATGTCGACGGGAACGTACATAATATTATGAACGCCGGGGAAAACAGTGTGTCACCGCAATAAAATCAATCCGAAAAAAAAAATTTATGGGAGAGTTAAAAGAAAAAAAAAAGGAAATTGTGAACTACAATTTAATACGATCGTGGTAATCTATAAACGAGTCGTCGAACAATATTACATAAATAATAACACTAATAAGCATAGCGTGTAAGCGTGTAACTCGTTTGATAATGTGGTCGCACGAACGCGGGGGCCTGCAAGCTTTTTCCCGCGCAGGAATATCATGTCGCAGCGACTCTTTTCGAAAACGAGCTATTCTGCGGGGCAATCGTCAACATTTCATGTACACACGCAACTCTTGCGTAACATTGTAGCGCGACTTTGTACAGATAGTCGGGGCTCTCGGAAAATTATATTATGACCAGATACCTGATTACAAATCATCCGTTTGAGTGAACAAAATAGGAAATTCATTTCATTTTCAAATGCCAATTACCATTTAAATCTTAGGAAAAATGTTTTCGATTTGTTTTACGTGTTTAGACTTATCGTGAAATATAATATAATCTGACATCTGTGTTTTTCGCAGATTCGCGTTTCATACGCAATATATTTTTTTTTTTGATTGGTCAAAACAATAAAATTATTTTAAGTCCCTTACGTATAATACGACACTAAGTGTACAGCGCTAATCCAGGGTCACCGTTTAAGTTTCGAAATAGGGTTTTCAAAGTTTGAAACCGACCAAATTGTATCATAACATAATATGAGATTGTTACATTTCGAAAAAAGCGAAGACTTGCATAACATTACGTAGTTAATAGTGGTTAATATTTGAAAAAAATGAATAATTTAAAAATCACGTAGATAATACTTATATATATATATATAATATATTATATTTTTTTTTGTACTGGTCTAGTAAACGACGGCAGCAGAGTATTCTCCCGCCACTCAGGTTTAGTTGACCCCCGCCACTAATATACTGTGAATACTGAAAGTGGAGCTCACACACACAATGTTGAGAGAATGTGGGGAAGTGCTAAATGGGGCAATAAGAAATGAAGAGGGACTCAGAGAAATTTCCTTAATTCATATGTGGCAGAATTTATGTGGCGTAGTAAACTTAACGGGCGTGATCCGTTTAGTGAAATTTTGAATGATACATCAGAATTCTGGCAACCTGCATAATTTTCAATATTTTATAATATTTTGCTTTTGATTTTGTATTTTTTCTTTTTGTATTTGATTTTGTTATTTTTTTTGAATAAAACTTTTCATAATTTAATATTTACTGTTTTAATACGATATATTAGCGGCGGGAGAATACTTTCCTAGCGGCCGTTTATTAGACCAGTACCTTTTTTTTTTTTTAAATGTTACTCATAGCACTGTTAGTGATGTTATAGATAAAATAAATAAAATCTTTGCTCCGTGCATATGGGCTATCGTGATTTTCAAATAAGCAAAGACATAAGTAATACACCATAATATTGACCGCAGTATTCGATGATGCAACAGCAAGTATAGTTACGAATAGTGACGGGTCTATACTTATAATTGATATCGATTCAGTAATATGATAATTAATCACATGAAATATAAAAATACGTGTATTCATCGACGTGTGTACACATCTGGCACGGATGTACTATTATTTATTAACGATAATAATTATTATTGTCATGTGGTTTTTTTCGCTCTGGATGTCTGTAACATCGCGCGCGCGTGCGTAAACACACTTACCTACTTTACATTAATTGAATCATTCAAATAATATCCTATTAAGAAAATTACACTATGCGGACTCGTGTTTATTGTATATTATGTTGCTGCAATTTCTCCAGCAGTTAGCATTTACCAAACAAATTATACGATCGTTGAGATATCCGGATTTTCATAAATATGTTGTTCAAAAAATCTTGGCACTTAGTATAAGTGGTTCTTTAATTGTGTAAATTAAGTTATCGAAATAATAATAATGATAAATATAAACGTTTGAATGTTTTGAATAAATACATAGGTGTGTGTAACATATTTTATTTTTCTATGAATGGAGAAACAGAGCTAGATGTATTTTATTCAGAAGCGAATTGTCAGGTGTTTTACTCGAGTCTCATTATGTATCTGTCTAATTACTATTATTGTATTTAACAGAATAATAATTAATTCAACATGTTTTGAATGTTTCACATTTCAATCAGTTTCTTAAAATTTTATAAAGTGTTATATTTAAAAGCACATACTAGAAATTTAACTATAGAAAATTGAAATAGTATAATTTTTCTGGCCGAATTTCGACCGCCAGGTGACATTAATAATAATGAGAATTAACAAGCCAAAAGAATAACTCGGGATGATAAAATAAAGAGAAATAGATATAATGACAAAATATTACAAGTTTGTAAGTAAAAATATTTGGTGTAAGTATTTGTTTGTTCAGTCAATACATGCAAATATAATATGCAGTCAATAAAATTTACAAAAAAATTAAAACTCACCTTGAAATCATATAATTTACACGTCCATAAAAAAAAAAAAAAAAAAAAAAAAAAACAATGTCATATTTGACCAACAATAACGTAAATGTGAAAAAAAAACAAGGTTTTGTAAAAAAAAATAAAAATGATTGAAATTTAAATATTAATACATATTTAACTACTATAAAAAAAATAATATGAATAATATGAAATAATAAAAATGACTATAATAATAGTAACGACTAACGAACAATGGATATTTTTCTTATGCGTACTTGCCATCAAAATATTTAACACCTTCGAATGGGGGAGTTAGTAAATTTTCCAACTATGAAAACCTTATGGTTTTATGTTTATATTGCTTTGAAGAGACCCGGAAACGACTTATAACAGTTTAAAATGGTTTTATTGGCATAATATAAGTGTATTTTGGTCAAAAAAACAGCTGGTTTTATTAATTCTGTTTTTCTTGTAGGTGTAAAGACTACCTGTGTATTACATTGTTCATAATACACGAATACGAATAAAGTTTTGTCGGTTATATATATTTGTGTAAAATAAAATATATTGTTTGGGAAGAATTCTCAAACGTCATTTTTCATAGAGTTTATTAGAAGACAATATATTGTAATGCACGAACTTTCCGACTGTCAAATAATAAAAAATAACGAAACGTCAGTGCGCTTATGACGCGCTTACGCAACCGACTTGTTTTCACAGTAGAAATTTTCAAAAACAAAAAAAAAAAATTAAAAATTCATTACTATAAATTCAACGTTTATAATTCAGTCAAATCCTAATAAATATAATAATAATATGGGCAAACGAAAAACTGGAAACATTGAATTATTTATTCGTACTTGTATCCCGGTCGTTTTATTTTCGTACGTAAATTATACCGTTCGTTTTTTTTTCTCTCGACAAGTTTTATTCGTGCACATAAAAAAAAAAATTAAAATACACACATATTGCGTCTCAATAAAAAAGATCAAAACGAACATAGTTGTATATAATATTATAGTAGTAGGTACTACATTTATATTGCACTAAGATTCGTATCTATACATAAAGCCCACTGCTCATTTTGCTGTAGGCACCTGCAATGTGATATATATATGTTATAATATTATTATAACACACGGTATTCTACTGAAGTAAAAATTCTAATTTTTTTAAGGGGTGATTATCAAAAAATCCATTATATATATATATAAGTAGTATGTTTTGGTATGTTCAGAAACCGCCGCCTCCGCCGCCGCCGCCGCCGCCGCCGCCGCCGCCGCCTCCGCCGCCGCACACCACCTCCGCCGCCTCCGCCGCCGCCGCCTAACCGCCGCCGCCGCCGCCGCACACCACCTCCGCCGCCGCCGCCGAACCACCCGCCGCCCGAATCCTGATCGTCAACGTTGCCGACATGTTTTTCACCCCCCTCCACTACTTGTTAGGTTATCAACTGAATGTATCATCTATATGTTATCATATACCAGCAAGATACCCGGTTACGTTATCACTTATACGTTATCACATACCAGCGATTACGTTATCACATACCAACGATTACCAGATTCGCTATGACTTAAATGACGAGCGGATCAAAACCACCCTGATCCATGCACATTATCAATTTTTCGTTATCACTATAACACACATAGATAATATATATCTATGATAACACATAACTTTTTTTGGCTGATGATGAAAATATGTACTGTTTTATATAATTATTATTATTTCTGTTTTAATATTTAATGTATATATTTTTTTATCTAATTACAATTTTTCTTCATAAAATATAAGTGTTTTATACAAATTTATTTTAATCTTGCAAAATTGCATGATTATTAATACATTTTTGAATAAATTAATTTAAAAAATATATTTACATTCAAATTTGAATTACCCATTGGTTTTTAGTTAAGTTTAGGTACAATAACAACAAAATAAAATAAAATTTAGAACATAAAACATTTATTTATATAAAATTGCAAACACTTATTGTACCTCTCACGACGTTTTTTTATGTAACTACAAATTTTAAAGTTTAGGTATTAGTATATTATTTAAGACTTGACTTTTTTGTATGAAATATATTTTAAATGTTAGTTAATTAATGAAATTCAAATAAAAAATATATATATATATATATATATTTGGAAAGTTCCTTACATTATAAAATAAAAATAAATAAAAATGTTTTCTTACTCCGTATACATTAGGTAGGTAACACATTTCAATACTTGAACGCCATGTGTTTTACAAACCGTTTTTTTGCATACAGAACAAATATTTGAATATTTCGTATCTTTAGAACTTGGACACATGTTAAATACCAACACGTAATGGAGTTCGAAAATATTCGTCTCAAAATAACTATTATTTTCGTGATGGCAAAAGGTAAGAAAAAACCTACGCAACTGGTATCATCAGGTTAATTATGACCCGAAACCTTTATAAATAGCTTTTTTGAACGAAATACTTAATAATTGTTGATAATATACGTTTGATATACGTTGTCTGAAGTATTGTGATAAAATACAATGCATTCTACAACAAAAAAAAGCGCGATTTATGGTAGAAAAGTTAAAAACAAAATGTCATGGGTCTTTTTTGACCCGACGATACCAGTTAAGGGTTAAGAGAAAATAATAAAACAAATGATATATACAACGGTATGTCGGTATACGAGTCTTTAGAAGCTTTTGAGTGATAGAATAAGTAATATTGTGGGACGCAAGTAATAATATATATTAAAAAATAGTAGTTTTGTTTTTTTAACCATAATGTACATTAAAACATTAATAATAATTATATAAAACAGTACATTTCATCATCAGCCAAAAAAAGTTATGTGTTATCATCATAGACCTTATACTTATATATAGGTCTATGGTTATCATAAATATATATTATCTATGTGTGTTATAGTGATAACGAAAAATTGATAATGTGCATGGATCAGGGTGGTTTCGATCCGCTCGTCTTAAATGCTATCACTTATTTGTTATCATGATAAGACATACGTTTGTAATTACTGATGTTCAAATAATAAATAAAAATTATATATCCAAAAAGTCACACTATTTAAACATATTCACACATTCTGTAATGCTCAGGATTACTCGATGCGTCATGTTTTTCCTAGAGTGCTAGTTATAAGTCGTTGGTATGACTCATATAGACCTTATCTCTTTGTTACAATAGATTTATTGTTCAGAGATTTATTTTTAGGATATTTAACAGACCTGTAGAGACCTTTTCTCATTGTTATAATAGATGTATTGTTCAGAGATATATTTTTAGGATATTTAACAGACCTGCAGAGACCTGTCGTAGTTCTAATGATAAAAATGTGTTGGAAATATGGAGGGGAGATCACAGAAATGTTAGCTGGTACATTATTTCCCATCAAATACATTTTAGTGTGTCATCAGCTCTCTACTGAACACATTTTCCGCGCGCTCGAATAATCCTCAGTCTAGTAATCGTTTATTATTTTTCAACAATCAAACTATTTAATATGGCTGGATCAATAGCAGACAACGCAAGTGTGTGCAAGAAGTTCAAATACACTCCACCTACATCACCAGCTCAACTTATTGACTGTACAAATTTCATGATTGACTTCACAGACCGCAAGTTTTTAAACATAGGTCTCGATCCTACCAACCACTTTGATGTAACAGTACAGCTACTAACATCATCGCGCTACGTGAACATAACAAGTGAAAATCTTACACAGATATTTTCACTCATGGGAAATATACTATCATACATATTGGAGGAACCGATCAAATACAAGAGAAATATTTTTCTAGAAACGGATTCTATCATGCTCTCTAGCATGGTATATCGTGGAGAAACGGTGCTGGTCGTAGAATCTAAAATTCAAGCTGGATGTCGTGTTATACTGAACAGAGAAAATCTAATGAAATTACAACATCTAGAGTTTACTATATACGAAGCCGTGGTGAGAAAAACTAGAATCACCCGCAGCATGGTGTTACTACAGTTTGAACAAATGACTGAATATTTCAAAAATGAATTCAAAAGAGTGGAAAACGTTGATGAAATGGCTACTACCATAAAACAAGCACATGACGACCTGATTTCTAGTCATATACCTAAAAGTAGTCAGAGTTTCGTTAGCCAGCTGAAGAACTATGCGACTAAACAATTAGCTGAACATTGTGTGATTAAGATTGAAGACGAGTCACCCGAGGCGAACATTGGTTATGATATGAGCTGCAGCTATATGCCCTCAACAACACCAACACCAAATTATTCAAAGCAGTTTCCATCGCACTCATCCAAACAGACGATGAAGAATTATATAGAGGAGTTTGCGGTTGATCAAAACGATGGACCATCATATTTCGATCTTCGACACGAAAGCGATTCAGCACTTTCAGAAATCCATTGGTAATTACAACGAGACATTTTAAAAATAATTATTCTTTTGTAAACATAACTTATATTTTGTGTGAAATAAATATACTTTTATAACGAAACTCGGTTTTTTTATTTCTTAATATTAATTTCTATAATGATAAGGTGTAATAAAGAAAAACACATGGTATAAGGTAATAAAATTGTTTTATTCGCGAAAATAATATTTATACAAAGGTAAATACAAAAAAAGAAAAAAAAATCACATTTTTCGAACTTCTCCGTTAAACGGAGAGTAAGTTATAATCTGGTCGTGTAATATTAGACAATATGCTGAAGTATTTTTAGGTATTTCATTCGAGTCGCTGGTTTCAAATTCTAATCTCAAGTCGACTGTGGATGATTTGACATTATCGTTTTGACGTGATAAGTCTACAACGACTATCGGAGCAAAAGAATCGAATGCACGTTTCGACAGCAGAGGTTCACACTTATCCTTTTCATAGTACGACTTTTGGAAGTCTGCATACGCCTTATAGAGTACAGATGTTATTTTGTTTGTAAAATTGGATCGAAAATCTTCATGTGGAAATACTTCGGAATTCAAGTGTACCTTGAAGTTTGTCAGCTTACAGTCGTCGAATCTACCGGATGAATTTAATAAGTTGGTTTTTCGATCCGTTTGAAGTCCAAATATTACAAACCGCGGTTTTTCCAGCAAACTGCTAGACTTGACTGTCCATGAATGAGATGTGTTTTGTGGCAATATCGGATACTCGCATAGGTCCCATGTTCTAAACGCACACGAAAGCGGTTTCCGAGAATCTAGTACTTTCATTAATCGTAATTTTTCTCTGTCACACACTTTAACAATGGGCATTTTCCAAATTACTTTATTCACCTCAACTGTTACTTTTCGATATTTAGCAATATCATCGGCTTTTCCTACTACACGTAAAGCTTCATAATCTGTAGGCGATCGATTCAGAATTAATTGTTGATTACAGTTGAGTAGTATTTTCTTATAGTCTTCACAAAATCCGAATAAGTGTTTCAGTGGAATACAGCCGGAAAAATGTGTATTCTCCATCATAAATGTTTTATTTTCATTTTCATCAAAATTCAGATCCCATGCCATATTCTCTAGTACATGCATATCACTTGGACTATACGAGCAATAACCTTTGAGACAAGATGTTATACCCGGATTTTTAATCTTCTGTATCTCCGTTCCGTTTAATTCATACTTTGCTTCAGAGAATAAAAACGCTAGTCCATTGTTTGCGAAATTGAATTTACCGGTAGTAACGTCAGCAGGTTTATTTATTTTACCCTCGATATAAATATAACTTTCACACGGTAGAGTATATGCATCCATATTTTGAATATTTATCTCTATCTTGTCGTTATTTGATAGTGCCATACTCGAATATGGCAGAAAAGAATGATACTGCATTTGTGTTATCCTGCATTCGTCGACATATCCCTGGGTTACACTCAAATACGTATCGTCCATGATTAAATCGCTTTTAATGAACTTAATAATAATAAATTCTTTTTCGTTAATTTCTTCGAGCTGTTTTTTTTCTTATTGACTTTTATCGTACTATTTTTCTTCTTAAGCGACGTACGTGTTGGCCCATTGACTTCTCGTGACGAACTGTTAGAATTGTTGATACTAACACTAAACTTGAGTGCCATAATTACGTTTAATCTGTAGTCGGACTGTAATTGGCTCACCACGAAGATTTATTAGACAACCGTCTTGATCTCGTAAAGCGATTTTCACGTGGCTTATAGATGAAGTGTTGAGCGGGTAAAAAACCAAATGTCTAGGTACTTCGATAATTTTATAACCGGTTGGTACAGAGTGATAAAATGCATGTATCGTCTGACTCGAATTACCATCAGTGAATGAGCCAGAAATTAAATTACACTCTACATTTATACAGTTCACTTTCATTATGTTGATTAAATTGTCAGATTCGTGAACAATATTAGCCTTATATTCTTTATTTTTAAATCCTAACAATTTACCAATGCTACCAGGCATCGAAAAATCTATGCTCTCGCTACATAACATTTCACATTTTAACGTGTTAATGTTTGCTTTCAATTCGAACGTCTTAACAGTACCAGATAATGTATTTTTAATGATAGCTTCAATCTTCTCGAGTTCATACGATCCTGTCGGTAGCGTGTATTTTTCTACTATAGTCTGATAGTTGTTCTGATCACCGTCTTTTCGATAACATTTTTCTTTTAATTCTTCATCCGATTTATCTGTATGATCTCCCAATAAACAAACCTCGACGTGTTCTTTCATATCCAGTTGTGAAGTATAGTTATCAATTAATTTTTGAGGATCTTTCCGTATAATACCTATCTGATTACATCCATCTTCAATGTTCGGAATAGAATTAACTGTTTGTAAACTCAGCAAACATATTTGTGTGTCATCATCCACGTCGATCGGGGGAAAAAAATCGCATTCCAACTCACTAGAGTTTCCATTCAACGATAATGTATACATGATAAAAATTTTAAACACAATTGTCCACAATTTGTTGTGTTAAATTTATGATGTCGCTTGTAATTGTACTTGATGTTACAATTTTTGAAATACTTTTGCAGTTCCAATGGAGGTGGTAAATTTCCGAAACTATCAAAGTAATTTATATTTTCACCATTCTTCGTGTACGCTACCCAATGAGTTCCTGCATTATTCTCTGTATCGAGATTGACTACCGCACACTCTTTATGTTTTGGAGACACAGGCAACCTATCTCTAGAAAATACTCCAATGAAATGAGGTATTTTCAGCATACGAGCGTATTTTATAACTTCGTAATCAAATAATGCTCTATCGGGTAGCGTGGATATTAGTTTTTTGTCGTTTTTCTTGTAGATTTTTTGCTTTTCTTATTCTTTAAGGATCCGCCAGACTTATACGGTCCTAGGTATAATCCATCGCCTTTTCTTACTTGATAAGTATTGTTTTTATACGGTGCTAAATAAAGACCTTTACCCAAATGAACAGGAGTGTTTCTATTCGATCTCATATCATTAACCGTCTTGACCACACTAGCAATACCACCTGTCAGCGAACCTAACGCAGACAATCCGGCAAAAATAGGTATTAATGGCAACACGCCGCCTTTTTTCGGAATAGGGATAATTCTAGGTGTTTTAGTCTTCTTTTTACATGCAATTGCTTTTTTAGCTGCGACGACACATGTTTTAGCTAATTTCATTATATCGTTTTCACTTGTTTTATTTTTTATCGCCTTTCTAGCTGCACTGATAGCACATTTGAAACTACAACCGGCTCCAATCTTTCGTTTAGCCTTCATGGCTGTTGTAACTAACCAAGAAGCGGCTTTTTCTTTGAGACCCGTTTTCTTCGATTTGAATACTTTCCAAGCCTCTTCTTCCAAAATTGCATCTGCTTTACGTCTATCATTCATAGAATTACTATTTGCATAAGCAATGTCATGTGATCTAGCCAATTACTACTAAAATACGGATCTACGGTGGTATACACTAAAATCGAACTAATTTCGGCTAAAATATAGACGGAATGATCGAAATCAGGCTGCGTATTTTCGAAAAGGTATCAAAGGCAGACGAAATCGAACTAATAATTAAGAATATATATTTTATAACTTAGGAAAAATAATACCTGAAATTTTAAGGAGGGAAAATATTCAGATAGTTGGAATGTTAGGTATAAGGTAGGTGATCGAAGTTCTAAGAATAGTATTTGAAAATAATAATTTTTTTTTCGTACTTATTAACACATACTATCGGTATTGTATATGCCAATATTTTATTATAAGAAGTATCTGTAGCAAAAAATAATTCGTTGAATTTTTAAGCAGAGACAGGGTACAGTGTCTAATGTACAACAGATATGTTTTATTAGTGGTAGGTAGATAATACAAAAAGCAATTTTCTGTGAATAATAATTTTACTTTATTGAAACAAGATATTATACAACAAGTCTTAAGAATTAATTATATACCAAAGTCTTAATGAAAACACTTTATAAAATGTACAATGTTTAGGATTTAAATCCTTATGAAAAATACAACACGGCATAGATTCTTCGTTGCATAATCGATCAAGACGAGGGCATCCAATGTCTTCCATGTTAACAACATTAATATACGGTTCGATATCCTTGAGTATTTTCATTTTTTGCGCGCCTTTAACGTAGATGGTATCAAATTTTAAAGAATTTAAAATTTGATGTATTTCTTCATAGTCAATTTCTCCATAGTCCAATGAAAGTCCATGGTAATTTCTCTCTAGCCATTTGTTGACGCTTCGACTTTTCTCGTCATGAGTTATATTTGTGTGTTTGAAAATCCAATGTTGAGCCGCCCATGATTCCGTGTCCACGATAGACATTTCTTTTATAAAATAAGTATTGCCCGCACCGAGAATACATTGAATATCTAATATAGCTGACGACATTGCACGTCCGTCTTCGATGACTGCTTTGTATAAACTGATTTAAAATACGACTTATACTGTAATTTTATTGTTTGAATATGTATATATATTTATGTTTGAACTTTATCACTCATTGAAACTTCGATAGTGTTAACTCGGCTGACTAAAGCAGGAATAACTTTCTGTAACGCTCTTAGTTCATTCATACAATTTTTTAAAGAAATGTGAATCTTGTCGATAGAGTCCATTGTATTCTTATCATTTTCAGTCATGTATTTTTGAATATTCAGGTCTTCCAATGATGTAATTCTATTTTCTATTTCATTTGTCTTCTTGAATAGTGAATTTATTTTATCGCAATTCGTTACAATAATACTACTATGTAATTTCAACTCTGTTTCGTTCATATTTAGTCTTTCGTTTTGTAAATTATTCTGTTTGCTGAGCGTTGAACTCAAAGTACCTCCGAATACATCCATGATTGATTAACGACTGATACTATAATTCAATATCACTAGTATTTATCCAACTATTATGAGTACTATCGAATCCGTACCATTTTACAAATGCTTGTCTGCCTTTTCTTCGTATAATTTTTTCAACTAAAAAACTGTCTGGGTGATTCGTCTTGTATATTTCTTCTGTATAAAAACAACCGGCGATCGGTTTACCCGAATAATCTCCGAGCATATACGTTGGTTGTACTGTTTTATTTATTTTTAGTATCGTAAATATCTCTGTAGACCAATTAGGTAGATATCCTTTTGTGAATACACCTTTTTGTACACTTATGCGTACTTTATCACCAACTTTGAATTTTATTTTTTTATCTTTAATAACACGATGTTTCATATGCACTAATTTCGGGTTTTTATCTGCTTGCTCGGGAGTCATACCTATAGTTCGATGTTTTGAATTGTTATATTTTCGAATTAATAGTGCTAAAATAGAAATCCAATCATGCGATCCTCTAGCTGTAAATTCTTTATACATTAAAGATTTTAATGTGCGGTTAAATCGCTCGATAATACACGCCTTGGTAGTACTAAATGTAGAATATTTATTAATGTTATATTTCTTCATTAGAGCGTCGAATGTCTTGTTGTAAAATTCTTTTCCATTATCTACTTGTAGCAGTTTTGGTTTACGAACGGCTATTATTTTAGACATGGCTTTAGCGACTTCATTACCCGTCTTTGATTTTAACGGTATAGCCCATGCATATTTTGTGAAACAGTCTATCACACACAGTATATATTTGTATCCCTTGTTACGTTTTGAAAGAGGTATCATTTCAACCAAGTCTGCTTGAAACAAATCATTTTTCCCATATACATTAACTATACGTCTAGTATAATTTTTTCTCGCCGGTTTATGTAGTTCATTTGCAATATCTCGCTTAGACATGAGGAATCCTCTTTATTATCTTGGCCTCTAATAATTCTTCAAAAATTGATAGTATCTCGTTTGAAACACCTGTGTTCCCGGCCGCTTTGGAGGCTAAAAGTAATCGTAAACGATCGACTAACTCGTTTGGATCATCCCAGTAAACTAAGTTATGTTCTTGTAAATTCATACTTGTGTCATAATTATTCAAACCCAGTCCAGTGTTAAATAAATCACTAATAATTTTCATATATTTATTTCCTGTGGTTTTAATCTTGTCGTCTCGATTTAAATGCGCAGAAGTTTGTATAAGTATTTTTCTATATGTTTCTAAGTCGTCTTGGGTATATACCATAGGGTTTTTATTGAATAATAAGCGGATGATACCAGGTGTTATCGTATATTCTTCTCCGTCGATAAGTATACTATTCTGAATAAATTTAACTTCCTTTTTACCTAGAGTAATAGTTCTATCTGCTCGTATTTTAGGACCATAAGTTTTATCAAGATCCACAGAGTTGAACCACTGATTTATTCTATTCTGATATTCTTCATCTTTGATGTTGAAAGCTGAATTTTCCTCAACGTGTTGATCAAGTGAGACTTCATTTGATATTTTTTTCTCAGTTTTATTATGAATAGCGTCTATTTTTGACGTATTTTGATTTGAAATTTTAGTAAGTGGGTCGATTATAGGTTTAAATGTTTGACTCATCAACTGACGAACGTCTGTATCAATACTTTTTAATGCATTATATTTTCGTTTGATATTTTCTTTAGCCTTGACTATTTCACTTAAAACTGAACTATCTGCTTCCATGTTTGCGCTTTGAATGATATATTATTCAGTAATGTAGTGGTTTATATAATTACAAATGTATCAAAACCTAGACGATAACGCCCGTTATCACGTTCATTGTCTTTACTAATAACCACGAATGAAAACGGCTGACGATTCCAACATGTGGTGCAAAAGTTTTTAAACTCTGTATACATCATATCACCTGAGCAATGTTCGTTGTATACATGTTTTAGATTTGTCTCGTCTTGCTTGAATAATACTATTAAGTTGGCATTATCACGTATCAATTGTTTAGGTACTTTAGAATAACTCTGAGCCAAATAAAAAATATCTACTTTATTGTGCCGTCCACGGGAAAAATATTCACGGATAATACCTTGATGCTCGCCTATAACATCGTCCATTATAAATACAGAGTTAGGCCGTACTTTTTCCGGTGAAACGACTTGATCATTTTCGTAAAACATAAATATATTCACACCATCAATTTCTTCGATTATCTGTTTTAATAATTGATATTTAGGCTGTTGTAGTGTCTTGGAGTATATGTACACGTTTTCAAAACGTAATCCATTTTCATTAACGAGTAGAGAATACATAAGATTAGTTTTTCCACAACCTGAACTGCCTAAAACCAATGACCTCACAGTGTTTGGAAAAAGAGCTCCGTGTCTTTGTGTAACTGTATCGGGTGTATCGAAGTTATACACTGGTAGTTTTTGTTCTTGCTCTATGAATGTAAGTGCTTTTGATTGCTTTTCCATATTTTCTTCATTGAAATGTTTATTGTTCTCGTGTCGTGCGAGATTAGATTTATAATTAAAAGCACGGTTACATATATCACAAAAGAAACGTATCCCGCTGTGGGTTTTAACGTGTCTATTCAAAGCATCTCCCCTGGTAAATAATCGTAAACATTGTTCACACTTAAACATAATTACACGTCCTGTCAGATTCATATCAGAAACTCTACTAACATAGCATAGCTGTGGCTGTGGCTGTGGCTGTGGCTGTGGCTGTGGCTGTGGCTGTGGCTGTGGCTGTGGCTGTGGCTGTGGCTGTGGCTGTGGCTGTGGCTGTGGCTGTGGCTGTGGCTGTGGCTGTGGCTGTGGCTGTGGTTGTTACTATGGCTGTGGCTGTGGTTGTGACTGTGGTGAATTTTCCATATCATTCTTATTATAAATATAGATGTAATGTTTAATATTATGTCATACGATGGCGTGCGCTCAAAGGAAACGGTCGATTCAAGGTTCGGGACTTGTCAACTCTGTTATAAATCATTTACCTATGGAATTACATCTGCCTGGTTATAAGTTAGTATAATTGTTATTCATTGTAAAAATATTATTCAAATATATATATATATATTTCTCCGTCTTTGTTACAGTTTTGCAGGACCTGGTACTAAGTTAAAAGAACGTTTGGCACGTGGTGACCGTGGTATAAACAGCTTAGACGAATTGGCTAGATCACATGACATTGCTTATGCAAATAGTAATTCTATGAATGATAGACGTAAAGCAGATGCAATTTTGGAAGAAGAGGCTTGGAAAGTATTCAAATCGAAGAAAACGGGTCTCAAAGAAAAAGCCGCTTCTTGGTTAGTTACAACAGCCATGAAGGCTAAACGAAAGATTGGAGCCGGTTGTAGTTTCAAATGTGCTATCAGTGCAGCTAGAAAGGCGATAAAAAATAAAACAAGTGAAAACGATATAATGAAATTAGCTAAAACATGTGTCGTCGCAGCTAAAAAAGCAATTGCATGTAAAAAGAAGACTAAAACACCTAGAATTATCCCTATTCCGAAAAAAGGCGGCGTGTTGCCATTAATACCTATTTTTGCCGGATTGTCTGCGTTAGGTTCGCTGACAGGTGGTATTGCTAGTGTGGTCAAGACGGTTAATGATATGAGATCGAATAGAAACACTCCTGTTCATTTGGGTAAAGGTCTTTATTTAGCACCGTATAAAAACAATACTTATCAAGTAAGAAAAGGCGATGGATTATACCTAGGACCGTATAAGTCTGGCGGATCCTTAAAGAATAAGAAAAGCAAAAAATCTACAAGAAAAACGACAAAAAACTAATATCCACGCTACCCGATAGAGCATTATTTGATTACGAAGTTATAAAATACGCTCGTATGCTGAAAATACCTCATTTCATTGGAGTATTTTCTAGAGATAGGTTGCCTGTGTCTCCAAAACATAAAGAGTGTGCGGTAGTCAATCTCGATACAGAGAATAATGCAGGAACTCATTGGGTAGCGTACACGAAGAATGGTGAAAATATAAATTACTTTGATAGTTTCGGAAATTTACCACCTCCATTGGAACTGCAAAAGTATTTCAAAAATTGTAACATCAAGTACAATTACAAGCGACATCATAAATTTAACACAACAAATTGTGGACAATTGTGTTTAAAATTTTTATCATGTATACATTATCGTTGAATGGAAACTCTAGTGAGTTGGAATGCGATTTTTTTCCCCCGATCGACGTGGATGATGACACACAAATATGTTTGCTGAGTTTACAAACAGTTAATTCTATTCCGAACATTGAAGATGGATGTAATCAGATAGGTATTATACGGAAAGATCCTCAAAAATTAATTGATAACTATACTTCACAACTGGATATGAAAGAACACGTCGAGGTTTGTTTATTGGGAGATCATACAGATAAATCGGATGAAGAATTAAAAGAAAAATGTTATCGAAAAGACGGTGATCAGAACAACTATCAGACTATAGTAGAAAAATACACGCTACCGACAGGATCGTATGAACTCGAGAAGATTGAAGCTATCATTAAAAATACATTATCTGGTACTGTTAAGACGTTCGAATTGAAAGCAAACATTAACACGTTAAAATGTGAAATGTTATGTAGCGAGAGCATAGATTTTTCGATGCCTGGTAGCATTGGTAAATTGTTAGGATTTAAAAATAAAGAATATAAGGCTAATATTGTTCACGAATCTGACAATTTAATCAACATAATGAAAGTGAACTGTATAAATGTAGAGTGTAATTTAATTTCTGGCTCATTCACTGATGGTAATTCGAGTCAGACGATACATGCATTTTATCACTCTGTACCAACCGGTTATAAAATTATCGAAGTACCTAGACATTTGGTTTTTTACCCGCTCAACACTTCATCTATAAGCCACGTGAAAATCGCTTTACGAGATCAAGACGGTTGTCTAATAAATCTTCGTGGTGAGCCAATTACAGTCCGACTACAGATTAAACGTAATTATGGCACTCAAGTTTAGTGTTAGTATCAACAATTCTAACAGTTCGTCACGAGAAGTCAATGGGCCAACACGTACGTCGCTTAAGAAGAAAAATAGTACGATAAAAGTCAATAAGAAAAAAAACAGCTCGAAGAAATTAACGAAAAAGAATTTATTATTATTAAGTTCATTAAAAGCGATTTAATCATGGACGATACGTATTTGAGTGTAACCCAGGGATATGTCGACGAATGCAGGATAACACAAATGCAGTATCATTCTTTTCTGCCATATTCGAGTATGGCACTATCAAATAACGACAAGATAGAGATAAATATTCAAAATATGGATGCATATACTCTACCGTGTGAAAGTTATATTTATATCGAGGGTAAAATAAATAAACCTGCTGACGTTACTACCGGTAAATTCAATTTCGCAAACAATGGACTAGCGTTTTTATTCTCTGAAGCAAAGTATGAATTAAACGGAACGGAGATACAGAAGATTAAAAATCCGGGTATAACATCTTGTCTCAAAGGTTATTGCTCGTATAGTCCAAGTGATATGCATGTACTAGAGAATATGGCATGGGATCTGAATTTTGATGAAAATGAAAATAAAACATTTATGATGGAGAATACACATTTTTCCGGCTGTATTCCACTGAAACACTTATTCGGATTTTGTGAAGACTATAAGAAAATACTACTCAACTGTAATCAACAATTAATTCTGAATCGATCGCCTACAGATTATGAAGCTTTACGTGTAGTAGGAAAAGCCGATGATATTGCTAAATATCGAAAAGTAACAGTTGAGGTGAATAAAGTAATTTGGAAAATGCCCATTGTTAAAGTGTGTGACAGAGAAAAATTACGATTAATGAAAGTACTAGATTCTCGGAAACCGCTTTCGTGTGCGTTTAGAACATGGGACCTATGCGAGTATCCGATATTGCCACAAAACACATCTCATTCATGGACAGTCAAGTCTAGCAGTTTGCTGGAAAAACCGCGGTTTGTAATATTTGGACTTCAAACGGATCGAAAAACCAACTTATTAAATTCATCCGGTAGATTCGACGACTGTAAGCTGACAAACTTCAAGGTACACTTGAATTCCGAAGTATTTCCACATGAAGATTTTCGATCCAATTTTACAAACAAAATAACATCTGTACTCTATAAGGCGTATGCAGACTTCCAAAAGTCGTACTATGAAAAGGATAAGTGTGAACCTCTGCTGTCGAAACGTGCATTCGATTCTTTTGCTCCGATAGTCGTTGTAGACTTATCACGTCAAAACGATAATGTCAAATCATCCACAGTCGACTTGAGATTAGAATTTGAAACCAGCGACTCGAATGAAATACCTAAAAATACTTCAGCATATTGTCTAATATTACACGACCAGATTATAACTTACTCTCCGTTTAACGGAGAAGTTCGAAAAATGTGATTTTTTTTTCTTTTTTTGTATTTACCTTTGTATAAATATTATTTTCGCGAATAAAACAATTTTATTACCTTATACCATGTGTTTTTCTTTATTACACCTTATCATTATAGAAATTAATATTAAGAAATAAAAAAACCGAGTTTCGTTATAAAAGTATATTTATTTCACACAAAATATAAGTTATGTTTACAAAAGAATAATTATTTTTAAAATGTCTCGTTGTAATTACCAATGGATTTCTGAAAGTGCTGAATCGCTTTCGTGTCGAAGATCGAAATATGATGGTCCATCGTTTTGATCAACCGCAAACTCCTCTATATAATTCTTCATCGTCTGTTTGGATGAGTGCGATGGAAACTGCTTTGAATAATTTGGTGTTGGTGTTGTTGAGGGCATATAGCTGCAGCTCATATCATAACCAATGTTCGCCTCGGGTGACTCGTCTTCAATCTTAATCACACAATGTTCAGCTAATTGTTTAGTCGCATAGTTCTTCAGCTGGCTAACGAAACTCTAACTACTTTTAGGTATATGACTAGAAATCAGGTCGTCATGTGCTTGTTTTATGGTAGTAGCCATTTCATCAACGTTTTCCACTCTTTTGAATTCATTTTTGAAATATTCAGTCATTTGTTCAAACTGTAGTAACACCATGCTGCGGGTGATTCTAGTTTTTCTCACCACGGCTTCGTATATAGTAAACTCTAGATGTTGTAATTTCATTAGATTTTCTCTGTTCAGTATAACACGACATCCAGCTTGAATTTTAGATTCTACGACCAGCACCGTTTCTCCACGATATACCATGCTAGAGAGCATGATAGAATCCGTTTCTAGAAAAATATTTCTCTTGTATTTGATCGGTTCCTCCAATATGTATGATAGTATATTTCCCATGAGTGAAAATATCTGTGTAAGATTTTCACTTGTTATGTTCACGTAGCGCGATGATGTTAGTAGCTGTACTGTTACATCAAAGTGGTTGGTAGGATCGAGACCTATGTTTAAAAACTTGCGGTCTGTGAAGTCAATCATGAAATTTGTACAGTCAATAAGTTGAGCTGGTGATGTAGGTGGAGTGTATTTGAACTTCTTGCACACACTTGCGTTGTCTGCTATTGATCCAGCCATATTAAATAGTTTGATTGTTGAAAAATAATAAACGATTACTAGACTGAGGATTATTCGAGCGCGCGGAAAATGTGTTCAGTAGAGAGCTGATGACACACTAAAATGTATTTGATGGGAAATAATGTACCAGCTAACATTTCTGTGATCTCCCCTCCATATTTCCAACACATTTTTATCATTAGAACTACGACAGGTCTCTGCAGGTCTGTTAAATATCCTAAAAATATATCTCTGAACAATACATCTATTATAACAATGAGAAAAGGTCTCTACAGGTCTGTTAAATATCCTAAAAATAAATCTCTGAACAATAAATCTATTGTAACAAAGAGATAAGGTCTATATGAGTCATACCAACGACTTATAACTAGCACTCTAGGAAAAACATGACGCATCGAGTAATCCTGAGCATTACAGAATGTGTGAATATGTTTAAATAGTGTGACTTTTTGGATATATAATTTTTATTTATTATTTGAACATCAGTAATTACAAACGTATGTCTTATCATGATAACAAATAAGTGATAGCATTTAAGTCATAGCGAATCTGGTAATCGTTGGTATGTGATAACGTAATCGCTGGTATGTGATAACGTATAAGTGATAACGTAACCGGGTATCTTGCTGGTATATGATAACATATAGATGATACATTCAGTTGATAACCTAACAAGTAGTGGAGGGGGGTGAAAAACATGTCGGCAACGTTGACGATCAGGATTCGGGCGGCGGGTGGTTCGGCGGCGGCGGCGGAGGTGGTGTGCGGCGGCGGCGGCGGCGGTTAGGCGGCGGCGGCGGAGGCGGCGGAGGTGGTGTGCGGCGGCGGAGGCGGCGGCGGCGGCGGCGGCGGCGGAGGCGGCGGTTTCTGAACATACCAAAACATACTACTTATATATATATATATATATATATATATATGTTACGGGCAAAGTGGAAAATTCGGGCAATGTATACAATGCCCGGGCATTGTATACAGTGCCCGGGCATTGTACACATTGTCCGATGCATATTGGGCAATGTGAATAGTAAAGTATTTATACAAATTATACATTTAAAAAATTGTGAAGTACATTTATTCTAATAATTACATAATTAATAATCATTAAATGCTACGTCTGTTCTCTGATTAAACACTAACTATTATACATAATTAATTAATTTTTATATTATTATTACTATTTTTATTTATACTAATTTATTTCAAATAATTTTAGTAACTGGAACAATTAATTTGTTAATTTCAGATATTTTTATAACATCATACTTCTTTAGGAGTTTATAATCATTCGGCTTCAAATTTGGGAACTATTCTTTATATTAATTATGTGTTTAATTAATCTTCGTATTTTAATTTAGTTAAATACACATTATTCAGATTTTTTTCTTTTAACACAATATTCAATTTTGAATTAAAATTTTCCATTTTAAATAAAATGTAGAAAATAAATAAATAAATGTTTGGTTAAGCACTGTATAACAAAAAATAAATGTTTAAGCACAATATACACTGAGTGACAGTATACAACTAATGTAAAACTGTAAGTACCAAAATTATATGAGATAAGATATTTATCGGTTTCGTTATCGGGATATATAGTGCATTTAATGATTATTAACTTATTTCACAATTTTTATAAATAAATTGTATATAAAAATTAATACTATTAATGTATAAATACCTTACAATTCACATTGCCCAATATGCATCGGACAATGTGTACAATGCCCGGGTATTGTATACATTGCCCGGGCATTGTATACATTGCCCGAATTTTCCACTTTGCCCGTAACATATATATTCAAAATACTGAAGCTTTGCGTAAAATCGTTTAGCTAAAAAATGCAGATTCATTGTTATACACCTATCACCATTAAACATCATTTTGTACAAGGATAGAGAGGATGAAGGACGTAATCATTACTATTATCTTACCGGATTATTATCTACATGATTTTGAAATTGTTAGTTTTCTTGATCTGTTTTCATCATTCATAAAACGATTACATAATAACACGAAAGGCATACTTATTTTTGAATATTTTGATGTTTAAAATTTGTGTATTATTAGACCAATAGTTTAGTTCACTGATACTCAACCTGTGGCCCAAGCCTCGTGGTCGCGGCCCACGAACTTTTTTCACATGGCCCAAAAGAACTCATTAAAAAGTATAACATAATCACAAAATAATACAAAACATCTAATAAACAAACTTGAAATAAACCATATATACCAGCATTCGCTTCGACATATCTTTATGAAACTTCATATTCAAAGTTGAAATGTACACAAAGAATGTGTTATGTGTTTAGAAATTGGTTTACTGATTAGTGATTCACATTTTAATGATTTATAAAGAGTAGCTAATAACTAGTGACTAAACTTGATTAGTCTAAAATAATGAAAAAAAAATCTCAGCGCCAAAAATAACTCATTTCAATATTAATGTTTAACCATTGTAAAATAAATTATAAAATATTTTATTTATACAAATTTTTTTATTTCTTTAATTTTTTCATTTTTTTAGAGTTGCAGAGTAATATCAGTACATATTTTGTGCAGAATCTTTCTACTACACTTATCATCAAATGCTTAGGCATAGTATTTTTTTTGGTATGCTCACTTAATATTTTACGTACAATATAAAATACAGTATTACGTTTTTAGGAATGAAGTTATATTTTCTCCATTTTTTATCAACCTGATTTTTCAAGATTTCAGTTTCTTAAATGATAACCACTATTTATAATATTAAAATATAATAAAAAAATTATATATAGATAGATTATAATATACAGTTATCTTATTGAACTATTTTGATAGTTTTTAAGCTAATATTGGTAATTTGAGTTTTTATTAATGACTTATCATATAATATAAGATTAAATTATAAGATCACTATGAAATCATTATAGAATTATTCATCATAATGCTATTGAATTACCAGTGATTTCATGATGATTTTAGATAAATCCAGGAAGATTGCATATTCAAATTTACCTAATTGTAAAAAAAAATGTATTTCACCAGTTCAGGCGGGTCACAATTTTATTAGACAGCGTGGCAAACGATATGATATCATTGAAGTATGGATTTTGAATATATATTATTATAACAGACACTCGTAAACGCGCGTGCTGTCTGTAATAATAGTGGCGGCGTAGTGTATCCATCTCCCACAATATACGACACGACGTGATACGTTTACGTATTATTACACACAAATAGGTATTCATTTATGACACGCGTAAATACGTAATTATATGTAATATCCATATTATGTACTGACGCTGGGGTGGAGTAGTGAGTTCAATTTTTTAGATCTACGCTAGTTTTTTTTTTTTTATGATTTACATATTATGAAAAATTAATACAGTTTTGATTTTTTTTTTTTTTTTTTGAATCATATATTAATCACGTAAGTGTTACACGTGGCATGGATAATTTTAAAAACGCTTGACATTTCAATTATCCTATTGAATCCATTTAACAGCCAATAGTCATCTATGTCATGTTATACGTACCGCACTAAACGTCTATGGACGATTTACGTTTGGGAGAGTTTATAAAAATTGTCATGTGTGTTGGTGATTTGGCATGTCGCGTTTGGGCGAGTGATTTTAAAACATTCTGTGTTTGAAAGACTTTTTTTAATATCCTGTGATGCATTTGGGCCATATTTTATCGATTCATTTTCTTTTCATTGTGGTAGATTCGAGACCGCCCGTAAATTCCACGGGTATGTTTGAAAATAGATATTTTTTTTTTTTTTTGTGACTTTTAATCACAAGTTGAGTTGAAATATTATCATAATTATTGTTTATTATTATTATTATTATTTTTTTTATTAAAAATTTAGTTTAAAAACTGTATTTTTCACTCTAGTAAACAATAAACCTCGTGTGGTTTATGTACTCAAAAAGTGTAATATCACCTAAAATACACTTGTGCACCTTGTTTTTAAGGACTCTTTTAAACGAAATTGATGTTTGTACGTAAAATAATACATTTTGAAGTTAAAATCATTAAGTTTAGGGTAATATAATATTTTATCTTAAGCTTTACAACACCATCTTTTTATATTGTACCATACTGGCTTAAACACATGATAAGAAACTCACGTAAACAGATCATAAAGATCTCGAACAAACATTTCTTTTACTATGATGTGGGTAAAAAGGTAATTCACCCAAACTTATGACTCTTCTATATCACATGTATATAAGAATTTGAATATTTTTTAACTCGAAACAAATATTTTTTACCATTTGATTTACTAACTTAAACTAACCGCTGCAACTGTTTGCAATACTATAATGGGTAATTGAATAACAAAGATGCGTTTCATTTTCTTTGTAATTGTTGTTATTTACAATTTTTTTTAATCATTTTATTTTACAGGTTATTGAACGATTTAAAATGTTTTCAAGCCAACTTTACACGAGTTAACTTTTTTTTAAATATTTAAGAGTTATTAGTCAATTCTATAACAGCTCGGCGATTATTGCTGTTACATTAGAATTAACTTGTTAATGTGTTTAAAATACTCTTGTTTATAAGAGTAAATAGTGATTGTCAACAATAAAACTGTGATTCTAGTTTACAGTTAGTTATTAAACTTACAAAATTACAAAGATATATATATTGTATATATGTATACTGTTACACGACTATAGGTACATGAATCGAAAAATGTCTATATAAGTTCTTTTAAAAAATCGACCAGGAAAATGCGTGTAGATTAATGGAGTTATCCTTTCGTACTCGTGTATGATATGTGTATAATGTGTATAAACACACTGTATACTTAAAAAATGAAAACAATCGAATTTTTTTTTAAATAAAACAATTTTATTATTATTTATTTATTATTATTATTACAATAATTTTTTTTTTTTGTGTTAACTTACCTTCAAATATGGCAAAAATAAGCAAAAAAATTACATAATAAAGATATTTTGTATTTTAGATTATTAGTTTGGTAATTTATTTTGGTCATAAAATCGTGGGCGCCCGCATTGTATGATTGAAATGTGCTATTAATTGGCGATTGAATTTCATTAGGAAGACATCTGAATTACATTAATCACGTTTTAGTCATTAAATAGCACCCACGGTCTTATAACCAAAAATAAATTATAAAACTAATGATCTAAAATACGGATTATCGCTCTTTTTTCGTTCGCTTTTTTATTATATCTTCAGGTCCAGGTATATAATATAATAATTATAATTATAAATAATATACACTTATAATACAGTTTTACTAAAACGTGTAAAAATAATGTATTTATATTATTATCATTATCATAAAAATATGACAGATGGCAGAACGCTGGCATAAAAAAATTACAATAATCATGAGACATAAAATGTGTCTGTAAAAACAATGGGTTTTAAGAATTGAAATATCGTAGGCTATACTTAGTTGTGCACTAATTTTAATATTAAATTAGATAACTGTTAAAGCACCATTTAAAATCCCAGAGTTCACGAAATGTAAAAAGGTTTTTGGATCCAATCAACAACATGAGAGTATTTTGAAAGTCGGTACAAAAAAAAATCTGTAATTTAGGTATAAAAAAATTTGTATTATCTTAAATTCTTAACTAAAAGTTAAGTAAATTTGATGTCATAACTGTATTGTGCGGTTTTATAAAATCTCATGTGCGGTTATTAGTTAGGCGATTAGGCATAAAAGAACTCAGTGAAATCGTGTTTTATCAATATAAGTCTTAGTAAATATAACGTATTGACGTATACGACCACGTTACAAAACAACTCGTCTGTTGCAGCACACAGTATGTTAACGTCCGTTTTTACGCCGCATTCCCGTCGATTATTGTCGATCTCACCGGCGTCGTATCTCGTGTCTACACGAATAGCTGGTCACGTTTCTCGGAACACCGACAAGCTCGAAGGTGTACAGTGACAAACGGCGTCGAACACGACGAGGATGGACAAAGGGGTGCATACGAGCCGAGTCCAGAAAAAAACTTTTGTGAAAGAATATCGAGTCCCAGTGTCGTCTGAGATACATTACCGATTGAGTCCCGAAAGATTTAAATATTATCATCATATCGATTGAGTCCATCATAATATATTTATCGATTACCGACTAACTTTTGAGTACAAAAAAAACATTTTAATACTTTGATTGTCTGTAAGAAATACATGTATTATAAAAAATGTTTTTTTCCGTGTTATTTTGAGACATTTTCTAATTAGTTTGATTGTTGAATAGATAAAAACTTAAGCGATAAATTAATACTCAAATTTATAATTCTTTTCTTCGTAAAATTTCCACTTTTGCTTTTACCCCTCTTTCTTTACAAAAGGCGTTTCGTGTACGAACTCAAATGGTGTATTTCACGTATCCTGATCGTATCTTGACCCATAGAATTTTTCGTTTGCACCCGGGACTCAAATCGTATACCTTTTTTTTCCTCGTTCCGGCGTGAGACTCGATCGGTACACGCCGGTACAAACTCGTCGGGCGAGCGGACGCTATCTATTTGATACCCGGCCACGGCGACGGCGATACTTCCAACAGATTTTCGGATAGAAAGGCACTGCCGTGCGCCGCGCGGAACACAAACGGTATTTTCGCCGGAAAGTCTATACACATAGTCGGTTGTACGGTATACCGTGTACCCGAAATTAATGTAAACTCTAATAATTGTTTTTTCGAGAAGACCTTCGATTCGTGTCTGGTTTTTTTTCAACGGCCCGAAGGAGTTATGGTAAAAATTTTTGAAAAAAAATCTACGTTTGTAAATTGATATATATATATATATATATATATATATATATATATATATATATATATATATATATATATATATATATATTACGTTTACACATTCGATTTAAGACATTTGTTTTTTTTCCTCCGCCGTCGTCTTGATGCGTCTTAATGCGTATTTCGTATATTAATTATTTTGTGCGTTCGAGCCTTGAATAAATTTAAAAACATCGTTCCCCCGACTGTGATTCTTGGCCACGCCACTGAATATACCACGTACACCGTATACGTAAATACATCGTTCAAAGCGTAACACAGTCGTTGTCGCGGTACATTTATACACGTTCGTACGGCCGTCCGCAATCCGTTTCGGATGGCTCGCGGCACACGTGCAGGAGCGCGCGCGCGCGTAAAGTTTACGCGGCTGCACGCTCGATGTAACGCGTACGGGCGCCACATAATAACGCGACATTTTTTAGTTTTAATATTATTATTCCGGACGGTGTTTCCGTCCGTCGGCCGGAGCCGTCGTCGGATGATTGCGGTTCTCGCGGGAAATCTGGTTCACTGAAATATGTTTTCAATTGCCATGGCCGTGTTTTTTCGGCAGCCCCCCTCACGCGCCGACGAACTTTTGGGAATTCCGGCGAAAAATCACCTGTCCAATGTACGCCGAGTGCAGAATGCGTATCGGATGTTTTCAGAGACGCTTCTGGGCCACCGTATTCTTTTGCGAAAATCCTTGATCGGTAGGGTGACAGGCAATGACGAAAAAAAATCGAGAAAAAAAACAAACGCGTCATGGCGAAACCGATACGTTTTTTCGCTTCGTCCGTATATACTACGCGTATATATTACACGATGCGCATGAAGAGAGGCGTGTTTAGGAATTTCGAGAGGGCAGAATTTTCGGTACGGTTTCTTAAGCAGAAAAATCTACGGGTTTAACCCTTCATCTCTTCTAAAGTTTTCTGGAAATCACGGTCAACAGTTAAACTAACGGACGAGAATAATATGATACTGATTGTATAAACTAGGTTCATTAACTTAAAGTTACAAAATAAAATTTTCTATACGCACTGCGCGTTTGGCTCCAACCCTTTTTAACACTGTCGTCGATACGATGATTTCAGCGACAACTATAATGATAGAATATAAATTACGATTACTGATGTCATTTACCGCAACTTGATTTTGTTGTTTTAATATCTTTTTAATAAATTCTAATACAAAAACATCAACATGTTACATGATAAATGGAGAGGAGCTGGACCGCACGAACCCCTCTCTGTAATCACGACCACATGTATCTGCAATAACTCACGTGTCTGCGCGTGTAATTATCGTCTTCGTATTTTCCTTTACTTGCACGTGCTAAGTAGATCAACTACTTTAATTTTCGACCTCGAAATCCTCCTATACGTTGTCATTTTTCATTTATTCCACACGTCCTCTTTCTCTCCTCTCGAGCCTACTTATAAACGGTTTTCGTCAATTTTTCTCCGTCCGTCCTTTACTTTTATCTCGCCAATGTTTTCTTGACTATATACCTATCATTTTTATTCCTCTCTACATACTCGCACCATTTTCCCCCTACTGCGCACGATATTCTTCTTATATATTTATTTCTAATTCGGCCTGATCTATTCGCATTACATATCCACCACTAAGTCCTCTTCACTGTAAATTAGAATCTCATGTCGTCCCTTTATTTGTCTTCGCCCAACAAACAAACCAGTCATTCGCAATAGCTGTTTTCACGACAGTTTTACGATGATTCATTCTCACCCTCGACAATGGCGATTCGATTCATGCAGCCACACCCGATTCTCATTCTGCTACATATTGATATGTCTTCTAAAACGTCTCCATTGTATTCTGACGTCCTTAACTCAACCTTCTCGATTTGATTTACACACGACGTCCTAGTGTTACTCCGAGGCGACTTCCGCACATTCTAACCTCTCTTCTAATCCTGCGATATCTAGAAATACCACGCGCCTCCGCCTCGGAATCACTCTCAGTCCGTTTCCCCGCGGCTTTGTGGATCATACACACTAGGTTTTATTACTATATATATATATATACGTGGCAATGGTGACCGCAATTCGTTTTGTACGGCTCGGAATACACGTGAGAGGTGCTGGCGCGCGCGTGTATGTAAAAACGTGTATTATATACAGTTTACCATACATGCCCGACACACGATGCGTACACGACGAGAGCGCCACATAATAACAATATTATCATTATTATTTCCCCCGGTCTCGGTCCTTCCGTCCGCCCGACCGGCCATTCTCGAGGGATTGCGGTTTGGCGGTAGTATGCGCGTACTATGTTATACGCGCGCACACACAGGTACGACCTACAGGCTACAATTATTATTATTATCGTCGTATGATGTACTGCACAGCCGCGTGCGTGCGTCGTGTGTAGCGTGAACAAGCGCTTTTTGTATACGGTTCGGCGCGCTGCGGTCGCGCCTGCGGAGACAAGAAAAAAATATATAAAAAAATAAATAATAATAACAACAAAAACAAAAACGAAGCGTGCGATACGACAGCGCCGTCGGAACTCGAATCGGAGACGGAACGACGGCGGGAAATGATGGTACGTTATGCCGTACTATATGAACTACGACGTGGCGCGCGCACGGCAGCAGCGACGAAGGTACACCGCGATGGCCCCGAAAAGGCGTTTTCATAACGTCGTCGTGCGTCGGCCACGGCGCGTAAGTATAATAATCACCCGGAGACAACGAAGGGCCCGCGTGTGTGTATGTGTGTGTGTGTATGCTCGAGTGTGTGTTCGTGTGTACTCGTACGCGCGTTAAATCACGACGTCGAGTGTTTCTCTTCTTTCGTGTGACCCTTTCCCACGACGGAAAAAACGACTCCGAAAAGATTTTTCGCCGGCCGCACGTCGCTCGAACGAGGAGGGATTCATTAAAATACATTTTTATTTTTATTTTTTTTTAGTTTTTCGTTTCGTAAACACACGAGCGAGCGCGCGCGCGCGTGCAAACGGGTAAGACAACGTATATTATGTTGTAAAGTATTATAAAACTCGTTCCATTGTCGAGGAGAGGAGAAAAAAAAAACCCGCCACCGCGGAGCGCGCACGTTGTTACGATACAGTCGTCGTACCGTACCGTGCGGCGTACGACTAGTTTACACACGCACGCACGCGTACGACGTATACACACGGTATAACCGAGTGTCGAGAGATAACTATATAACGACTTAATTATTTGGACCGCGAGGCTGTAGCGGTGCATTGTTGTGGCGGACCGGCGATAAATTTATACACGCGCGCGCACGCACGCACACGAGTAACATCCCAATCCGGTTATCCGTCCGTCTATCGCGTGTACCTATATACTATGCGCGCATCTATATAATACGTACATATAATGTGTGTGTGTGTGTGTGAGAGAGATGTTCTACGTATATCACGTGGAGGTGGAGTAGGTATATATTATAATTTATATCGTTATATGCGCACACACACGCGCGCGCGCGCGTGCGTAACAATAATTAGTCGCGTCCGTCGGTATATACTATGTGAATTATTATATTCGATATTATAATAATAATAATAATATTGATGATAATAACGATTTAATTATTATTGTTATTATTATTATTATTATTATTATTATAACACGCGGCGTGCGTATAATAATGATATTATGCTATCGTGTATGTGTGTGTGTGAGTACGCGGAGGATGCGGCGTATTGATGAGTTATTGCCGGCCGACGCAATCAATCGCGGACGCGCGCACGATATAATATCCACGGTGTACGCGTACGAGATAACTGCGTACAATACGACTGCGGCGTACCGATAATATTTCACGAAACGTTTCCGGTCGTCGCGGCGGCGGCGGCGTGCGCTAACCGCCCGGCCTGTGATAATAAAGTCGTGCGAGAGGTGTGCGCGCGTGTGTCCGGGCGAAACGACTCCACGTCCGACCGGTCGTGATGGTTTCGGCGGAGGGTACCGGCACAGTGGTCGTCTACGGACGTGAGACCTTTGCGCACCGCGTAAACGCAGAACCACGTTGGACCCCTGTGCGGGACGTTTAAAATTGGCTTTCGTCACGCGATTTTTCGAATTTTCCGTCGTGTGCCTGGAAACGATATAGGTACGTGAAGTTCGTTATTTCCAAAAGACCGTCGATATCGTTTTATACTTTTATGGTTTCGCGTAAAACGTATTTTTTAGGGATGGGTTCTCGAACTCTTCAAACTCTTGAACACCTCGAACCTTTAAAAAGTTCGAACAGTTCGAAGTTCGAGAAAAAAGTAAGATCGAATTCGAATTCGCGAACATCTCGAATAGTTCGAGTTTAGCATGTTCGAATTTTCGTATTACAATGTTTAAAAATTTATAGTTTAAAGTCACTTTTCAATTTTTAATATTTAAACAGTTTTAACTATAAAGCAAAAAGTATAATTACTTAAATTTTACCTATATTGTCAATATTGTATCTTTCATTTCATGGTTACATAAAGAGTAAATAATAAAAATTTTAACATTTTTTTATTAAATACATGCTTAAGAATATTAAAATGTATTGTTTTATTGAAGATTTATTTATAAGTTAAAGTTAATGAGTCCTAATGTACTAGTAAGATGTTACTAAGTCAAACATTAATAACTGATATTATATTTTCTGTATACATTTTTTCGCATGGTAATTACTTGTCCAAAAGGTTGGACCAGCAACTTTTTGAAATCAGATTTTTATCGATTAATAATACGACTATTATTGTTATTAATGTTAAATTTTCAAATGTTTTAATTTTTTAAAGTTCGAATAAAATTCAGATTCGAGTTCGAACAGTTCGAGAAAAAATGGTAGTTCGAGTTCGAAAAAAATTATGTTCGGTCTATCCCTAGTATTTTTATATACGTGTCTGAAAACAAGCCGATTTTTTCGATTTTCGTATTTGGCGTTAAGCTTTTAAACGACCGAAACAATATCACAGAGCCCGCGCAGCAGCTGCCGAGTAAGCCCGAAAGGGTCACAACAACGCTACTGAGCCCTTGAGCACTCACATAGTTATATTACTCTTTATACAAATACAAGCTACCCGACTTTCGGTTTGAATACGAAATTCAGATTGTTATTTTTACATAATATATTATTGGTTATTGAAATTTGAAAATGCTTGTGTAATAATATGGCCATTTTACATACAGATAAAAGGATTTGCCGGTGCAGTTATTTTGGTGTAACCCCGAATCGAACTGCAATATTGTAGGTACATCGAAATGACGTTACTATCGGGGGCACATTTTGAGACGGTGTACGGACTTAGCCGAACCTTTTTCTGATAAATGTATGTACGTTTCACGCAAGGTTTTTAGATTATTAATTATTATTATTTAGACTATAATCTAAAAACCTTGCGTTTCACGTACCTATATATAGGGTATGTTGCTTTCAAATCACTGTATGATGTTAACACAGAATCTTCAAATTAATTTATTGTACTGTATATACAATGTACTGTAAAAATACAATTTACAATACAAATCACAACATAACTAAGTGCTGCTATTCTTTGCGAACTGCAAATGCGTGCGGTCGACAATTACATACTACGTATATCCTAATAGGAAAAAAACAAATATTTACTAAACGGTTCTTATATTGAAAAATAAAAGTGTTCAGATAAAATTTGCTGATGTATCTCGCATAGCTACGATACATCTTGTACTTTCAAACTATAATAATTATTGTTACTAAATAATGCAACGGTTGATATACCTACAAATAAGTTATACAATAATTACTTATTTAATAATTGTATTTGTTTGTTTGAAGATCATTACTTATTTATTGCACTTTTGAAGGACTTTAAGGCAGTTTACAAGTAAATGGTTTATCCTTTTTAGTTTATAATAATTTATAATATGCTATTTGGTATACATCTTATTATTTATACCGCATACCGGAGCAGGAACAATCGGTGTCCGCATATGTGAGTAGTACCGATAACTGAACTGTGTATAAAATACGCGTACAATAGCATATTTAATGAATAACGTGTCGGTCACAATTATTGTTATGATAAAATCGATCGATTTATTGAACAAAATTTGAGTATGGAATTTTGACGACGAGCACAGTTTGTCTAAAATATTATTTAATTCAAATGTGAATTCGTAATTCTCCACAGTTTTCGGTGTACGAGGGGTTATGGTGAAAACGACGAATGATATTGTCGACCGAAATTATAGAATACATCATTCGATCGCATTACGATTCGTAACGCTACGCAGAGTAACGCAAATAGCATGTCAGCCCCTGAAAAGCCGCTCGGCTGACTTATGGAAGCATTTATTTTTTATTTTTTTTTTAATAGTATAAAAACGTTACTCGAGAGTTTCGTATCGAAACGCCTTTTTCCACAGTGGTATTTTCGTAATTATTTGTAATTATTTTATCTCGCGATTCTTACTCAAATAAAACGAAATAAATAATTCACTTCGAAAAGCCCAAAGCTTGCAGCGGCGTAGGATACGAGAGCTCTTAAATAAACTTAAATAAACTTTTATAAAAAGTAATTATATTACGACGCATACTCGAATAACGACAGACGTGATTAAAATATAATTAACAATATCAAACGACACAACTTTTTAATAACACCGGAAAGTCTCGTTGTGTACAAACGATTATTATTTACCATTGACCGAGAAACGGCGTACACCTAGGCCCAGGGTTCACGACGAACGAGATCAAAACAAACGTATTTTCATGACTTTCTCCGCGACGGGAAGACCGGGGGTTTTAATTCTCGACCCTTGACAAACGAGCTGTTCGTCTGGCGCGAAAGTACAATACCATCGCTATTAAACTACGCCACTCGGGCCACACCGCAGCGACCGAGTATACCTACTATATTATACGCACCTACTTGCACACTGTGTATACGTGTACGAGAGTGTCCGTGGGTGTTAGCGTTAACGCGGTATACACAAACATATATATATATACGAGTACGATTTACCCGCAGTGCACGACGTTCGTGAAATTGTTCATTTGACTCGGGGTTCGCATCACTTCCTACTGCCTGGAAAATCTAATTTCACGCACACTCGTGTGTTCGGTCAGCGTTTATAGTCGGTTTGTCGTTATACGGCCGCAGTGACTACACACCGAAAAGTTCAACGATCGTCCGTCGTGATGGAAAACTTTCGATTATACGTTGACGATGAATGTTTATTATGCACTTATGACACATTATAATTTGTTGTTTTTTTTAAAAATATTTAACGATTTTGACAATATCAAATGTGAAATGACAACAATACACTTGCGATAATTGGAAATTCCAAAAGTGTAAAACGAAAACGAGGTGAGGCACCGTGGGGATATCTCATTAAAATACTGTTTGAGGATGCGAGGTGTGTATGTGTGTGTGTGAGTGTGTGTAAGTCATGTGTATCACATCCGTACTCTGAGATCGTCTGCGTACGTCTTATGACGCTGAATTCACGTCCCAGTACAAGACACCTGCAATTATCGTAAATAAAAAGAGACGGCCGCGTGCAGTTGCTTATAGATAATATTTATTATTTATTCGTGTTGTTTACGACGACGTTAATCTATGTATTGGCCACGGTTTATCTTAACGTCTCTATCGGTGCCGTTTAGCCGTATATATACAGCATCCGATCCAATACCTCTTCACATATATTTGTGTGTGTGTGTGTGTGTGTGTGTGTGTGTGTGTGTGTGTGTGTGTGTGTGTGTGTGTGCGCATACACTTAGTGTATTGTGTAGTAAATCGTAGTCATATATTGTGTAGTTGGTGTACTAGTAGTAGTAGTAGTAGTAGTAGTAGTAATGGTACATATAGTATAGTAGTGCGCGACGGCGTCGTGGCTTTCCGGACGATTAATAATAATAATTAAAAACAATGGCGGCCGCCGGCGACCGGTTATGATGTATGCATATTATTATTATTATTATTATTAATATTATCATCATTATTATCGCAGAACCGTAAATTGCAGATACGCGAATACCAAAATACGAATAGCAAAACCAACCGTGCGTTTTGCGCCAATGCGTTTGCCTATTATTATTAGAAATGCCGTCGGTAAACGCGAGTGTAGATTACTAGTTGGTATACAGTCATAGAGCTACTGCAGCAGAAATACAATATTACCGACTATAATACCTAATATTTATATTTATATATGGGTCGATCTACAAAAAAAGAATGTAGAAGATAAAGCCGCAGTGGAGTGGACTTCGGAAAACCGGAAAACCGACCGCAGTACGGGGCTATAACAAATCACTAAATAGTAGGCAGGTGACGTAAACGCGGCAGGGTAAAGGACATAGTTAAACTTCCGACCCTTCGTCATTATTATTGTTGTATTTTATTCAAATGGGGTGGAAACGCCACTATATTGTTTATCACTTATGCGATTCTGTACTTTATCACATTCAAAACGTCAAACCTAGTGTTACTAGCAAAATTGTTTTAAAAAATGTATCAATAGAAAATATTACATTTTGACAATCGATCAAATTAAACATTTTTCATTCAATTTATTGTAAAACTGCAGGCACAGTTTGAATAAACAAACTGAATTTTTCGAATTCCCTATGTTTTGAGAGACAAAAAAAAGCCAGTAAAAGGATATGGGTAGAAATTTCGTTTATAGTTCCTTTGGTCTTCGGACAAGATATTTGAGATGGGTCTATTAAATTTAAAAGAAACGATAAATAATATCTAAAGTTATACATCAATATAATAATATGCGATTTACACAGTTCATTGTTTTCAGTCTAATTATTGATGGTTTTTTATTATCAAACCCTCAAAAATATTGAAATTCATCTAGTAGAAAATTGTCTTTACCAAAAGATTTGAAAAATATTTTTCTATCGATGTTCCGAGTTTCATAAATACTCGATCGGTCAATTATTATGTATAAACATTTAAAGAAGCAGTTTTATAATATTATAATAGTCAATACCTTCGTCCAACCACTAAGAAAGCGTTCATAAAAAAACCCGGGCCAACGATTTTTGAGATTTCTCCAGTATCGTTAATTAAGAATTTAAGAGAAGTTTCATTAAATTTTTAGGTTTCATTAAATTAAATTTTATCAAAAATTTAAAATTTTATCCGATAAAAACATTTGGAAAATAAGATGTTTTCAAAATTTTACTTTTAGCCTGAAATGTCTTAAAAATCTTTCAAGTTTTCACAAACGTGTTAACGATGGAAAGAGAAATCCGACTTGATGTCCCTGTGTTCGTCTACGCGTTATTTCCCGATTTCAAATCCGTGATTGTATTTTTAAAGGTTCGCGTGTAAAACACGTGCCCGCGGCCGTTTAGATGAAAAATTAAAATTCATCGCGGACGGCCAAGTTTTCGGGTGGCCGAAAATCCCGTGCGCCAACCCAGTGTCCGGTCAACATCTGCGCTGCCCGGCCGTTTTCGTCGGGTCTGCGTTTTCGTGAAAATGAAAAGCGAAAATCCTCACCGGCCGCGGGACTATCGGACACGCGTCGGTGTCATCGGCTTCGCATACCTGTGCTCGGTGCGGCGGTCACACAGATGAAACGCTCGGGACTGAGAGTGATTTCTGTGCGGTACGCGGCCGACGATGCGCGCGACGCGGCGTCAACGACAATAATAATAATAATAATAATAATAATAATAATGATAATAATGGTATTGCGATGACATTGTGTCCCGTGACCTCCACGACGCCGCCGCCAACGTGTGTAGCCGAGTCTGCCTGAGTCGTTAAATCATGACTGCGTATAGTTCGGTCTAGAACGGAATCCGACGTAATATGTCATTTCGACCCGTTTAATACGATAATATAACAATGCGCTGCGCTCGTACCGCACGCGTTCACGTACGTTGTGCGTATTTTTCACGCGTATTTATCTGTAAGTACGTCGGACGCTACGATGACCGTGTGCAGTGTGATATGCGTGAGCGTGGGACATTAGAGCGCACGGGGGTGGCTTCAGGAGCCAAGTCCCTCACGAGAATTTTCTGATTTTCGTTTTACTTGTATTGAACGTTATTACGGTAAAAAAGTACGTGCTTCGCACCATGAACCAGATATAATGGTGCAAATTGGTGAATTGAGTTTTAGAGATACGATAGATCATTTTTTTTTTTAGCCGAACGATTCTGAGCAAAGCTTCAGTATGAAAAAATAAACCGTTCATATTATAATACGTATATTATATTTTATCGTTTTTTGTCAAATTTTAGGGATTTTTTTTTTATCTGACCTGTTTTAAGTTTTCCTGTTGGACAAATGAAAATTTTTTTCACCAAAAATTTCAACAAATCTCGTTCTGTCTGTATCCAAAGAATCGTAATAACTGGATCGTCCAAAAATGTTTCATACGTGTTTTGAAGTTGAAAACTGATATTAAAACAGTCTATTTCGTAGAAATCGTATGATTTATTTAAACGAGTATAATAATTTATTTATTCTAACGATCATAAAAAAAAATCCTGTGTCACGAGTTTTGAAATTTTAATTATCGTCAGTTAAGTGCACGAATATGATCGTATTAAAAATTAGAGCTTAACTTAAAAAAATAAAGATAATTTCAAAGTTACATTTTCAGCCAAAAGTTGTCAATTTTTTTAAACTCTCGTATATTACGTATGTATCAATATGCCATTAATATGTGGTGAAAATTTCATGTTTCTAGCAACGTTACTTTTCGAGTTATAACTTAATAACTAAGGTTTAGTGTAAGTGCCGTTTACGACAAATTTTATCGTTTTTATTTGGTTATTCGGCAGTTTCCCTCGAGCCAGTTTCAAAACTATTTAGAAGAGAAAAAAATGAACTCTCAAAGTACCGTTTAAACACGATTCCTGATCTATAGAGTAGCTGGATGAAACTTTTAAACAAAGTCAAGTGTACCTAAAAGTGTCTCAAGACAAAAAAAATCAACATCATTGTAAAACCGATAGATCCGTCGCTTCACTCGGAATCTAAAATTATAATAATCCAACCGATACACCAGTGGTGAAAATTGAATGACGTCATTTTAATAAAAGAATTGACGCGGATGTTAAATGTTAATTGTCAAAAACTAGGGACTATATATTATATAGTTACCGTGTAATACCGTGACGGTATGACGGCAATAATTGGACAACGTGTAAGCAAAAAGTCGTACGAGGAGCGTCGGTGTGAGTATTTTTAAGATCGTGTAATTTATGATTGAACAAAGTTCATTTTTCGTGATATGATTTGAAATACTATTGTGCGTTGTAGCTATGTATGTAGTATATGCTTATAATAGGTCACGCGCTTTGATTATAAGTAGACATTAAATGGGAACATTAAAAAAAAAAAAATCGTAGTAGATTTCATTATTATTAGCAGGGCTCGGAACTTTATGCACTAAAAAACTATAAAATATGTGCATACGTATGCACTAAAAAAACTCAAATATGCAGCATAATATGCAACTATTTTTATTGTAAATATTCATATAAAAGTAAAATTATGAAAAAAAAATTATTTTAATATTTATTCATTTAATTTTTAAAAATGTACAAATCTCTCATGTATTTGTCTAACTAAAATGTTAAAATACCAGCAGTAATCGACCATCCAACAAACAGCCGGTCATTAAGATTACGAGATCCAACTTATTTAACGATACCGTGGCATGGCACGTGCTGTGACAGCTCTTGGTATGAATAAATATATTTTTATTCTCGAAAATTTTAAAATTAAATACTGGGCCAGTGAAAACAAAACTGAAATTAATACTAGGTACAACATAGTTAAATTTATTAATAATAAATTATAAGCATAAAATATGCATTAATAGGCTTAAATTCTTTTAATATGCGAAATCATATAAATTTAGTTAAATTATGCAAAAATATGCAACATAAACTTTTGTATTTCAATTGTATGGACCATGAAACGAATTTGTATCAAATCAAATTTTGAATATGCAGCTTCCTGAAAAACATGCAATTGCATAAAGTTCCGAGCCCTGATTATTAGATAATATATCTGTGTGTCAGGCCATTTTTTAAGTATGTTTTCTGTGTCCAAATGGACACCCAGTCAATTTAGTCAAATTAGTCGAACACTCAGTAGAGAAATAATTGATCCACTGGATGTCCTACTGTCCTCTATCCGAATAATGCTACTGTAGAAAAAGGTTACAGGTTTAAGTCCTGAGCTTTTATTCAAATTAAAAAAATAAAGTTCAAAAGATTGATTCGAATTCGGTCAGCTTAAGAAAGAAAAAGAAGCGTACAATAGAAAAATGGATCTTGGTAGGTAACGTTTGTAGTTTGAAAAAAATGATGTTCTCTCTAACATATTAAAATATTATGATTTAAGATTATGATATAATTTTAAAGGCATTTTCAAATACACCATTAATTATCATCATTTTTTCAAGAAAAACAATTTATTTAAATCAAATAATTATTATTTTATAATTTAAATATGTAATTTATAAATAAAAGTTAAAACTTTATTAAGTTTTGTTTTTATTATGCAAGTTGTTATATTTTATTTACTATGAAATATAATGAAATATTTAATCTGAAGAAAATGATTTCGGTTCATATCTACTATGTATGATTAGATACATTTTGCTCTTTAAAATGTTGCAATGAATTTATGATGATTTTAGGAACTTAGTAGTAATGATACTGTTTCAGATATCAGAGATGTATAATTAGACGAATAGAAATTGTTTTGTAACATAATATTAAATTTTAGGTAAATACTCGTATAGGCAATTCTCCCTCTGTTCGGAGAGTAACTAGGGAGATCACTGAGTAAGGGAATGGGGTATTTCTACCAGTAAATTTGGTTTTAAGGGCAGAGGGGTGGACACGCAGGGGTCAATCGCTAAAAAATGGCCTGCTGTGTGTTGTATTAGAAACGGAGCGCGGAGAGAACATTTTTTTTTTTCAGACGTTTATATTACTCTCACGAGTGGTTCGTCGCGTAGTCAGGGCCACAAGGCTCCTCACAAATAATTTCAAACGCTATTATTTTCGCCTGTGGACACGGGACGGGCGTGTTGCTATTTTAACGTCACACGACGACCATGCGGTTTCCTGAAAACACCGCGTCGGACCGGTGTGTAGCGTGTGCGGTTCGTTTTCACGCGATGACCGTACAACAACAACGACAATAACGCGTGTCGTACATTGTTTTCATTATCGCGTGAACCATGCACATCTGCAAAGTGTCTAGACTCTAGAACGTCTCGAACCCGCAGTCGCCGCACAATGTTTTTCCGCGACCTAACGTCGCGTTTCGTTCCCGAAGGGGGTAGAGGGCGATTATAACGGATGACAGTTTTTTCCTTATTTATGGCTCACGAGATTTTCGCTTTGTATAAGAAAATGGACCGAGGCCAAAAAAAAAAAAAAAGTTGAAGAAGATCTCTGTTGTTGAGGGCTTAACCCCAAATTAAAACTCGGGTTTTTATTTATTATTTTTTTCCCCGGTGTAACGTCACTTTTACAAGAACAATATCAAATTAAAGTTGGATTTATTTCAAAAAAATTTTCCAGGCTCTCCGAACTATTCGTCATCGAAACACGCCCTAGTCAGTGAAAAATATTGTCTGATATACAGACGGTATATCGAACGAACCACGACCAGGTTAAAATTTAACGAATTAAACTAGTTGAAAAAAGTATGAATTCGAATGAAATTTCAGATTTGAGCTCTTAAATGTATTTCTACATAAAAATTTCGATTACCTGCTTCAAACTCTCTAGTTTTGACTGAATTAAAAATATCTACCCAGTTTCTATAACGTTATCAGCACGACTGAAACACGAAGTATTTACAAATAAAAAGTAGTCTTTCAAACGAATACTGCATTCATGGATGCCGTGATTATTTTCAAAACGTTAATACATAATTATAATTTATAATAAATATTAATGAAATTCACAATCCATAAGTTATTCTAATCGTTTGAAAAATTGGATAGGTAACAAAACTTCTTACCAGTTACATAATTGTAACCCCCCCCCTCATTGGCTAGAGGATATCGATTATATTCCATTCTATAGCTACATCATCTTTTAGACTTCTGAGTTCAACAATTTCCACAAAAATCTCTTCCGGTTTGTAAAGTGCCGACGAACCAAAAAACATTTTCGACGAGGCATCGATCATTTTAGTGTTCGGTCCACACGGGCGAGCTAGCATAAAAAGCCCGACAGCGATTCGAGGTTTGTTTGTTCGAGCAAAATATATTGTTTACTATCGGTACGCGAATCGACAGAATTACACCGAAAACCAAAAACAGATTTCTGATTGGTCGTTATTCCTACAATTTTTATAGCGGTTTAATAATGTAACGCTTCCGATGCGATGATTTATTTAAATTTTTATTATCATTGCAATAGTAATTGAAGAGTAAACCGGAATGAAAATATTTGTATTTGTTCGCATCCGATCGATGTTTGCAAAAACATTTTATTTTCAGAAGACGTTTTATCGCATCAGAAACCGGAATAGAGATATTTTTATTTTCACGTCTCCGATATACAGGTAGGTATAGGTGTTTGCAAGAACGTTTTACTTTTTCCGTTTTTTAAGTTTTACTACGTCGGACCGGCTTGGTCGTATCGTATTGGTACCTATTTAATTTGTCTGGCGCACCAGCAAGCCCGACTAACACGTTGCCGTAAAACCATTACAGGCATTTCTGAATTTCATCTACATCCACATCGAATCGTCACCGGTTCCTGGTCCATCACTAATATAATTACTGCTAAAAAAAAAAAAAAAAAACCGATAAAAATCCGAACAAAACTCGATCAGCTTGCCGAATGTCCGCACTACTTGTGCTCTCGTTCAAAACCACACAACCACATCAGCCCACTCGTAAAATGTCTCTTCACTACCTGATAGCCTCAACCGCAGGCTAAAGCGGAGTCGACCCGGGGGATTCCTATACCCACCTACCTAATTAAAGGAATTCTGTCGGGTGGCACCGATGGGTGGTGCTCTTCCACCTGTCACGGCTGTCTCCTTCTTTCCGGTAGGAAAATCACTGATTGCACCATTCTCGAACGCATTGTAATCATTCACAATACACATTACACTGTTGGGTATTCGAGTGATTCGACAAAACAACTGGCACTTTATGTAAAATTGCAATGTCAACTTAACCATTTGTCTTCAACGAGTACACAAATGTGATTGTGTGCACTGTGATTAATGTTGTCTGCAGTATATAACTTTTAAAAACAAGATTTGTCGTAACATACTCAAACACACACACACACATAAAATAATATAACGTTGAAATAAATGTATAATATCTGCTGTCATCTCATTTTTAATTCATTTTATTATTATTTGACTGTATAATAATTAAGTATTTGTAAAAATGCACGAATGATGAATCAACTTTATTTATTTGATTCAAATGTACAATATGTGTTATTTTCAATCGAATCCGAAAAAAATTTCATGCCGTAAGTACGTTGTACAGTTGAACTTCGCACTGGTTCGTAATATCAGTAGCATTTTTGTGATCAAACAAAATGTAATTCTGGTTTAAAAACAAATCAATGACGCCGCCGGGAGTACTGAATACTGCTCAGATAAAACGAGAACGGGAGAAATGCATTCGGCCGAGTTTCTCCTCGGAGTTTATTTCCGTGGCAATGGCATACCAAACCGTACACCCATTTAAGTGGTTGGAGATTCGAGAAAGAACTGTACGGGGCTCTGTTATTACTATGTGTTACGGTAACGCGAGTAACACTGCGGTCGCAGACCGTCGAAACGAACCAACCAGATCGGAAAGTCCGGTCGGCCGACGGTTCGATTAGGATTTAAGGAATAATACGTTCTGCCACTATGCTTTACGGTAACGAGCGTCCTCTGCGTCCGTAGGTCGTCAAAACTGACTAGATAAGACGGTCCGATCAGTCGGCCGCATATAAGATTAGGATTTAAAGTAGTATAAAACCGAATAAACCTCGCTATTGGAGTGTAACATAATGTGTATTATATTTTTTTACGTTATATCTCATTTGCCATTAATTAAAATTAATATCCATCCAATATTGTGTGTTCAATAATTGTAATGATTTGCTAACCTGTATCACGTTATTTATAAACTCAAACGTATACTGTACTTGAACCTATGGCGTAAATTTAACAGTAAATAAAGTAAATAAAAATACAAATACTATAGTTCGGAGATTGTTCTCTTATTTTTTTACCATTTACTCGTCAACCGGGGGAAAAAGGGGGGGAGGGGGCAGACGGTCGTTGGAAAAACTTAAAGCGTCGCCAATGTTAACTGGTCCCGCGCGATCGTCGCACCGTAAACAATTATTATATTTACACAGTCGTTGCTTGTAAAACACGCGTAATAGTAATCGAATGCGATTCGTATTTTATCATAACAGCGCTACGGTTTCTGTTATTAATAACGGTCATAAAACGATTTACACCTACGTGCGCGGGTATCGTAATTATACGTCCGAACGCGTTTGTTTAGACGCTGCAGCAGCGCTACAACACCGGCCGCGTCTTTTTACGACGTCGTTTATTATACGCATGTGTTTTTCTTTTTACGATTTCGTTCTCGATATTACGGGTCGAAAACAAAAAAAAATAAAAAATAATAATAATAATAACAAAAAATCATCGACACACTCGTATCGCGCGCGTGCGCACACCACACACTGTGTCGGAGATCCAATAATACCTGCGGCCGGTATACGAACGAAGATGATAATTAGGGCTCGGACGTGTATAATATTACATGTATTGAAAAAAAAAAAAGTGAAAACATATAAATACATACGGGTGCGTCGTAAAGATTTCCCTGCGATCGAAAGTGTTTGACCACCAGATTATAATCTGGTCGGAGATAAGTGGATTTCTGTTTCAATGTAATATTTTATTTTAAACTTTTATCTTTTTTTATTTTCGCATTGAACGAATGACAATAACGAATCAAACACAAAACACGTTTCGATTAACAAATTTTTTAAAAGACAAATATGATTCGGGTAGAATATTGTCTCGATTTATAAAGCGTTCAATTTAAACATACCGTCCAATTTCACATATACGAGTTGTTGTAAATCGAATTTGCCTTGAACTTATGCATACGGATTTTCTTTAAGTATGAGAAACAGTATCGATACGAGAGGAATCGATGTCGTTGTTGTTGAGTAATTAATTTTCTCGTCCGATCGCAGTCAAATCATTTCTGACGTCCACTCCGAGATGCGGATGTTTTACATCAACGACGCTAATGACTTCTCGAATACGAATGAGAGTGGCGACGGTATTTTTATACTAACATCGTCGGAAACGCGACTTAGAGAGACGAGGGTGTGCGTGTGTGTTCTTAATCTTTCCTTTACTACTCCTTTAATACGACTAAACCACTAAGATCCGTGTATTACCTTAGAATTACGAAACGTATTTACGTTACAATGTAATTTAAATATGAAAATACGTATTTTTATTGTTACAGATAATTTTAAGATACTTCCTGATACAAATACAGTTGTTGTTATACATCATTGTTATCACAACCGGCAGTGGGACATTTCATAACGAAACAGCTACAAAAATGTACTGTACTCGTTATACAAGGTTTGACAGCCGAATGAAGTTAATGACAAATTATAAAATAAAGTATCATCATCGCACGTGATTTATTAAAAAAAAAAAAAAACAATGTTTTCACAAAACTCGAACTCATATCGATCATAAATCAGATTTAATTATTGGTGTAATTTTAAAATATGCACTCGTTACATTTAAGTTTAAAATGATATGGCAAGAGGACATTTTTTAACGGTGTACTATAATGTTATTTCATCGTACTTATACCGTTATGTCGTACCTTCTTAAAAGGTTATACACGACATGACATCAATACAATAGTTTATTGTAACGTTGTAACTGTCGATTGTATTCGTAATACAATCTTTGTATACACCTGTTTCACTGAAAAACATTTTAGCAATACCATCTGAATAGTTATGAAAATATGTACGAATGTAGATGGATTCTTCAGACGATTCACTAGTAATCGGTTTACCAGTTTTACAATGCTATACGACAATAGTCAGCCCTTGTTCGACTTCACATATTTCACTAAACCTATACCTATATTTTACACATTTTGCTATAGTCCCGTTTTTGTCACATATTCAAAGAAATTTGATAATTTAGACTAATATGCTATTGATTTTGTCGGCGGCCCACTGCGAAATAACTAGTTATCGGCTGAAAATTAGATCAATTCGTATAAGATGATTTTAAAATCAATATTTTCCCCTATTATGATTAATGATTATTTGTTTTCAAAATATCCATGAATTTCGATCAATCGTGTACTATTAATATATTAACATATTTACCAATTTATGTATTTGTTAATTTTGAAGGTGGGTTACTCTAGAGCAGGTGTGGCCAAACTTTTTTTGGTCACGATCTACTAAAAATATACTTGACCTTTGAGGATCGACTTTCATAGAAAATTTTGTAGTTAAAATTGTACAGATAAAACTTATCGACAATTTATTCACTACCACCTCGATTAATTTTCGTGCGCGTGTCCCTAAAATTAAATTCCAACATGATCGACTTTGAAATTGTCCGCGATCGACCGGTCGATCGCGATCGACCGTTTGGCCGCCCCTGCTCTAGAGCGGTGGTTCTCAACCTGGGGGGCGCGCCCCCCTAGGGAGGCGTGACAAAATTTCAGGGGGGGCGTGAAAATGTTGAAAAAAAACACGAAAAATGAAAACGTTGCCATTTTCTACGCCGTACCTTGCCGGTGTGTTGGTCGCCTCCGCGGTCGATTAGTAGATATACATTATACACCGTTTTCTTCCACCTACCTCTGCGAGTCTGGCTTTTCGGCGCTTGCTTATATAAAATCGAAATATCGAGCACGATTGGACGTGGAGAGTGATTTGAGATGCGCATTATCACAGATGTCGCCAAACATAAAAAAATTGATTAAAAATAAACAGGGCCAACCCTCTCATTAATTGTATTTTTAATAATAGTTAATATTAATTTTAAATAATAATAATATATTTTTTTTGTGCAAATAAATTCATTAAAAAATAAAAATAAAAAAATTGATTAAAAATAAACAGGGCCAACCCTCTCATTAATTGTATTTTTAATAATAGTTAATATTAATTTTAAATAATAATAATATATTTTTTTTGTGCAAATAAATTCATTTGATATTAAAAAAACGTCATTGAAGTTGTATTCATATTAATCCAACAACCAACATTAAAGTATAGTTAACATATAAATGTTATGCATATATCAATATTATAGTAGTGAGGGGGGGGGAGGCGTGAACATATAAAATAGTTTGAAAGGGGGCGTGGACCTCAAAAGGTTGAGAACCCATGCTCTAGAGTAACATTTTTATCGCGCTATTACCCACAAGACCATAAATAAATCATATCAGTGTAAAACGTATTTTGAGATTTTCAGTACGTAAATGTTTTGGAGACGTAAATACATATCTCGGTATAGTGAGAACGCGTTTAGATGTAAGCCTGTTAGTGATTATAACACGTCGTTTCAGACCTGACCGCTGACGTGATGACTCTGGAAAAGAAAAAATCAAGACGAACCGGATCGCAAAAGTAAACTGCACACGAGTATACCACAATAGATACTCATGGAGCGTACACAACAAACACACACCCGTACAAGTTGGCGTTATACCTCGTACACAACTATATACGCCTTTCGGAATATGTATATATTTTAATTGGACCCCGAGTGTTTCTCGGTCGGTGGACTGCGGCGGAACCGCGTGCAACAGTACGCACCACACTGCGTCTGTGGCTCTCCGCCGCGTACGTGTACACAATGTGTAATAATACGCTACGACGGCGACTACGACTGCAGCAGACCACTATCATTGTGCAGACGACTGTTACAGACTACAACTACTTCTGTGGCCGCGGTCGTGGCGGCGGTATTCCGTATACGCCACGTGTCCATGAATTATGACTACTGTGTGTGTGTGTGTGTGTGTGTGTGTGTGTGTGTGTGTGTGTGTGTGTGTGTGTGTGTGTGTGTGTGTGTGTGTGTGTGTGTGTATGTGTGTGGGTTTGAGTGTAAAAGGCGGACGGACGAGTTACGGCTGCACTCTGATTATAAGTTCCCGAGAATCGACATTTGAATCGCGGTTCCAAGCTATTTTACGAGATTTCTATATTGTTTGAAATTACCGAAATAGATAAATGGATTAAATATAAGCGGACTTAAAACATCCGTTCGCGTAGTTGTATCCGAGAGTATGCAAGCCATTTGCTCAGCTCAATCATAAGGCTGTCTGCTAACTAGTCAAAAACGATGGTAAAAAAAAACTACTACGATTTTCAGAGGAATTTAAAAATGAGGGTTCTGAAATAGGATGGTCTTTAAATACGAACTTTGAATCTTTAAATTATTTTCTAATTAGACTTTTTTATCATCCGAAAAAAAGTATCTTATAACAACCATGCTGATGATTTAATGAAAATGAACTGTCGAAGAATAAAGTTTTGATCATATGTTACCACATTTTATTCAAAAAGATGGCATACTACCATGATCTAAAAGATCAGAACTAAAAGTCAATTTTAGAACAAGCATGGTACCGGGTATACATAAAAAGGAAAAAATGGAAAGATTAAAAAAAAAAAGATATTGGTGATGAATGTATTAAGTTTTAAAGAAATGATGACTCATTTCTTTAGTATAAAACGATTCTGAGCAAAGCTTCAGTGTAATATAGTATACTATTATTTAAATACTGTTTACGAATTTTACGGTTATTTGTATAATTTTTTGTGAGTTTTTTTGTAATTAAACCCTCATAAAATATTCAATTAGATATAACTCATTTAAACTTCAATAATTGTTGTAACAATTATAACTCAGTAGAAATAAACTTAAAAGAAATCAGACAATATCGAAAAAAATCGTATAATAATTTATTAAAGTGTGTATAAAAAAAAATCCTGACTAACGATTTTTGAACTTTTGTTAGGATAATTAGGTAGGTATATGAGTAAGGTCATATTAAATTTTCAGAACTTTTTGTCAAATATTTAAAATTATATTACATAAAAACTTTCAAACAATTTGGTAAATTAAAAGTTCTATATTTAAGTCAAAAGTGCTATAATTGTTCTGAAAATGTTGTCCAATATAAAAAAGTATGTATTTGATATTGGATAAAATTTTCAAGTTTCTAGCTTCAATTCTTTTCGATTTATGACTAAATACCTAAAATCTGAACAGTGAAAATCTCGTTTACGGCGGATTTTTACCGATTTTACCGTTTTTACTCAGTTTTTCGATCGTTATTCTTGATTACTGGAAAAATTATGGAGATTTTGGAAAAATGACCTCTATAAAGTATCATCTCAATTCAATTTCGAATCTAAAAAGTTGCTGGACGAAACTTTTGGACAAAGATTTTTCTATACGAAAAATTGTTTACAGAAAAAAAAAAAATAATAAACATCATTGTAAAACCATAAGATCCTTCGCTTCACTCAGAATCTAAAAGGTTAACATTTATCATACATTTTTAGTTTTACCGCAATATCAAACGCAGTTAAAACTTTTACGAACAATAATTTCAACATCATATGTTTTACTACCATACTTGATACATAAAATAATATATGAAAAATAATCATTAATTGTACCGACTAAATGTAGGTTGTCTATAAAATGGAAAGAAAAAACTGAAATCGCTTTTATAATATAATCTGGAAGCCAATTCGTACACGCTTTTCGTTACAAGCCGTGTATTGATTCGGAACCAAAACAAAAACAACGACATTCAAACGGGTGTACGAATAATAAGAACGACGAGCCGAGTCATTGTACACGCAGTTGGCAAGACGAAGACGACATACGCGAGCGCATTGAAAGTGTGAGTAGTGTGTACACGTAATGTCGTAATACGTATATACAGGGAGACCTACGAGCCTGGTGTACTGCTAATACGCTCTCTAGCTTCTTTGTGTGTGTGTGTGTGTGTGTGTGTGTGTGTGTGTGTGTGTGTGTGTGTGTGTGTTTTGTACGCTCTCGCGAGTTTGTTAGTTGCCAGTGTTTCGGTCGGTATTTATTACATATCATAGTATTACTCCCACTCGAACACGATCGCAAGAAAATCGCATACTGTGTGTGCACCCCCTCCACTTCACCACCACCATTATGTTAATCGTACTTAAGTGTACCTAAACTATATATTATACACCCGAGTGTGTGTGTGTGTGTGTGTGTGTGTGTATACCTACGTATATGATACCAATTAAAAACTGTTATTTATGGCACGTGTGTGTGTGTGTGTAAGTTTGTGTTATGCACTGCAATATCGTGAGCAGCAGCAGTAACACGCGGCGACAGCGAGTTGGTATATAATGTAATAAACTGCAGCGACGTGTAGTCACCCGAAGCGTTTAAATGGCTCAAAGCGCGCGTACACGCGTATATTACCTACTATAATACACCACTCGCGCGTGTGTGTGTGTACGATATTATATTGAACACATATCCTATACATTATTAAATATGTTACATACGTATAGTATCCCAGTACCCGTCGTGTGTGTGTGTGTTTGGGTGTGTGTGTGTGTGTGTTAACGCGTACCGCCGACTCTGCAGACTGCGATCGCCACGCCACGTCGGCAGGTACGCGTCGGTTCCTCGTATATTGTAGATACGTCGTTTAACGATTTTATTATACGTCACGCCGCGTGTACCTATATTATACCGTAAACCTGGTTATAACGTATAAAAGTACATATAGGCGGGGTTGTGCCGCTACAAGGGCCTAGAGGATACCACGAGATTTCCCCGTTTGAGCCGTGGTGCCGTGATGGTACCCGTCAGCTGGCAAACGATATAATGATATAACACATACGTTATTATTTTTATTACATCATCATCCGATCGGACAGTTGTCGGACAATAAAACGCGACGGTTTTATTATTTTTATTTATTTATTATTATATATATATATATATATATATTTTTTTTTTTTTTTTTTGTGTTTTTCCCGCCGAGGGCGAACCGTAGATCAGTGCATAACATCACATACAATATAAAACGTTTTATATTTTTCTACGCAAAAACATCATAATATAATATTATAGTATAATATTATCGTATTCGTGATGTGATATCGTTTATAATAATATATGAAATCGTGAGAACCAGGTATAGTGATCAGAATAACACGAGGGGGATGATTATGATGATAGACAGAAAGAGGAGAAAGAAATAGAGTAATAACAAAAAGATTTGTAGATGCACGTATATGTATGTATGTAAAGAGATAGAGCGAAACAATGACTACAACAACGTATTACGTTTTTGTACAATCTATACACATATTATTTTTATATATATAATATATATATAAACATATGCACGTAGAAAAATAACATTCATGACTAATAAATGCGCGTATACGGCAATATAATTTAATATATAACACACGAATTACATGTTTTCATATTTTATTTTTTTTTTATTCAAGATCGCCGTTTCGGTGAGAGGTGAACGCGAATCGTTTACAATAAAATATTATTATATACACTGCGTTGTTACAATAATAATAAACTAATGGCATTTAAGTCACTGGCGCCACGCAACGCGCCGTCCGTACGTAAAACTAAACACTATAAGTATTATAAAATATTGATGTGTATAATATCATAATATCGTATACTGTACACTTAATTATTATCACTGGAAATATTATGTATAAACAAACAACAACTAATTAAAAACACTTACGCAAAAAAAAAAGCCTAATTACACTTAACATGAAAAAAAAATAAATAAAAAAAATGACGATAATAAAAATCATAATAATAATAATAATAATAACTTTAGATTTGCACTAAACAATAATGATATAATATAATATAATGATCGCGATGTCCGACAAGCGAATCGCCGACGGCGGCCGACAGTGTGGTTTTTGGCAGAGGATGATAGTAATAATAATAATAATAATAATGATAATAATAATAATAATAATTATATGATTTCGTGGTGCGGTGCTTGCGGTGCGCGCCAACCGTCTCGGGACCACGGCGGCGATCCTCCGCCCGCCGCCGCCGCCGGTCGAGCGCCCGTCGAGCGGAAGATCCGACGGTCGCGGGCGTCGCGGCGAGTCCTGCCGGACCCGCGGCACGTCGCTAAAGCACGGTGGTGGCGATGACGTCATAGTGCGTGGTGTAGTGGCGGCGGGCCGCCGCGGCCGCCGTTGCGGTGCGCACGGAAGGCGTTTGCTGCAGTAGGTTCGACCGTAAAATAATGTTTTCCGAAGATATCGCCGCGGCGTGTACGACGACTAATTCTGAAAGAAAACAAAACAAAACGACCACGTTAATAATAACACAACATCACACGCGCGTTTTATAATAATATACTCGAGGGGTAGACCCAGTTTTTACGACTTGCGAATGTTCGTCACGTTGATGATTTTTTTTCTTTTATTACTGTTATTTAACTACGCGCGACATAAATCCGAAATGATCTACGAGCGCGCGCGTATACGACGTCGTGTTTGTACGTCACACGCGACGCACTCGATTATCGGAGACGAGTTTTTTTTTCTCAGCGTCATCATTGATCGTCTATACCAGGGGTGTCCAACCTTTTGTGAAGATTGGGCCACATCACGCGAGTAGAACTTGTTGTGGGCCACATAGATTTTTATTGTGATACATTTTATTCGTGTAATTTTACCAAAACAATTAGTGAGTAGAAATCTTTTTAGGAGCAATTACATTTTATTTGTAATTACAAGGAAAACGAATTATTGAAGTAAGGGCCACATTAAAATCTACGGTGGGCCGTGGGTCGGACGCCCCTGGTCTATACTACCACTACGTCATATCGACGACGACGATCCAAAAGGGCATAAGCTACGTTTTTTTTTATTTAGCAGAGCTAAAAAACAATTTTTTTACCGACGACAACACTATTATCATCGAATATAATATTTTCAACTTCCAAAAACATGTCGTAAATCACATTTTCCTAAGCACAATGTCGGGTTTAATAATCCATTTCAAACGATAGTTCAACTATATTTTTGATCGATAATCTACAAAATGTACGTACGTTAATTAATTTATACGGATCGAAAGCCGAGCGTAATATGGATTTCGGCGCTCGTGCCCTTTTGGATCGTCGCCGTCGATCGATCTCTATGCGTCTGCGACGTACACGCGACGATAATAATATATAGTTATAGTTTAGATATTATTATAGTTTGGTTTCCGTCCGTTTTCCGGAACAAAACATTTTGCGCACCGTCGTCCGTATAGGCTACGCACGGGCTGACCACACGAGTGGGCCACGGGATCGTTCAATGCGCGAATAACACAGCGGTGACGACGTGCCGGAGGTGCGTGTTGCACGGCGTGCGTACACGGGGTAAAATGAATGATACGCTAACGCACAGGGTGTTTAGTTATTGTGTACCTGACCGCGACTGACGACGTGTTGTTTAATATTTTCTAAACTGCGCGAACGTTAACGTAACGACCGTTAATATAATATACCGCGCCGGAGAGCCTACGTCGTACCTACGTCGTAAGTGTTGCAATACGGTCTCGCGGGTGTGTATAATAATAATAATAATAATAATAATAATAATAATTATTATTATTATTATATTATAATATTATTATATCTAATATCACATCTGACGAAAACGTTAGAGAATTGCCAGGAAATTTACATATTTCCTTCGCATATGGCATCTTACCGATAAGCGTATAATATTAATAACATTATACACACACGCGCGCGCGCACGCACATTTATATATACATATATATATATATATATATATATTATTATACGTGTGGTGGTACAACGTGGAAAATTAATATGTTTTGTTCTAAACGCGTGCGCGCGAGGCGACCCGCAGAGCGTGTGCGACTACGTTTTTAATTAAAAAAAATAAATAAAAATTCCGAGTCACTCGTGTGACTCGGGAAATAATTTCGGTAATTAATCTCCCGGACGAAAATACGGACAAAACTCGCGCGAGACGGACTATATTTTACAGTAATAATAATAATAATAACGTCAAGCCGTATACTCGTGTACGCTCGCCGACCCGGTGCACGCAGATATAACGACGCGTATGGTAAACGCATTATTATATAGAAAAAACAAAAAACAAAAACCGTCTTGCGGACACTGTTCCCACACGCGCGCGCGTATATAATCTGACGTGTTGTTCGCGTCGGGTGTGAAACCGTACAACAATGATGTTACAGACACGACGATTAAAAACGAAAGCTGCAGCGACTATCATCACACAGTTTCCCCGTGTTTATTGTTGTTATTTATGCTATTCGTGTGTGTGTGTGTGTCACACGATTCGGTGTCTTTTTCGATCTCCTCCGCGAGAACACGGTTTTTCATGATGATTTACTGATTGCGGTATTTGATCTTGTATAAAGAATAAATTAAAAATGTTTTCGTGTTCATTTAAAGCACCGTCGTCATAAATAATTTTGAATAGTTTTGAATACATTTTTCGCTATATTCTATCGAAGAATTTTTGAATTTTCTAAATTTCTGTAACGGCAAAAGATATTCCGAATATTAGGTTCTATTAAAAGAAATGAAAAAATTAAAAAAAAAATTTCAACCAATTTTTTAGGGTATGTTGACTTATTAAGTTACAAAAAGTAATGAAGAAGCACGGTAAAAAACTCGGTAAAAAACGTACTGCCATTAATCCAAATTTTAAATATTTATATCTCCAAATTACCCGTCCATGGAAATTTTGAATAGTACAATTTTCAAAAAAAAAAAAAAAATGTCTTAACATTAAGTTATAATATGTACCTACCTATTAAATCACTATTAAAGAAAATTGAAAAATCACCGACGAAAATTGAAAAATCGTGCAGTTCATCGGTGTTTTTAATGATAATGGTATATACATGGAAAAAACTCAAATGTATGTGTCATACAGACCATGCTCGCAATCGAGAGTTCTCGTGGGACACACGGTGTTTTTTTTTATGGTTTTCGCGAGTAGTCTCAAAACGTCGCATCGCATATAATATATTCTACACTTATACACCCCGAGAACACATCGTTGACCCGCATATCACGTGTAAGTACTCGTATCCCGACCCAAAAAAAAAAAAATCAATTATACGAGACAGACGGTAACAATATACGATGTTATCATATTCGCGGTCGATATCATTGAGATTTCACATTATTTATATCATATTATATTGTATACACTGCACGCTATTGCAATAACTGGAGCGTCATCGGCCCACATAAATTGTTGTTTTTTTTTTTCTGTTTTTAATTGCCGTCGTTAATTTAATATTTTGGACGGTGTTCAATTGAAAAATGTATACTTAGGTGTTACGCTGCATAATATGCGGGTCTGCACCGAAATAAGCGTCCAAAACGCATTGCGTACGTAATTATTATACGGATGCTTCACGGACGGTCGCTCGGCAATTATTATAACGTACCTATACGTACTTTATGTGCGTGTGTGTACCGAGTATATAATATACTTGATACCATTTAAATTGATATCATTAGGGCCCGGAGGGGTGACTGTTCTTGAACGTGTCAGAGTGAAATATAGTATGTGGGGCCCTATAAACGATCGTACGATTTGCTGCTGGTAGTGAAAAATTAATTTTGTTTTTCATTTATTTCATTTTTTTTTTTTTTTAATCTCTTAATTATTTTGTCGCAGACGAAGACGCGGCGATTTTTCGTCTCGCTTTAAATCACGACGAAAACGCCGACGGACGATTGTTTTTTTAAAACGGCGTTTTAATACGTGTTTATCGTGTATATATATTTTATAAAAATAAGATTATGGTATTGTGTGTGCGAATGCTCGTTATCGGTCTAGCGGATCGATTGAAAGGAAACGCTGTACTCATACTCGACGATAATTATCGTGAAAACGTTTAAAATCTCTAGGGCATTGTTTGTTACGAGCAGTACGACTGTTTAAAAGGTAGGTATTTCAAATAGGCCATTATTATATCGTTTCAACAAAATGCATTGTGATTCTTTTTTTTTTTTAATCGACAAAAAAATATGCCATATAAGTTTTGTGAGAACTGTTTGTGTTTTTGGCTATTTTATTTATTTTTTTATTTTTTTTTTCAAAATGACGACACATTTTTCCTTCTTAAGGTACATTTTTCTCATAACGTCGAGATCGGAATTCAAAGAATTTTTCAAACATCGATTGCATTCTTAGAAAACGTAATATATAATGTCGTGAAATATTTGCAAATAACACGTGTTCAATACACTGTCGCAGCTGTTATTATAATATGCATACTTTTCTGATAACAATCTATAATAATATGCCCGACGCGAGTAATTCTCATTTATTTTACCTTGGATTATATTATAATAATTTAATTATTCACGAAAATTTGAATAGCTCGTTAAAGAATTCACGCGTAAACGAAAATCGTGTAAATATTCCACGTGTATTTTTACGCATAGATTGTTCCCAAAAACAGACACTCATGTTTAATGTGATCCGGCATTGTAATCGTTAATATGTTGTTTACATTGTTCGGAGTAACGTCCGAAATTCGAATTTTCAAAACGATAATTTATGTGGGTATTTTTCAAAATGCAACAGCAATAACTATATTGACACGATTTTTTAAATTATTTTAGTGAGTATTGATGGAAAAATTAAAAAAGTCACGTATAGGTCAATAGGTCGTTATCGAGTTTTCGAACGACACGATCAGACCGAGTGATGCGCCGTACGAACCGTCATAACGTATTATATACGCTTGCGAAGGGAATCGAGTCATTACGCATTAAAGGCCTATTTGAATGCATAAACAAAAAAAAAAAAAACAAAAAAACAAAAAATGCTCGCGGTATCATTTTCGAAATCAATATGAAGTCGGTCGTACTCGTATATTGCCGCGCCAGGCTACCGTATCGCGTTGCATTGTATACACGTATTTTATAATATGATATTCACAATCTTTCAGGTGAAAAATAAACGAAAACGAGCTGTACACGACGCGTACGAGTGTGTTATGTATTTTTACTTGAATATTGCATAGTCGTATAATGATGAAAATAAACCGTGTATAGAATTTTGAAGTTTCATTTTTTTCTCCAACATATCTACAAGTCGTGCAGTGTAGTAGTAGTCGTATATCAATTGTTTTTATCTATATCTTGACTCCGGTCGCGGTACAGTGTTTACTCTGATTAATCCTTTGGAACAAAAACCCTCACACGAGTATGTGTATGTGTATACACACTCACTCACACGCGCGCACACACTCGTGAGCGCTCGCAATCAATTTCGTCGGAGGTAAAAGCTTAGGTATACGCGTATATTATTATAAGCTGTGGCTAGAAGGCACGTCGTACGCTGTACGATGCAATATTGTCACGAGGTTTAGCGAGCGTTTTTTTTTCAATTCTCTTAGGTCGAAATTCCCGTTTTCCCGAGTGTTTGTTTTTTTTTTCCAAACTCTGATGACGATATTCATGCAAAAAAGAAAGGAAAAAGATACGCGCAGAGATGTGTGGAAGGGATAACGCGCCGCGTGCATCACGTACTGTCGCGGCGTTCTAAACGTTTATGAATTTTTTTTTGTTTTTTTTAAACTTGCGACGACGTGAAAAAAAAACGTAATTTATATGCAAATTTTGCCCGTACACACACGCTCACACACGTACCCGCGCGCGTAATTTTCAAGGGGATCTGCGTGCCCTACACGTAACGTTATTCAGTGAAACCTCTATCTATATAGTGGACGCAAAACGGTTTTGAAGAATTAAAAAAAAAAAAAACTACACATCAGAGTTTAGGGAGTTGTCCACTATTAAGAAAGCGTTGAAAAATAAAAAAAATTTGTGTGGAGATTTAAAGTGTCAATTATATTACAGTAGTAACTCGATAATTCGAAATTCAGGGGACCGAGCTAAAAATTCGATGTATAGAGGTTTCGATTTACCGAGTGTTCGAATAATCGAGGGGGGGAAAAATTCGAATTATTGTATGTATATTTATCAACTGACATTTATTTACATATTACATATATTTATAATTGATGTTTACTTATTTATTACATATTACACTATGTCACATACTCGTATTGAAGAAATCTGTTTTTTTTTTTTTATGTTAAATTGTTAGCCACATCTGATCCATAGCGTTTATCAGATCAGGTTAAATATGTACATACATTGTCATGTTTATGAAAATTCGAATTATAGAGGTACTGGCAAAAAATATCGCAATGTAGAGTATATATACCACCGACAGATATTTCGTATTATCGAGGGGACCTACATACATGTATTTTCTTCTAATTACAGTGGTTTTCTCGGGGGACCAAGCGTTTAGTTCGATTTTTGGAGTTTTTCGAATTATCGAGTGACTGCTGCATAAGCCACGAGGATTCGACAAACGTATCGAATAGATAAAATATTGTGTACGCGTGTATTTTGAGTAGGTACTGATTCGAAAAGTTTTCATTCGTCGAAGGGGAAAACCGCTGAAAATTGTCGATAGACAATAGTAACATAATATCCGTCGGCATTGACGACATAATATTACAGTGGTCGTTTGGCGTCGACCGGTGTCAGCCGTTTAGAGGTTATAGGTACGAGAAAAAATCGCTTTCGTACGGTTTTCGCGCGGCGGTTTCTACGCTGTTGAACTTTCGCTACGGGGACTCGCGCGTCCGAAGCACAAACGCTAAAGGAAGAACAGGATGAACAGGAGCCGCACGCACTCGTCACCACGCGCAAATGACTCACCTATATGTTCACGGTGTACGCCGCGGCGAGATCGGTGTGGTGCCAGGGCGACGGTGACGGCGGCTCGGACGACTCGGCCACGGTGCAGATCTGGCGCGGCGGCGACCGCTGCGGGCGACACCGCCGGCGTCGCCTGCGGTGCCGGCGACGGTGGTGCCCTCGACCGTCGTCACCGCCGATGCTGCCGCCACCGCCGCCGCAGCCGCCGCCGATGCCGCCGCCACCGCCGCCGATGTCCGTGTGTCAGACGTAGTCGGACGGCAGCGAGTTCTGCCTCTGGTGGTTGTGGTGCAGGTGATTGTGGTGATAGGCGTCGATGGGCTCGTACATGTCCGAGTAGTACGCGCTGCTGTGCTGGTCGAACGCGTAACCGGCGTTGTGGTAGGCGGGCGTCGGCACGCGGTCCAGCTCGGTGTACAGCACGTCGTCGTTGTTGGCCACGGACGGCGGCGGCGGCTGGTGGTGGTGATGGTGGTGGTGCTGCTGGTGGTCCTCCGGGCCGCCGATGACGGACGCGTACACCATCACCGGTATGGCGGCCGCCGCCTCCTCCACCGTGTAATGGTTGGCCCGCACGGCGTTCTGGTTGGACGGCACCGCGTCCGGCGGCAGCACGGCGCCGCGTTTCCGCCGGAACCACCGGAACCAATCGCCCGGGTTCACGGACAGCTGTCCGACGACGCCGCCGCCGCCGCCGCCGCCCGCGTCGTCGCCTCCACCGCCTCCGCCTCCTCCGCCGCCGCCGCCGTCGCCCCCGTTTCGCGCGCCGCCGCCGCCACCACCTCCGCCACCGCCGCCGACGCCGCCGCCCGACGGCCGGCCGGGCCCGTTGTGCTTGGACACCGTGCCGTCCGGGCCGCCGGACCGCCGGACGATCGGGCCGGCGCGCCGGTTGTTAAGGTTGTTCAGGTGGTTCAGGTGGTTCATGTGGTTCAGGTGGTATTGGTCCCCCGCCGCGATCTGAGCGATCTGACGCTGGTGGTGGTGCAACTGCTGATGGTGGTGGTGATGGTGCACCCTGTCCGTGGGCGGGTCGAACGACACCAAGCACTCTGCGCACACAAGAAAATCATTTCATTACAATCATTACATACGGTTTACGACGGTTCGACGACACCGCGGGTGTGCAGTGTTCGCGGCGGGTGTGTGATAAGTGTCGTGACGCGAGGGAAACACTACCGCGGCGGAACGACCGGCATCAGAATTCAAACGCGACGACGACCCACACCCGAGCATAATTCTTTTTTAACTACAATTTTTTTATTAGCGCCTCGGGGCGTGTAAAACTCGAGTTTTCTCAGACGGCAACCGTACGCACGTGCCCAACTGCTTTTAACTTTCTAGAGGGAAACGGTTTTTATTTTTTATTTTTTTAATTCGTATTTTTCGGCCGACAACAATAACGTAAAACGTATATCACGAACATTTAAAGTCCGTACAGGATAACGGAGCGACGGTAGTAAATTTCAGCGAGGCCGCCGCTCCAAAGCGATTAACTTTTAACGTAATATCTCGTAAACTCTTGGTCTAATAACAAAAACGTTCGTGTTCAAACACGGCGGAAAACAAAACGCGTTCTCTCTCGGAACAAAAGTTAAAAACAGTCGTCGCCGTTCGACACGACCCGCGAAAGTCCCGAGGGGAAACGAAAAAAAAAAATTGGTTGTTCCGAATAACTTTGAAAATGTAAAAACTACCAAATCGACCGGAGCGATCGAGCGGTCCGCGTTAAATGCGATTATTGTTCGTCCTCGCGTGTCCGCGATGGTCTGCGGTCCCGAAGAAGACTAGCGAACCGCCCACACGTGGTGCTGCCATTCGTTCTCGCGCCAGGGTTTATTGCAGCGACGACCTACTTTGTTTTCTAGTCTCTCGAACGCATTACTACACGCGCACGGTCGCTCGCTACAAGCGTCACCACCTACACCACACTCGGCCGTCGAGTCGAGCGCACCGCACGAAGCGTCGTCATACAAACCGGGGGTTCCCGCGCGTACCCCCGAGACCTTCGCCGGTCGACGTTGGTTGAAAAAATATTTCGCCGAAAAATACGTTTCCGATGTCTCGTTTTACGACCGTGTCGCGTGTATTTTTTTTTTTTATGGTTGATTTTATTTCGTATTTTTTTTTTTTTTTTAACGACCGCGAGTACATCGCATTACGATATTGTTTCTCGTACGCCCGTACACGAACAAACGCTGTGTATTTTTAATCCTCTTACTCTCTCCCTCTCTCTCGGGGTTCACCCGAAGCGAGCGCGTAAAACGTGATAAACACAATAATAAATGTACGTACGCGTGTACCGCGGCAGAGCAGACGCACTGTGCACACAACAACGCGTCTTGTATTTGCTCGCAGCCGTTTAGAACGCATTACCGTGTACAGACGACTCAGACTTACGGACTTACGAAGAGGGATCCGTATATTTGTTCGGAGTGATATATTCATAAACGTCGTCGTACGACCGTGTGTGTGTATAGCGTATACGTTTCACCCAGCACCTACGAGTAAAATATAAACCCGATGTGTGTGTGTGTGTGTGTATAAGATAACGACGACTCTTAAAAACAGGATACGAATATTTTAATCTCGAAAACGTTTCGTAACGAACCACGGATTTTAAAATATAGTTCTCCGATACTTGAATAATAAACTCGGCGTATAAAATAATACCAAAGACTGTTAATTAATTTCGAGTCGAATAATAGAAATTATGATGATAATAATAATAATATTATTATTATTATTATTATTGCTACGTCTCAATCGAAACACGTTTCACATTTTATGTAATAGTTGTAAATAACAGAAAATTGCTTTTGATTTAACGATCGTATAGTTTAATGACGTGTAAATCAAAACATTCTCGAAGCGGGAAAAAAATGATTTTTGAATTCGATTATGATCAATTATCATTTAACGAAGTAATACCGCGTTAAAAAGATGTATACTTTACGCGCGCGCGCGCACACAGATATATTAATTAATACCGCGATATGATCGCGACACGTTCATTAAAGTCGGTGACATTAAAGGCGTAGGAAGAAAAAAAACTAAACCGACGCAGTTCGATTCGTAAGCGAAACGAGTGCGGACGGCAGAAGTGGATTACGATTAGACTTGCAAAAAAAAAAAAGCAGAAAATCGCATACGCGGCGCCGTCATACCGGTGTGTACCTACTTTACATATTAAATTATTATCATTTGTCGAGTTAACGGAAAAGCTTTTAATGAACGCCGAATTAACGTTTTCGAATGAGCATTTTGGCGGTACGTTCGTGCGCAGTGAAAAGTTAAACCTTTGTCCGACGATGTACGCGGTCGAAAAACGACGGCGTAAATACTATACTCGTATACCATACATAATATGGGACCGTCGTAACGATTCCAGACACATTTTATCGCGCGCCGTTCTATTATTATCGCGCAGTGTATTCCTCGCCGGTGACATCTAAACCACCGTTATACAAATCAAGTCGATATAATGTATTTTATACGCCGCGCAAAGTTGTTCGCGTTCCAAATTTCGATCGTATAAATCGCGAGTTTTTTGGCCGCGCAGCGGTCTAGCACACGCACGGCGCGTAATCCTAAAATATTAATATATATATAATAATATCAAACGACCGAAAGTTTATGACCGTAATATTTCACACGTAATTGAACGTATAGAGACGTCGTGTACGGTACAATGACGCCGGGAAACGGAAATTGTTTTCGTGATATTGTCATCCGTACGGACGCATTAGAACGTACGTATTTGGATATAATATAATAACGTACACGTGTGCGTGTGTGTTTCACAACAATGTGTAGGTATGTATAAAATATGTATGGGTTTATATGGTATTTATATATATAAAACGAACGAAACGGTCATATGAATTGTAAAAATGTAGTGCGCCTTGGAAACGTCCGTCCGACGTCCGCCGATTAAGGACATAAATTTAGAACGAGCGAAAAAAAAGAAAGAGTGTATAATATTATAGTCTATTATCTCTTCGTCGTGGCGGCCCGCTAACGTATTAATTTAAAATCGGGTCGTGGTATTGTTCTGTCAGCGGACCGAATAAAAAATGTGTTTGGCGCGTATTATCATAACCTTATTATAATATTTTCCACGACGACGTCTGTGCGCCGGGCGCGTCGTCGTGTGTTGCTGCACGTCTTGCCGGGTGTACCGTGGCGACCACCGCCGGCCCAGCGCCGGCCGCCGTGACGATATTACCCGTCGTGACGACGTTACGTCACGCGATCTCGTTATCGTATCGACACGCTCGGGGTCGTTTCCATATTTCGTTCGCCATTAATCGCCATCATCGTCGTGTCGCGGTCGGGTCGGGATGGGTAGAGATGGGGAGAGCTTGGTAAATTTACCCGGTAAATTTTACCGATATTTTTTTTACCCGGTAAATATTTTTATATTTTTTACCGTTCTAAAAACCGAGTGATCACTTATTTCAAATGTTTTCACGTGCACATTAACATTTGTGACGTTTCTTTGAGGATATCGGTACCTAGTCGATATACGTCAATATTATAATATACAGTCGAACTTGGTTAACTTAACGAAGTTGAAGGGACCGGGAAAAAAGTTCGAGTTATCCAGATTGAATTTTTTTTTTTATTTCTATGTATTTATTATAAATAAAGTAATGTAATAAAAAAATATTTACTGTGTATTTATTTATGAATTATATGTATATGTATTTATGTAGTACGTATAAATAAAAATGAAGTTAGAAAATTGACTTACTGAAAAAACTGACTAATGAGTAATGATCTTATTTTATAAATAAATGAGGGAAATATCACAATTTTATAATATTAATATAACTCAAACCTTCGAGTTATCCACGAAAATATTCGAGTTAAACAAGATTTGTTTACATTGTTTTAATGGGAAATTCTTGGGACCGGAGTAAAAGTTCGAGGTATCGACGATTTCGAGTTAGAGAAGTTCGAGATAACCAAATTCGACTGTAACGAGAATTTTCGTAATTTTTCCTTAATTCAATTAATTTCAGATATATATTCACTATATTTAAATATAATACTTGAAGTTAAGTGCGGACAAGTGTGGTGGTGAAAGTAAGTTGTGTTATAAACACGTTATTGAGTTCGTAATAAGTTTGTAAAAAAAAAATACACGTGCTCTATAAAAAAATGTACGTGAATTTACGGAAAATTTTTTTACGGTAAAATCCCGATCTCTAGTCGAGAGCAGACGGACCGCGATGACGAACGGTTCGTGTCAAAATGCACGACCGCGGGCTCGACGACCGGTACACGACGTCCCGGCCGAACCGTGTCGGATTCGAAGAAACGAGACGCTCCGCGGGAGCCCGGCACGGCCGGGCGAGACCGGGACGACGAGAGTACGGAGGCGAAGAGCGGCAGAAACGAGCCGATAAGTCTCGGTGGTGTGCGTACGTCGTAATGTATACGCGCACGCGGATCCTCGACGGCTCTATGGCGGAAGAACACGTACACGCGCACGCCTGTAGCAGTGGCGCCGATCCCTATATCTAGGTGTTTCAGTTGCAATACCTGTTAAAGGTGGGTGGGTGCGGTAAGGCTCATAGGCGCACATCGGGAGTTAATTTAGGGGATGCTGGAATAATATATGGTATACAGACCCGGGAGGGGCATTGCCTCCCACACACCCCTAAGCCCCCATACTATAATAAACTGCATTGCAATAATTGAAAATTTGTATGATTAATATTAAAAAATACAAATTGAAATAATTATAATATGAACCATAATAATATGTTATGTCTAATTAATTTTACACAAGATTCGATTTTCTGTTTGCTAATGCAAACTTTCGAAATATAATTTTCCCATCTATTTTGTTGGTAAGATCTCTCTCGATGCTGAGAGTAGATAGCTTTGCGAATCTTTCTTGGTCCATACTGCAGGTGCATAACCAGTTTTTCAATCAACGCATATAGCTGAGAAGGAGCGTTCACACGTTGAAGAAGAAATTGGCATTGTCATTCCCACTTGAACTAGTTTATTTGGAAACGAACTTTTAATACATTGATTTTTCAATTATTCTTCAAATTCAAATTTGGCAATCCAATAAACCACAATAATTTACGAATAATTGATTATAAATACTGAAATAAATTTTACAGGAAACTTGGGGTGGTAATTTGAAACCAGGGGTGCTATGCACCCCCTTTCCCCCCTATGTGCGCCTATGGCGTGGCTGCGAAACACACTAGGTTAGATTTTTCGACGGGAAGAAAAAAAAACGAGGGGCGGTTGCTCAGTCTATTGTGGTTAGGTGGACGGGTGCTTGCTTTGAAGGTATGCTTATAACGCTTTGCAATACTTCTAAAAACTGACTTCGGCGGGACTTCATTAATAAATCGACTGCACGCGCACGCGTACACGTGTAATGATGTGACCGTACGATAGTCGTATATAACAACGAGAACGATTGATAATACGTGCGTCCAACGAGCGCTCACGCGTATACATTATCATCGTGTCGTATGACGTGCATCATAATATATTATGTATTATTCGCGGTGATAGATCACATCCGCGTACAGACACACACACACACACACACACACACACACACACACACACACACACACACACACACACACACATGCACGCGCAAACGCGTATTTTCATACGTACGAGACGCGGCGTATATATATTGTATATGTATATGTATATGTTATATACCTGTATGATATAGCGCCGTGTTGCGCGCGCGAGACTCGTGTGCCGCACAAGTTCAATTCTTCAAAATTTTCTCACACGACCTATCGTTATGGAGCATAATATCGTAATATATTACACGGGAACGTCGGACAAAGTTTTACAATACGCGTCCGTCGCGAAATAACGTTCGTTCATACACACATATAAATATATATATTTATACATACACAGTATACCAACCGACATACATCGTTATTTAATATTTATTATACGCTGATTTGTATGTTTCTTTAAATAAACACACACACACACACACACGCACTCACGCACGCATACATAATTTACTTATATATTTACGTGCGAGTGTGTGTGTGTGTATGCGCCGAACAACACGAAACCAAAATGAAAGAATTCGGATAATTTTTTTCTCCCTAATTTATATATCCCACATGATGTTGCGCGATGGCGTGTTGATTCTAAACGTGTTTCTTTTTTCTCTTCTTATTTTTAACGCGAACGCACGTATTGCATAACATCACGCTAACACAATGGTTTTTTCCTTTTTTTTATAATACATAATATAGCGTGAAATCATAAAAATGTACCTAGTGTTTAAAACGTTGTTTGGGTTAGTGAAAATTAGACGATCGTGTCTACTGTACAAATGTACTATTTTTCTTGTTTATTATTATTATTATTACTATTAAGTTATATCGTAATAATTGTATTCGGTTTGTTAATATTCCTCCGTACATAATATGTAATATTATATATTCCGTTCACATTGTGCTATGGGTAATATTATGTGTTATTACGATGCTTTCGGTCAAGAGCGCCTACGGTTGATTTGCATTAATTGTGGAAACGGTTTTCGAGAATTACATTTAAAGAAAAAGAAATCTCAAACACACAAACGACTCGGCAGTATAATAGGAGTGTGTATTTGAATCGTTAGTATAACGTACCTACTCGTATACACATTTCATATTACGGACGCCATGGGGTTAGACAAACATACGCGTCATGGAATTTTTACCTCACAGATGGAGTAAATTAAAGAAGAAAAAATAAAAACGCAGTGTCAATAATAAAAGCCATAATTCTACCAGATGTTCGTCCCATCCAGCCGTACGTTCTGGGAAAAGAGAAAAAATCAGACGACCACGTTTTCGGTTCCTCGAACGCGGCACCCGCTACCGATGTTCAAAGGACAGCCGTGTCGACCGTCTAATTAAAACATCCAACAATGAACCGACCGAGCATTCGATTATATTTATTTATTCGGGTATGAAGTTTAATGGCACTCTGAGGAGTGAAAATTTAGCACTATCCCCCGGGTACTCATCGTCCAGAAACGAAATAATTACGCGTTATATTTATAATTTCATAAAAAAAATAAAAAAAAAAAAACTGAAAGAAAAAAAAACATAATAATAACTGTCGGTTGTGTTGTACGATACACTTACAGTACGTGATTAAAAACGAGAACGCATTTTTTCTTTTATGTACACACAATCATTATCAATTAGTCAAAGGAAATCAACACCATTTTCAACGGTAATAATAAGCTGCAGTATGACGACACAGTCCCATAGAAGAAAATTACTGTCGATCGAAATCAAAACGTAAAACATTTGTACCGATTGCGACTCGTTCGTATGTGTTCGTATGGCATAACGACGTCTGTACGACTTACGTTTACGTACTGGAAAAAGAAATCCGAGCTTTTGTTCACGCCAAGAGTGGATTTTACGGTGCAACTCGACTGTTTTCACTGCAGTCGACATCAAACGATATTATGCTGGCATAGAATATTGTTACGAATTAAAAAAAAGACGGAAAAGCGCGAATTATACAAACGACCTCATTCAAAACGTCGAGTTCTCGATTTTATTCGAGAAAAATGTTTGTAGCATGAATTTGTAATTTGTGTGTTTTTTTTCAATAATAACAATAATAATAATAATTTAAGACTGCGGCCTAATATCGTAATCGCGTAGAGCCGTAAAGACGTTATGGAGTCACTGAGTCAGCAGCTCTATTATTTATTATATTTTTTTTTAAGTGATTTTTTTGTTTTTTTATCATAATAATATTACAAATACATTATGGTATATAATGAATCATAATATAATATAGTGTTGTGAATTTTTTTTCACATCGTTTTCTGTACGTTTAATGAGTTATGTTGCTGTTGTAGAGTTGACCGAGTGGTGGGAAAATAAAATAAAACACGTCGCGGCGTATAAAAAACGGTCGGGAACACGTGAAATGAATTCCACAGGAAACCCCGTCAATAATACGTACTATAACGCGTGTGCGTGCGGCGCGAGTGTGCGGCGTACGGGTACGTGGTGCGTTACGACCGCCGCCGAGTCCGCCCCGTCGGACAAACAGATATTACATTGCCGTGTAATGGCATAAAATGTGTGTACGTCGCGTACGTACACCTCGCATTATTGCGTACGGTAAACGGTATGATATATACGACAGACGTGTATGTGTGTACGGTGTGTACGTGAAAAAAAAAAGTGCTCTCACCTGGTCGAGAAGGCGCTGTGCGTCCGGACAGCCGTCTGAAACATAGAAAAGAAAAGAAATCGTATTATTTCAAAGGCACGATATGTTTTAAATTTTCAACAAACGCGCGCGTAATCCGATTTATTAAAACGGCCCATTGACGCGGATGTAAACACGCTCGTGCGGTACGATATATATACACGTACTGTGTAGTTCTATAATATAGTATGTGTATGTATATACGTATCTACGCACGTATCATTATACACACACGCTCGACCCACGCGAAATCGTCGCACAGACCACGGCGTCCTACATGAATAAACGCGGGGGAGACGCGATCGCAATCGTATATGTGTGTTCATGTCGGTTTTAACATGGTACAGCTATACGTTCAATCTATATATATATATATATATATATATATATATATATATATATATATATATTATGTATATATTATGTGATATCGACGCGGAAGCACGATCTACTACATAATAGATCATTCCGGGAAGATTTTTTTATTTAATTTTTTTTTTTTTTTTTATTTACATCCTCGCCGATGGTTTAATGTTGTTTTAATTGATCGTGTGTGCGTATATAAATTACACCGCGCGCGCGTTCGATCGCCGCGACGTATTTAATAATTATTATTCAATAAGCTCCAGATGTGTGTATAATATTGTGCTGGTATTTTAAAACACCGTGTATTGTGTTCGCCACGTGTTTTACGAAAAAAATAAAATATTAATACGAGTAGAATACGAGCACCGCGCGCATTTCATTGTAAAGTAGAATGCGTTTACGAAAAATATACGAGGCATTTTTTCTCGTGATTATTCATCAGACACCAAAACGCAATTATAATAATATATTGCATTATTTCCTAGACGATATATTATACTCTATCGGCAATGCGATTATTTTATTGTTGTACATAAATATAGGTCGTTCGTCATACATTTTTTTTTTTTTAATCGATTTTTATTTCAAATATTAATTCATTGAAAACGGTCTTTTTAATTTTTCCGTTTTGCGCTTTGCGTTGATTAGAGCGTGAATTTATACACTTAAAAAATTTAAACCCAACAAATACTAAACTAACTAAAAACTTAAATATGCTAAAACACGCTAAAACCTTAATAATCTATGCATTAAAAAGTTTAAAAATTCGCTGAAAAGTCATACTAAATATTTATCTTAATTACTTTATAAATTAAATTACAAGAAAATGTATTTTTAAATAAATAGAATGAATAGTATATATTTTATGTAAGCGTATTCTGTACAAATTAAAAAGTGACTGTAAAAAAATGTATTCTTCCAGTTGTTTTTAACGAAATGCTTAATCAATTTTCGTTTTTTTTAAATTTTTTTTCGTCACGTCTGTAACACCAATATGTGCAATCAAAATCATATAAACACGTTTTAAAAACGTCAAAGTTGAGGAAATATTCGAAAAACAATAAAAATGTCTATATTTTGAACAATACCACGAAACGTACATTTTGTGCTTACTTAGCATATCATTATAAGACCAACCATGATAAATATGTAAATGCATAAAAAATTCACGCTCTAGTGATGATCAATATTACGGCTACCTGCAGATTCTTGTAAGAGTTCTTATTTGCAATATCAATTTACTTCGGTTTAACTCACCAGACCAGTCGTGTATAGTTATTCACACCTGTGTAGTCCGTTTCGTATATACGTATAACATTCAATTCCCCTCACGACATGGTCCAATGCAAATAAAATATGTATTAAACACATAATAGTAATAATAATAACGATAATAATAATAACAACAACATAGTCATGAAATGTGTTTTTTTAACTGACTGTTATTAATGTTAATGTAATTAAAATTACAAAAACGAAAAAAGGAAAAATATCGGCACTGAGTCCTCATAATGATCCGTTCTACGATAACATTTTGCGAGATAGCAGTGCCCCCCCCCTATACAACTTTTTCTAATTATATTAATACTATAGGTGGTATAATAGGACACAGATCGACTATGCCGCATCGTTATAAAACCATTATCGTATACGTACCTACAGTAAAAATAATCACCGCCGGTCGACAATTAAACTCCTCGTTCAGACGTTGTAACTGCAACAATATTATTATGACGTCGTTATTTTATTTTTATTTTTCTCGTCCGTCGGATCGGCGTTCAAGTTCCTTTGGAAAAGATAGACGCATTTACGTCACTCTGTACTGACGACTCGACCGTACGGCGCGACAACGCTTTTGACACATTTCAAACAAATAAAGTCTCTTCTTTTTTCTCTCGCATAACATTTATACACGCGTACACGATGCGCAGTTCTGATGTCTTTACGACGTTCCAGACGTTCTATAATGATTAGCGCCGAGTCTCTGAAAGAAATGTCTGCATCACGACTGTCGGACGTCGCCGTCGCCGTGGCGTGACATTTTTATTCGAAACAACTGCACAGCGGCGAACGCGCCACGAGCAAACTCGAATCCTTAAAACTGTATATATATGTATATATATTTTTTGCACGGTTCGTGATAAACGTGAAACGCACGCGATTTTATTTCCACCGTAAAAGTTTACGTAACTAAACCCTCTAACGTGCGTATTATTATTATTATTATTTATTTTTTTATTTTAATTTTTTTTTTTACGAGACGTCTCGGTAGAGTTTAATTAATGTCCGGTCATATACGCGAACTGACGTTTTACCTACATAAAATTTGATAAACGTTAAAAAATAATCTTGCAGCTGTGGTAAAAAATAACGTAAACGAGAAAAAAAAAAGGTCAAACGCAACAATAAACCACGTATACATTTCAGAGCAGGATGTATAAATTTTTTTTTTATATATTATCTGAACTCTTTAAAATGTTCCAACATTCATTAAGATCCCGTCACGGTTTTTCGTTTCGTGTTCCCGTGTGTACCATCACTTATTCATATTATGAATTCAAGTGTATAAGTTTCATTTGAACGATTGTATTGGAAAACGATGATCCGTTATTGCTTACGAACTATATTGTTGGTCTCGAGTAATGATTTTTACACGAATTCAACTCTGCTTTGTAACATTTTGTGTGGGACTTTGAATTATCTATCCGTTATCTTGTATTATATGATACGAACTTCCCATTATTTTATGCTGCTATGTATACTGTCATATTGATTTTGATGTTAATATTTATTGATTTTTTTTTCATAAACTGGGCTGGTCCAGCAAGTATTTAAAATTAATTAATTTAAATTCGCTCCTAATTTTACTTTTCAATCATAGATGTGTCGTATAATATATCTGTAGGCTGTAATTAAGCAACTACGCATTTTTTTAAAAATAGTTTTATTAATGTTTATTATCGTTAAAACATGAATTATTTATACATAAATAAACTATTTCAATTTAACCAAGTATCTGACAAAAAAAAAAAAAAATTAAAAAAAAAAAATTATAAATGTATCTATGTGTTTATTTGAATGGCGAATACCAAGTTAACAAATTTTGTTTCTATCCTTTAGAGTGGTAACGTCTAAATACTTGCCAGGCTATAATATAGAAATGTGATTAATGAAACGGCTTGGCAATAAAATTGTGTGTTTAATGCGACAAGCATGTGTCACTATTTGATGTTTAAAGGACAGCTAAATATGTTTACGGATCTGCTAAACACTAATGGGGTTCGAGCAACTCGGCATTAATATCGTTGTGTTTATAACGGTGACTAAACAGTGTTATTATAATTTTCTGGTGACTACGTTTTATTCTCGCGAACGACATTTTAGCGACAACACACTGTTACACGAATACGAATTTATATTTCGTCATTATGAAATGTTTAGTTAAACGGAATAATATTTACATAATTCCCTATAATCAAACTTCTAAATGTTATTGTTCACTCAGTCAATGAGGCATTAACCACGAAAGGGCTTGATACTTGTTTTATAATATCTGACGTGCGTATGTGCCATTTGGTGCAACAATGCGAATAATTTTTTTTTCGCGATAAACCTTGGTTTTTTTTTTATTATTATTCTCAACCACCCATGAAGTCGGTTATTTTTTTATTTTTTTCCATGACCTTCGTTTCGGATCTTGAGATTTACTCGCCCGTGTATCTCTCTGTTGTTGTAATTCCTCAACACGATAACCGTTTCGAGAATCGTTTCAGAGGCCGGTCGGACGTACACGACTGCAATTTGTTATACATCGGGCTCGCTCGCGCGCGCCTGGTATCGCGGAAGTGGCTTTTTGCACACGGGCTGGCCTTTATAAATCCACTTTCGCTGCAGCAGTTATCGCGGTAAGTTATTGGATGTACGTACAAATACATTTTATCGTTAATGGTTTACAACGTTGTTAAAAACGCCATTGACATTTCCTACATCGTTTTTCCTTCGCCGGAGCCACTACGATACGGTGCGCGTGGGCCTATCCTGCGCGCATACACGGTATAACATCTACTAAGAGGTTTTTGAACTTTTCTTCGCCGATCTTATCACATTACCCCAACAAGTTTCTAGTCATATTTTACGTCATACACGCATATATATTATACACAGGAATTGTGTCGATTGCGCGGGTACAATAACTATTTATATTCTCGACTCCAGGACCGGACTCGACTGCAAGCGGAGTACCGGAAAAAAAAACCCCGGTGTGCCGGTTGGACGAATTAGGTCCGTGATTGGATTTCCACCACCGCGATCGTCACTCGATCGATTTGAAAATATATATAGTAGAAGGTTCAACGGTATTATTATTACATTTTGTTCGTGGACAGTAAATGGCACCTAGTTTAAAGTAACCATTTGTTTAGCTTAGCAGCATCGTTCCGAAATGTATAAGAGAAACATATACAATTATTATGGAACTCTTAAAACACACATTCCTTGTCTGATGAGCAATTTATCAGTGTTAAAGCGGGCCGGTTGTTAATTTATATCTTAACGGTAGAAATTCAGATCCTAAAACGGCTCTTATTCTCTTCTTGCAGTGCAATAAGCAAGTCTCGAACCCAAGACGTTTTGTTTCTTTTATAAATAACTCCCGTGACAGCAGCAAGTCGTAAAAGATTTTTACAAGTGCGTCGGTTTATCATTACTTTCTATCGTTCCGTTTTTTGGGGGGAGGCACTGCAATGCATTGCAATGAATTGTCGGGAAAAAAAAACAAAATTATACATTCGTGCAGCGGGTGTGTAAAAGAAAACTTTATTATAATTATTTCATCTCGTAATTTGTATACGGACATAATTTTATGTTATCGGTTTCATTGGATTTCACCCTTTTACACGTATCAGTGTGTTGCATCTACGAATGTGTAGGTATATACACCATAAATTGGGGGGAAATAAAAAACGTTTCTTTTTTTTGTTTTTTTATGTTACGATCGTCGACCCGACTAAATTACAAAGTCAAATCAGATAATGTATCATATAATAACCACGTATAATGTATTGCTCATTATTTAGATATACACATCATGTGTTACAGCAACATACCATGGTCGTGTACACGGCCAGGCACGCAGATTGCTACAGCGGCGGCGGCGGCGGCGGCGGCGGCCGTACGGAAATATGAAAAATCGATAGATTCGTTAGGAGGTTTAATAGTAATAATAATAATGTTATTATTATAATCTCGTTTTTCGGCCGGATAATTATTACAAACATATAATATACATATACACCCAATACAAAACAGAATTATTATTATTATTATTATTATTTATGTGCGGATCGCGTACAAAAAAACGATTAAAGCCCCCGAGTGATATATGTGGGCGTATTCCTATACGGAGTAATAGTAATAATAATAATAATGAAAACGGACCTGCCACCTGTTGTGAACGTATATCGGTGGAGATGCGGTATGGTTATGATAATAATAATTATAATTATAATATAATAAGTAAGTAACGCGGTACGACCACTGTTTTCGGATCGGACGCACTTCGTAACAAGGTGTGTATATGTATTTATTATATTGTGTACCTACTTTGGACCAACACAGAAAACAACATGCAAGTAACAAGTATAACTATATATACGAAAACCTTAAGAGCGTACACACACACACACACACACTCGTGTTATAAGTTTACGAGTGCAAATTACCCAGTGTACGTGTAAATATATCGTCGTCGTCATGTTCTTACACTCTCTCACTCTTTCCCTCAACAGGGTCGCGCGTTCGAAACGATGTAGCGCGTCGTGTAATTATACGCGTGTACGTATTTTATTTTGCGCGCGCGCGTTATTGTGATGTATCCACCGACATACACGCGTAGGTATACGTACCTTATACGTATCATGTAAGTATACAAGTTTGTGTGTGTGTGTGTGTGTGTGTGTGTGTGTGTGTGTTTATTAACAGTCTCATATTAGCGCGTATATACCTAATGACGTTTTACAATATTACGTGCACGATAGCCGCGGTGACAGTACCTATAATATGTACCCGTACGGGCTATGCGTGTGTGCAGTGTGCACGAGTGTCAATGTATTTTATAAGCAAACGTTGATTTACGTGCGATTGTGTGTGTGTGTGTGTGTGTGTGTGTGTGTGTGTGTGTGTGTGTGTGTGTGTGTGTGTGTGAATGGCGTGTGGGCAAAGCCACAAGTACAAGTATGGACGCGCGTATATAACGACCGGGTCGCGCGGTGTATTCAGGCTGCAGCATCATTATGCGCACTCGACGACACAACATAAAAATATATATTACATGAAATATCGATGAGAAAAATACACTATTCGCGTTTGTGTGTGTGCGTGTGTTTACGCGTGGTTTATACGCGTGTGCGTTCGGTTGTGTATATATTATTGTTATTATAATACAAACATACACACACACACTGAGAGTATACGTGTTACGTGTATACGGTTGATCGTAAAAAAGCTTGTAATGATTATTATTATTATTATTATTACTATTATTATTGTCGCCACGCGGTCGTATAAATATCTCTCGTGTTTTGTATACGCACTGCACAATATCACCGTTATTATTGTTATTTTTGCTATAGGCGATAATGTTTATAAAACGCGCTGAAACCGTCGTAAATAACAAAAAAAAAAAAAGTCCTCGCTGCTCGTAAACTACATATTTATACAACGCGCGCGACACCTCGTATACGGAGCGTGTGTACCTGTTCGACGACGACAACCCGTCATAATATTATCGTACCCCGAGCGCGAGACGGCAAAACAATGTGTGACTTTGAAATACAAAAAAAGCGAAAAAAAATTAAAAAAAAAAAAAAAAGCAGCATAATATGTTACACGCGTTGTATATACACGTAAACTACGTGTACAACGTGTAAGTCGTAAAAAAAAAAAAATAAAATAAATATATTATATATGTGGTATTGAAAAACTCACAGTTTGAGGTGTAGAAAGACGACCATGAAGAGGGCGCCGATCGCGGCGGACAGCAGCGACACCAGGACCAATATCATGGGCCACGTCACCTCGGCAATGGGAACTGTCAACATACCTGTCAAAACACAACAATGGTTTGTTTTTTTTACACGTGTCTGGTAATCACATTATTATTTATTGGATTATAAATCGTACGAAAATACACCGAGTCAACTATATAATACACACATTACGCCGGTGCTTGGGACGGACGGCAGTGAGCGTTCGTACGACGCGACGTGGTACACCTACAACTATTATATTATTTTGTAGGTACACCTATACGCGGGCGCGTGTGTGTGTGTGTGTACAGTATACACGTCATAATATCTTTAATGGCGGCGGTACAATGATAATAGTAATAATAATAATAAAGATACTTAGATACATAATATAATAATAATAATAATAATAATATAATATCATCGTCCGTGTCGGGGGCGGGCGGGGACGCGCGATATATAGTGTGTATAATATGTACGCGACGACCACGATAGCCGTACCTAACGCAATGATGGCTTGATTATTACACGGGGTAACGTCTTCATTTTCTTTTATAATATACGCGTATAATAATAATAATAATAATAATAATAACACAACACTTCATTGTCACCTCGGCCGCGTGCACCAGACACCGCCCGTGGGAACACGGTGGAAAATATGTAATTTCGTTTTGGTCGGCATTTTTTCTTATTATTATTATTATTATTATTATTATTTATCACGACGTTAACGCGTTGTCGCGCACCCGCATCGGATTCGAGTGGCGCGTCGTACGGCCACCGACACCGCCGTCGTTTTATTTCTTTCTTTTTTATCTCTCTTACTCTCTCCCTCGTCGTTTTGTCACCCGACTGTATTACTCGCGGGCACACAATGCCGCCGCGCACGCGGATCGAGGAAACGCTGACGGTTTTATTGCGCTCGTATATCGTCGTGTCGAATTACCTCCACACTGTATACACGGGTACGCGCGACGATAATATTATGTCGACGACAACCACCGTCGCAGCAGCCGCGACCACGACGTCGACAGTTTTTTTTTTTTTTGTCGTATACATAAATCACACAATTCGTTTGTAATTCTCGGTAATTCCGACTTCCTACGAAAAGAAGAAATTACGACACCGTTATTGTCGCGCGGTTTGATTTTTCGCGGTCAAATTTTCTACAGTCGTATACGATTATGATCAATGTTACGATGATTGTGATTATTATTACGATACTGCGTGTCATATGACGCGGTCTAGCTGCGCAGTGTTTCGCAAGTGTTCGCCCGACGATTTAGCCACCGCACATCCACTTTAAAGACGGTTTTATGTACTTGCCTTGTGTATATTTTATGACTCGATTAGAATACATATTACACACATATACCTGCACACAAACTCGGGATTTCAATCTCGGAGCCATTAAATATTTAATCGGCTAAAAACTTAAAAGATTTATTTTCTTGTACACACTGGTTTGCGTTAAATTTTAAATTTAATTAGAAACTCTTACAACTTTTAAAAAGTTATAAGTTCATACATAGTTAAATTATACATATGTATATAGGTTACCATGGGTAAAGGTGTATATAACAACTTTTATAATTTTACTTTCACGACGTTGTGCAGTAATATATTTACATTGTAAGTTCAAGTTATGCGATTCGGTACGAAAAAGTAAATAAGCGAACACTTTTATATGACGAGAATATTAATTACATTTTCAACAAAACCACTACGAAAGAAGATTATTATAGATTGATCTTAAAGGTTTGAAACCGAGAAAAAAATGGACTAATAATTGTTTATGTGACAATTTTATACGAAGTAATTACTGTTTTAAGAAGTATAGATATTTTTATGAGGGATCGTTAAATTCGTGGAACATGACTGGCGTTCAAAGATTAAAGCTATCAACTATATCCGAGTCAAAAACGCCGCCGATCGATGCGCCGTTTTATGGATAATTACAATCCAGAAAAATACCCGTTCAGTAGTCGACACTCCCAGAGATGTGTTTAACCTCGTGAGACATGCGACTTCGCAAATACTTTAGTGCGCCACTCAACTAATGACATAAGTTCTGGAAGCTATGAAAACAAATCGGTGAGTCAGCAACAATCAAATTAACGCAAAACACTATACGTATTACTTTTGGTGGTAATTTAATTTATCTCTGTAACGATTTTTCGAAACGCAATATAAAATGTATATATACATTTTGCTTGCTGTATCGTGTTCATTACATGACACTTCCACGAAAAAATCTTGATAAATTTTGATTTGGACCGTGTGTGCTAATGTACGTGGTGAAGCTGGACTTATTTCATTATAACAACAATGAAACGATTTCCTCCATCTGTTATTATGACCCAACCACCATTGTTGTATACCATTTCTGGTCGGACTCGTCAGTTTAATTTATTATTTGGCCGGTATATATATTTTGAATTTTCACGCACTGATTATTAATCAAAAGTAAAACTTTAATTGATCAAGGATAATACTCGTTTTTCACATGATATGTCTCAGATAAAAGTAAAAAAACATAACATTTCACGAACGCGTTCCAACAAGTTTGTTTGAATAAATACGATTAGTTTTTCAAAACGAACATTTTAATCATTTTGAAATATTGGCTTACACTCGTGATGGCGCGCAATGTAAGTTATACAACACGGACTTCGTCGAGTATTATTATTTTATATTAATTATAGTTAGTTTATGAGGCGTACAAATTACAATTATACTTTATAATATATTTATGTGTTCACATGTGAACTACGCCAACACAGAAATCACCTTCGGATCATTTGGTAAATTGCGTTGCGGCAAACAATAAAATATAATCGAACGCATACGATACTAACATTAATTTCGAATAATAAAGATAACTCATCTGCTAGTGTAGTTTTTTCGCTTGGAGGTGAGATAGTTGATGATAAGTATGAAGACTGACATATGGAATAACAACTTGATTATAGTGTAAATCGTTTTTAAAATTATTAGCTGGTAGAATCCAGTTAAAAAAAAAAATATATATATATTTATTATAATAATAATCAGACAAGCGGAGCGATGGAAACTCTCTGCGCGGAATAAATCATGTTTTTCACCAGACCGCAACAACCGCCGCCGTCGCGTCGTGAACACAGTGTAAAATATTTTTAAAATCTTATTTGCCAAAACGAATTGTATACTATTAACACACACGCACACATACACAATTGTGTTCAAGTATGTATGTATAATGTATATACATATAATGCACGATGAATAGTCTACGTGATGAGACGCCCACGCACAATCATAAATCTGAGTAATAAATTTATATTTCACGTGCCGGAGATGTGAAAAAACGTGCAATATATATATATATACATATTTATATGTGTGTGTGTGTGAGTGTATGCGTGCGCGTGCGCGTGTACCGCCGGTGACACGCGTATTGACGAGTCAATTTTAATTTTCTCTGGAAGTTAAGACATAAAGTAAAAATATATTTATTTTAATTCGGTAAACGCGCGGACGCAGTACACGCGCAGGTGGTGCGTACCTCTATAATGTGTTATAACGTTATAATCTCTATGATAAATAGTAATTTTTAATCCGGAGACGACTGGCAGAGTGGATTTATGTGTTCGGCTAGTGTTATTACTATTACTACTATTATTATTATTATTATTATTATTATTACTATTATTATTATTTTTATACGCTTACGACTTCGGTTCGGTTCGCCAGTAAATTTCAACTGGTTTCACCGGGTTACTAATCACCCTGGTTGACTAATTAGCGACTTGACAAGTTACTCTCGGCGTGCGTATAGGGTATACGACGATAACCGGTTGCACGGTATACGCATATACCTATATAGCATATATATACACACGCATTCGTGATGATATTCTCTTTTTTATTTTATTTCGTTTTATTGACTTGTAAAATGAGAAAGTGCAGCGGCGGCGGATAAGCGCGAGCGCCTAAATTACACCGCGATAATAACACGGCATTTTATTTTTTGTTTTTTTTTTCTTCTTCCGTACGATTCCGTGAAACGTGTCGTCGGCATCACGAGGCACACAACACACACACACACACACACACACACACACACACACACACACACACACACACACACACACACACACACACACACACACACACACACACACACATACACACACACACGCACACACACACACACACACACACACACACACACACACACACACACACACACACACACACACACACACACACACACACACACACACACACACACACACGCACGCACGCACGCTCGTGTGAGTATGATACGCCGGTTGAAAATCACAGGCATTTATTTGAGGAGAATCGTCGTCGTGACCGTATCCGATTATATAGATTTTAATGCGCGCTCGAACGTCATCATTCCGAACGTTATTGTTATTAGCGGCATGCCGTCGCCGGTGCGATTCGCCCGTTTTCTCGGTATTTCGCGTGCAGACGAGTCTCTTTTTGTGCCGCTACACCGCGTCCCGTTAACGCGAAGAGCGCTTTTGCGAGCCGACACGCCGCAATGCGGTTTTGTCGGGGGGAGCCGCGCGCCCGCCGCGCCGCGGTGGTCTTGATAAAATATCGTCTCCGAGACGCGAAATCCGTTCGACCCCGCGATAGCGTATTGTTCTACACACTCCGGGGGAAAAAAACGCGAAAAAAATTCGACAAAACCGCGACGAAAACGACGGCGCGCGATTCGTTTTCGTTTTTTCTTCTTATGAATATACTCGGTGTCACAATAACGCATCGCGTGCATTCTTATCGGCATTGCGATCGACTATCATCGACAAACGAGAAAGAAGTAAAGCGGTAGTTTATTGTTATTGTCGTGATATTTTATGCGACGCGCTCCGCGGCACCGGACTCACGCGTACGTAGGCCTTTTTTTTTTCGGGCCCGACACTTATCGTTATTTTTATTATCGTTATTATTATCATTATTATTATCGTTGTTGTCGTTATTAATGTTGTCGTGCGTACGGCGTACGGTGCAAAAAACCGCCGTACGCCGGTCAGGCTGTCGGACGTGCGCAATTTTTTATGTTTATGATATTACCACGGCGATAAACGTTTCGATTGTACGAGAACGCGATCGTGATCGTGTTATTATAAATTATTATTTTTGCTATTGGTATTCCGCCAATAATACACTGTGCCGTAACGTAGGAGTCGACGTTGACGACGAACGAATTTTTTTTCGTATACCTCTCCCCCCCTGCACCTGCCCCTATGGCGGACGGTTTTCGAATAATTTTATATTACGCGCGTACTAAACACCGGTCGTCCGCGTACGCGTACACGATGTGTTTTTTGATCTTATTTTATTTTATTTTCATTCATTTATTTTCCGATCGTGTTATAATATTCGTCTGTATAATTATTACGGCCGGCCAGCGCCGCGGCTTGACGCACACGCGCGGCCGTCAACTTTCAAAACGAATTATAAATTTAATTTATTTGCTGACACCGCAGTGGTCGGCAAGGCTTGTGGGACCGCGTCGGGCCCGCGTCGGACGGACGTCGCGCGGGGCGGCGGTCAACGGTTTACCGAAGGAAAAACAAGCACCGCCAAAGTTCATCAACCGCTGCTTTACACTCATAATATACATACGTATATATATATATAACGTGTAAAAAAATATGATGCATTACTTGATAGTTTTTAATCTGCTAATAATTAACCGTCCAAGGCGAGACTGTTTGAATTTTACAGGAGTATAATGTTTGTTTTTTTTTCCAGTTGAAACGCAGTATTATAATTACAGGCGTTATTAATAGGTATTATACGCGCATGCGTTTACGCAACGTCGATTTGACGTCCCGGATCCATTGTTTTTTGTTTTTTGTTTTTTTTTTTTTTTTATAATTTAATTAAAACATGGCGTGCAATCATTGACTACTACTTAACCAGAAGAGTGTACCTACACACGTACATATAGTATACGCACAGTGATTAAAATTAAATTACGAATTTCCATGACGGATTAAAACGACCTTATATATAAACTGATGAAACTTGGTTCCTCCACAAGTATCGTCAGATCCCATCGTCAGGATTTAATTAGTCTGCCGTTCCGCGTGTACCATAGTTTGTGTTTTAAGCCGTTATCCGACGGATTTGAAAAAAAATAACAAACGATTTCAGGAAAGCCGGTTGTTTAAAAAATTATTACCGTGATTCGGTTGAATGAAATATTAAAATTTTAACAACGTTGGAAAATCGAAAGAAAAAAATCCTTTTAACGAGCATCGAAATCACGTGCTCGAAAATCAAATACTACGAGCTTTATATTAATATAAAACATCGCTATGACCAACAATATTATACTATACACGGCGTTATTACTTGTCGTAGGTATATACCTACGTCCTACATAAACCGATAAGCTCGCCATGGTCATGCAAACAGTAGTTATGCAAATATTTGAGTTCTAAACTATGTTTAATGTTTACGATTATTTGGACGCTGGTAAATTATACATTTGCATATTTGATTGGAATAATCGATAAGTGCCTAGGAAAAGTTGTATTCAAATGAAATTTAAAATTATTATTATTAATGCAAACAGTGTTAAAAATGAAATTCGCCTCGCATATTTTACATTATTATTTGGTAGTTTGAAAACATATAAATACACATATTAATTCGTTCATATGTCAGGTAAATTCACGTCACAGTGCTTAATAATAACTCCAAGTTTTTGCAAGTGTAATCAACGCCGTAAATTTGATGACTCGTCGAATCGTTGAACAAAAAAAAAAAAAAAAAAAACAATTACCTTCCTGGGAAACTACAAAAATCGTTATGTTATGTCCTGTATTTTGTACGTAGGAGGATATAATATTCTTATAGTACGCGTACAGAATAACATTATAATTGTCCAATCTGAACTGTATTTCAATGTCTGCCCGATGAGTGGAAGTTTGTAGTAAGTTATTATATTCATTTTTGCAAATTCAATTTTGGCGAGTACAATTATTTTTATATCTACACAAAAAATAAAATATACAAACATTGCAACGTTCGTATAATACATGCATATATATATTATATACATATTACATTATAATGTTCTACAGGTTTGTGCACACACATCAAAAAAGAAAATTTGATATTGTCTCGGTTAATGTAAAATTAATGACGGCGAAATAATAATTAAAATAGACCGAGGCAATTTGCAGTGTGCGCGTTTTAATTTTCCCACCGTTTATCGTGATATAATCACTAATCGAAACACGCGTATATTATAATATGATTCCTCGGATATATGCTGCTGTAACAGCAATAACGGTACCGAAAAAATGTCTTGAATTTCGTTGACGATTTATGTGCTGCTCATTCGATGACCTTTTTTGTGTGTGCGTGCGTGCGCGTACCTGTCTGTACTTGTGTGTACGCGTATGTGTGTATGTATTTTCTGTTTGTTTTTCTAACATTGTTCGAGTCGTTTTTATTTTTATTTTTTTTTTTCGGCAGGAGACTTGAAGACCGTAAATTATAATATTTCCGAAGCCGGTTTTTCATAGCCGCCGCCGCCGCCGCCGCAGACAGTCGTCGTTGTTGTGTGATCTAACGAGCTCTCCCCGTGGATTCTCGAGTTTTACACACAGGGAGACACTTGTTTCCACTCGTTTTACTCGCTTTTTTTTCTCCTACTACATATACGTACAGCTTCATTGAACTGGTAAACCAATACACATGAGATTTCCGAGAGCAGGGGATGTCTTGTTTGTACAGTTGAAAAGGTTTCGGACCGTAAATATGTAAATATTGGCGGTAAACACACGACATATATATATTCGGCCCTATATCTCAGGTGAGTTTCGAATTACCGTCATTTTTCGTCTACTACAAAAAAAAAAAAGAATGAGATCGACAAGAAATCTTCCACGGATAAAAGAAAAAACCGCCATCTGCATTCGGTATTTTTTTTCACCGATATTCAAAACTTTCAAAAATAATTAATTTCAAACAAAATACAGGGTGATTTTTTAGCATGTTTACTCTTTTTTGTACCCTGTACAACGCATGATCTTTTATTTCCACGCACAATTTAATTATGTATATTAGAAATTTGAAGAATTACAAATTTAAAATTAGAAACAGCAGCGACAGTTCCTATTTTTGATGACTACTCTGCACTTCCCAACTTTCTTGCTCTAAATTTTCAGTAGTTTTTAATCTATTGATTGAAAATAATTTTTAATTCGAAGCTTTTATGTTACAAAATATTTTCTTTTTAAAACGAACAATTGCGTTTTACGAGAAAAGTAAAAACCTTAAAAAAAACCGCGTTCATAAATAATAGTAAAAACTTACTATATATTAATTTTATTTTATTCTTTTTCTATTTTAATCTAAATTGTGACCGGAGAAAAATCAATTTATTCATTAAGGATTAAAAACGGAAAGAATACGATTGAAAAATCACACTATTAGAACCAATCACGCCGCGGGTGGCGGTAAGTCTATAACACTGTTATCGCCGCACCATCGTAGAGAGGACAAGACGTAGTAGTTCAAGTGTAACGTTTCCAAGTCTATCGAATTACGGGAAGAGAACAAAAAAATTACACCCGTACGCGAGAACGTACAATATGCACGGTCGTTTGTTCCGACGAGCCCGTAATGATGACCGACGACGACGACCGGACGACTGCAGTTCGACGAGATCGCCGTTGGACTTTTTCCGAGTAGACGGACGGCGAATCGTAGCCCGTATATACGTCTCAATACGTCAAGTGCATTTTTCCCGTTCAGATGCAATAACAATATAACATGTTTAACACGACGGCGAGTGAAAAAAATATGACACATCCATTTTTCGGGTCTTTGTTCCCGGGCTATTCTCGGACCGAACAAAACACATCCCGCGCGCCCATAAAACGCGGGTCGACCGCCGCAACACCACCGCACCGCGCCGCCGCCCGAGGCTATATGGCAGCTATAGGTACCTACACTTCTCTCTATAACTAACACTGATATATTTTAATTAAATGTCATGGATCCACACACACACACACACACACTAACCCGTCGTCTCTGTCGGCTGGCCATAATTATACCTGTCAAAGATATTGTATCAACTGATAGCTAAATTAAAAAAAACCATTCGTCGGTTTTTTTTTTCTTTTTACCTTTCCCCTCCGCACACACATCCATATAATGAACTCGACATGGAGATGTATTGGGTGTACATATTATAAATTCGACGCCGCCGCCATTGCACCGAGGGGAACGTAATATTTTCGCCCATGATGATAAGAACCCATTCATTACGATGATTTCCGAACCGTCATTATCCAATCCAGGAGCGGGTCCGGTTTCGAGCGCAACGGAAAAAAAAAAAAAAAAAAAGGTAATAACCATAAGGATGTATCCTGTGTGCCGTAGACTACGTTACACCTCTTTCCGGCGGCGGCTCCGATTATAACAACTCATTTTGTCGTCGGTGTTAAACGTCTACGTAATACACAAATCATAAGCTCCTTTGGGCTGTGTCGGCATAACACCGTTCTGGTTTTCGGCAAACAAAAAAATTACACCGACGTTATATTATACGCGGGACGTGTTAAAAGTGACGTGATTAATGTTTTCCTTCTCGCTCTCGTCCCCTCTCGCTCTGCGCGTGGACTGCGTCAGCGGCGCGTACACGCGGCATGTAACGTGTATATAAATAATACTTATATATTATAAAATTTATGGTAAATAATATATATATACAGATGCGTGTGTGTGTACACTGTACAGTATACATAACGCGTGCGCCCCACAGAAATCCGGGAGCGGAACCCGAGATATAGAGTGGTCTGGTTTTCATGCCAAAATCCACGTTTTCTGCGATGCTTCACCCGTCGTTGTCTAATAACACAGTCAATTCCCAAACGTCCTGGTCGTATGTTACACACACCTAGTGTTTGAATTTATGACTCTGGTCTGGTAACATGCAATTTCCAGAAACAAAAACCAACGAGCCAAACTGTCTCAGACACGTAGGTTAAGTGTGTATACACTAATGTATGTATATTTGTGCACGCTAAGAAGCAAAAATTCAAATTATATTGTTGGTATAATGATAATAATATTATATACATATACGTGTGTGTGTGTAATAACTTGGCGTTGGCAGCTATCAAAAATCGCATATTTTATTTAATGCAAATTAAAACTAAAATTTATTTAAATATTCTTTTAAATTGAGTTATAAAAACGAAAATCGAGTCATTAATATTTCAAGTAAAATAAGCGTTAAATTTAAATCTACAGAAGAATATTATATCCTTAAACCGCGAGGTATTTCTGTAATCGATATTAATGGACGATCAGAAATATATATTTATATTATGATATTATTATACAGGCGCAATAAATTACGTTCATAATCACTCGGGCAGAGCTATTATTGTAATATGGAGTATTAATACGTGGAGTGGATTTTATTGCTTCCGAAGTTTTTTAACGCGTACCACCTTTTACACATACTACTCTATAATAGGGATGGATACATAGTACGTATGTGTGAGCATATAAATAATATATACATAAACGTGAACTATATCGTTATAATAATCTATTCGGTTTCACGTGTTTCACGCACGTCCGTCGAAACGTAAGAACAAGTTTATAGTAGGTAGTTGAATACAAATTACTCGGACAGAACTTCTGCAGCAGGTAGTCGAATATATACGATAACGCAGTCATCGACGTCTGAAATGTTTTCATTTCGAAAATGTGTACGAGTGGGCTTCACCGTGTTCGTAGCTAATAATATATACGAGCACATTTGTTTTTTCGACACGGAAATTTAATTATTTCGTTGAGGATTTGTCGTACAGTTGGGACGTGGGCCGAAACATAAAAGTCCACGGCGCAAACAATACATACGTGTGTATTGGTACACATAAAAACATCTAATACGTTAAAGACACCGTGACCACGTGTATAAGAATCAAGAAAATTAGAAGAAAAATTTTCATCACGTAAAATACGCTCTCGGAAAACGAGACGGACGAACGAGATTTGTATTACTAAGAAATTGTGACTATAATGATGGTAAAATAAACAAGCGATTTTCTTACTATACACAATGGGTTGTTTAAAAGAGTCCGAGTCAAAGAAGAAGCAGTTTTCGTTTTTTTTTTTTTAAGTGTCCAATAATCCAGTGCTGCGTTTGGGAAGTGGTACGAGAGGTGTAAAGCCTCTTATATCTCGACCCATTAGTTGTATTTTTATTTTGCACGAACTCGGTAACTCGTAGTGGTAAATATTTTATTATTCGCGTGTCATTTAAATGAAACAGGTATTGGTTTTTCACACCGTTAACAGAACAAGAGTTATTTACGACATCGAAATAATTCAATATTTTTGTGAGAAACCGTGCTAAAGAATTCCGTAGTCGTGAGCAACAGTAAATAAATCTTTATGGCTTTATAATAATATTATATTGATGGTTAAAAAGAATAAAATACGTTATTAGTACTTGTCTGCTGAATAACTATATTATACCATCTAATGAGTTATGGCGGTCAATAAGATCGAGCTGACGATATTAATTACGAATACGACTTACTTTAACTCGAGTATATACGTTTTATAACACGCATAAAAAAATTAATACGATACATTTGATTACTTCGCCTTTACCGCGGTGAAATGTTCCCGACGTTCGTCTCGAAAATCGAATTACACTCGGCGCAACAGAGTGTGCGATTTAGTTTGAGATTTTAAAAGCTGATGATATGCATGAATCATACACATTCGTTCAGGTCGTAAACGATTGATAATGCGATGAGCGGTGCTATTAGCGTATATTATATTATGATGACATTCGACGTGTACGCGCCTCAGATCATAGTATATCTCGGTAGGTATACGTACTAGACGTGCGTGAATTGTGATCTGATGTGTGAGCCACGTGATTTGAGAACACGCGTGTGATTTAAAGATACGCGTATAATATACGTGCGTATATATAAAGATAATGGTATACAGTGTGCGCGTGTATACTCCGTCGGCGACGAGCTGCCGTACGACGACGAGTGGACGTATAACAATATGTGTTTTAAAACTTTACACGTGTTTGTTATACACCACATAGAAATGTCTAATATACGCGGCATATTATACGCTCGGGGTACGGCCGTTGGCGAAATACCTCCCGTCGTCTCGGCGGACGTATCGTGTCGGCCGCAATCAATGTCCTGTCGGTATATATAATACGACGTACAACTATTCACCACAACACGTATATTATATACGCGCACCTCGACGTCGATCGGTTGTATAGAAAGTCATTAGGCCCGGTGATTTGTTGCCGTTTTAATGGCACGTGTCGATGGAATGCAAAAATCGCCGGAGCCGCGTGAATGAGATCACGTACGGAACAAAAGCGTCGTTGAATGAAGCCATTAGTAGGCACGACACACGCGCACCCCGCGCACTCCCGTCGCCGCACTAGAGAGCCGCAGTTGATCGAACGCGCGGAGCGCTAGAAACGACGACGGTCTAACGGAGTTTTACGATTTATTGGGTTTCGTTGTAAATTAAACGCGTAACATCATCCTTTTTTGTGAAAATTATTGAAAAACGAAATCTAAATCGATAAATCGGAGATTTTCGCGAAAATCGTATCATTTGCCAGCAACGAGTACTCGAGTGTGAAATATTGATGTTCAACATTTTTACGCTACACCTATACTATATAATAACACGAACGAATTAAAATGGAAACGTTCCTACCGATGTCCGGTAAAAACGGTGTTCGTACAAGGGTAAGGTAAATATATACGACGTAGAACTAGAGAATATTCCGGATTTTCGACACGTAGGTTGTAAAAATTCAAAATAGTCAAACATTAAACCCTCGAGCACATTTTAAGTACACCTCTATAAGGTGTATTTAGGCGTGCTCGGTAATCCAATCTTTAATCTATCACGTGTAATTAATTCATCATCATAATATAAAACGTGTTATGGTTATCTAATTTGTCGAGTTTTTGAAATCAAGATCATATACATATTTAAACCCGAAGACAATATACTCGTATTTAATAAGATTTTTTTAAATTTCGATCGGCGTGAACGTAAATGTTATTAGTTAATTTATCTACTCTAACAGGTTTGTAAACGGTTTCGAAACTATCGGTTTTACGAAAATCAATAAAGGAACTCATACATAAATCAAAAACGTATTTGAATCAATCTTGCACGAAAGTGGCCTAAAATTAATTTCTTTTCATTCGGTCCTCATTGAGTCAAGCCAATACCATTTTTTTTTCTTAAAAATCTCATATTAATATTATGACTTCAACAATCACGACGACATCTAAAATATGTGTAAAAACGATTGGAATAAAAAAAAAAAACACGAAAATATGATTTATATACGTTTGTGGCTATTATCTGGAATGCGGTATCCAAAGAAAACTATTATGCGTCTAATTAGCCATTTCAACCATCGTTGACTGGTGCGGAAATGTTATTATTATCGTCTAAAAATATCCAACGGCGGTTTCACTTAAGATTACACCGAGAGGGCAGTAAACATAATGAAAACTTTGGTGAGACGAGCCAATTGTCATCGTTTAATTTATCGGAATTGGATCGAGGCCAACGAGCAATTTCCTGTCGGGCGCGGTGTATCCCTTAAACGTATATTTTCGTATGGCTAGGCCCGGCTGAAAACTATTTCAGATGCGTACTAAAGAAAGAGAAAGAGTCTGTATGCGTGAGTGAGCGAGAAAAAGACAGAGAGAGAGAGAGAGAGAGAGAGAGAGAGAAAGAGAGAGAGATAAGTACGTAAATTTAAAATGTTCGTGATTTGGACATTGTCATTAAAGAGGAGGTACTTTCTGGCTTTGGTGGCGACCGAAGAAATGTACGCGCGCTCGCGCACACACACACACACACACGTATATACGTATACGTGATAATATATTATATGAGCGCACAGGCGTGTGGTACATTATGCGGAACGCGGGGCGAAATCTTTATTATTTCGATCGCGATCAAACGCGTGAAAACGAAAATCATTACCGAGCGGCGCACTCGAACGGCGTATACGCGGGACGAGTTCGTTCGTATATGTATATTATTTTATATAGGTGTATACAGCACACGTCGCGGCGACGGGCAGTCGCGGAGGAGAGGCTGCAGCGGCGCGATGGATCGGGGAACGAGGGCAGTCCGGGCGGTATATACTGCGTGCGGACGCGCGTACCCGGTCGAAACGAAACAAAAGAACGTTAAATAACAATGAGCGGCACAATGGCCGTTTAAACACTCACCGTTGTCAGTGCCGTCTAGAGGTTGTAGGGCCCATGTGCACAGGTCGCAAGTGGTCAGGCCGTCCGGATAAGGGGGCTCCAGGAACGGTGGACGGGGAGGCGGCGGGGGAAACTTCCACAGGTCCTCCTCGGTCCACCACTGATAATCGTCTTCTTCCTACACACGCACAAAATACCAAAACAAAAGGTCAATTTATCATGATTTAAAAAAAAAAAAAAATTAAGCGCGCAATGTCCCATTGTTTGTGTTTAACACATTGCGGTTTTGTATTTTGTTTTGTTTTGTTTTTTTTTTTTTTTTCATCATTTTAGCCTACGCACTTATGCTAAGCCGGCGGATCCCGCGGACGCACAAATAGATATAATGTGCTCCGCGAGACCCCGGAGGGCACGTATAAATCGTCGAAATGTCTATTTAGAAAACAAGCAACGCATTTCTTAAATAATAATAAGTGGCATTTAAATTGTCGTTATTTTACTACGTGTGAGCGCGAAACGCGCGCGCCTTCTCTGCCTACTACACGGTGATGGCTGCACAGACCATTTATATAGGTATAATAAGTATATTGTATGTGCATGCGTACATATTTTACATGCGTCTATATGAAAATATACTACTACGCAGCCTCGGGGCTATCCAATAAACCGATTTACGTGAAACGACCTAATAATAAATAATTCTACGAGTACCTAAATATATGCACTGCGCGTTTACCAATATATAGGTGTTATTAAAATATCATCTGTATTGAACGTTTTAGGTGTCCTTCGACGAATTCACATAAAATTCACGATTGTTCAAGGTAAGAAGACGTAAGAACCGCCGATCTCGATGTGAATATTTATATAAAGACATTATTATATAATAAGTATGGTGTACCGTACTGCGATTTACCCATTTGGAGTTTTTGAAAAATATCTTATGTGTTGCAGATAAAGATAACAATTTTACATTTTTTTTTTTTTTTTTTTTTACCATAAATACATATTTTATTTAGGTAATATGCAAAAAATTATCAATTATTATGTTAAATTTTTTATAAAATTATAAAAGCCATTCTATTGCGTTTTTTATTCATGTTATTTTGACTGTATGATTTAACTTTATGATTTTGAAAAACAAATCAGCTAAAAAAAGAAACTAAAAATATTATAAAAAAAAAATTACGAAGTTGCTAAAAATCAAACTTTATAATGTTAGAATTCATAAAAAAATTAGCATTATTAATTAAATTGTTAGAAAAATATGAAACAAAAATTTTTGAATTTATTTACAAAAAAAAAAAAGAAAGATTTAATTAAAATATGAATATTTACAGTCTTTATCTCTGTGAGTTATATGAAAAAACCAAACTTAATTATCTTCATTACCTCGGGAAGTATCACAATGGGTATATCTTCGTGAACCATTCTATATATATATATATATACACACACACACACATGTACATTATAATGTATATGTTTTAAAGACTATATTATTATTTCTTCTAACAAGCCAACATTAGAATATGTGTCGACCAATTTAAACATTATAAAAACCTTAGCAATAAAATTTTATCACGCACTTAAAACAATTTATATGTGTATAAATCTGTTGAGTGCACTAGTAGGTGTATATGAGCGCGGGGACACGATTAAAATGCCAAACCAACATTTATATGTAGTGCAGGGCGCGCGAGTTATTTCAATGCAGAATTTCAATCGTAAAATCACATTTTCTCAGAACAAACTACTATACGTAGGTATACACAAATATATTAATACTGGCGATGTTGTAATAAATGCGTAATATTTTTTATATCTAATATATAATATTTATACTTGTGTACACGTTTGCGACGCCGTATAATTTTTTCACGTCTTTAATATCGCATTAGATACTTAACTGCGACACTCCAGTGTAATAACGCCGGCGCGTCGCAATAAAAATCGCAATCGCACAGGGTTGTCCGATAGACTTGATTTTTTTTTTCAACATACCTATGCCGCAATAGCTGAGCAGGATGGGTCGCCGCAGTAGCATATAATACGTCTAATAAAGACGCGGAGAAAAACAAAATGGCGATAAACGTAAACACGGACAAACGATTTGATATAACAATATACCTTATATATGCTACAATGTTATTATGTACGAGTACGTTTATGTATGACTATATGAGTGTTTATCATACACGAATCGCCTCGGGCGTCGAGCAACATTTATCCGCGGCCATTCGCACGTGTTCGCGCGCGTTAATTGGGATTAATATTTTATACACGCGCGTATTGCGAATCGTTTGCGGTTAGAAAGTCTTCAGAAACAAAATCGTATACTCGCGTTTTTCATAGGCGTGCGGAGACAAAGAGAGAGATAGAGAGAAAGAGAGAGAGGCTGACGTGTAATGATTTTTTAATTATATCTCCTGATATGTCGTTATAACTGGACCGTACCACGTGCAACACAGTGGTATAAAAGGCAAATGTCGTATTTACAGGAAGGGGATCTGCAGGTTCACTCCCCTCCTTACCTCTAAAAAAAAAATCATCCGTTATAACATTTTGTTTGGAATTTTTAGATCGTAATTTTTTCTAAAACATGCTTTGATCATACATATTGGCTCATACGACAAACGTATTGCTGCTTGATTAATGACTTAAATTTTGAAATAAATAATGTCTCATACTATCAAAATTTTTTCAGTTATGAATTGATATTAAAATATGTATTATCACCTTGTTGATTGATGAAAAAAAATTGAAGTATTAATTTAAGAATTTTAATACCTCCTCCCTCCCTCAAATAATATTGAAGATATACGCCACGGTAAACAGCCGTGCAACGATTAGACATGGAAGCGTTGCAGGAGGCGTATATTATGGTGTGTATATATTCTCGACCGAGACGTATGGGATTATTACGCACACTCGCCACTCGACGTATGGTGGGAAGAATTACCCGGAGGATGCGATGATAGTAAAAATAATAATAATAATATTTTGAACGAAACGAGTTCAATAATAATAAATATAATATGTAACGGCTGCTACGCGACGCGCGCGAGAGAGAGAGAGAGAGAGTGTGTGTGTGTGTGTGTGTGTGTGTGTGTGTGTGTGTGTGTGTGTGTGTGTGTGTGTGTGTGTGTGTGTGTGTGTGTGTGTGTGTTCGACCGACAATTTATAGGACATTTTCGAGACATTGCACAATGTAATTTAACGTCGTGCACGAATGATGATATAATGCCTTTAATTGAGGGTAAAAAGAAGAAATGAAATAAAAGGAGAAGGAAAGAGACGAAAAAGAGAGCATCGCCTCGGGCAGCTGCGCGCGTATACGTATTTACCTATATATTTATCGTGTGTACACGTTTTATATGCCAGGTACCGACAGTACAGGCAAGTTATATGCGCAGGAAACGTGAAGAGGTCCTTGCAGCGTTCGCGTGGTGTACGAAAAAGAATGTGTCCTGCAGTCGTAATAATGCTTTATCAAAACGGTTACCACTGCACACTCGTGAGCCCGCGGTATGCATAATACGTATAGCGGTCTCTCGTCTGCGTGTACCTCCCCACGTAAATGCCGGTAGCGTTTTCTGCGGCGGCGGATTACACTCGCACACAAGGAGGACCCCGAAGAATACACAATAATAATATAACATTCGGGGTTACGCTTCCGTAAACACTTCTCGACGGGTACCTCCTTGTGTGTGTACTTATTATTACTATTACTATTATTTATTATATATATTGATGCACTGTATCCGTTTGTGTTGTACACCTACCTAATTCGGCATTCATCACACACACACACACACACACATACACAGTGTAACTTGTATATTATATTATACGATATTTTATTATTATTATTATTATTATATATTGTGCGTACGACGACGACGGGGTATAAACACTGCACCAAACAAGTATAATTATGCCGCAGCCGCAGCCGCAGTTCCTCACAATTTATATTGTGTTTGTGTAATCAACCCGATAAAAACGGATTTTCGGTGCGCGCTTCGCGGTCTGATGGTTTTTTAATGTCTTCATCATTCCTCCTTTCCCCCACCCGCGCCACCACGGCGAGGCGACGGAGGCCGGCCTTTTGTTCGGAGGTACCGCGCGTACTTACACGCGTAAGAAAAAATAAAAAACAAAACGTATATAGGTATACACTGTAGGTATATACTCCTCTTCACCCTTTCCACCCATGTACGGCCGAGGGGGAGGTGTAAAGGTAGGTGTACCTGTGCAGTTTATACCTATATACAATAAACATATAGGCGATGTATACACACACACACACACACACACACACACACACACACACACACACACACACACACACACACACACACACACACACTTATACGGTAGAGGGGTGGAGGAGACGAAGAAGAGATCATGCGCACGCGGTTATATTAAACGAGAAAATTGGTGTTACAACGATGAAAGGAACACGTATGTAGCAATCTCAATAGACCGGCGGCGGCGGCGGTGGACGGCGGGTCCATTCCACCACGAATTGTTGCAGCTGCACCGGAGAGAAGAAGAACACAAGAGTATCGGTTCGGCCCCAAACCGCCTCTACATAATACGCGCGGGTACACGGTCGAGATACGATATTATATTATTATTATTATTCTCATCGTATATATATATATTATATATGTATACACGCAGTCACGATTCGGCGCGCGGTAATGTCATCATTAACTCTGCCGTCAATCCAGTGGTTCTCATCGCCACGTCATTACTGCCGCCGGACAGTACCTACTACGGCATCGCGTATAAAACGTACGATACAATGTATCTGATATAATATCATATAAATTACACACACACACACACACACGCACGCATATGCGCCGCGAATAAGACATGATAATCTTGTGACGTATTCACGTCACCGCAGTTCACACACACTCACACTGGCTGCACACACACACACATACATACATACGGACCAATTAACCGTCGTCGAATATATTATGTATATATACACACATACACACTGCTCGTCACGCCGCCGGAGTCACGGGATGAGAGATACGCCAATTAAAGAAGGTTTTTTTTTCAAACAATAATAAATTAAACGAGAGATAATAAAACGCGATTGCGCGCGCGCGCGAGCAACAACTATACGTGTATATAATATTATGTACAGGTACGTTACAAACTGGGAGAGTAAAAAACCTACGAGGCGTGTACAGAACGACGACCGGGGAAATTTCGTGAGATATATACCTTTCGTGTTACTATTATTTCGTTCAATAAATCACTTGTAATAGAGCTCGCGATCGAAGTACAACACACATATACACACGCACACAAACACACACACACACACCGCGCTCGTGTGTTTTTTAAGGCGCAATCAGTGGGTTCCAAAGTACAAATATAGTGATTTATTCAACCGGTCGTTTGACCGGTGGTGAAGAAAAAAACAAAATTATATACAGATAAAAAAACAAAACACAAGCCGTGTAGGCAATATTTTCCTGTGAACATTATTATATATACGTGCACTGTCACGCGACCTTGTTTCGCGGTCCTAACCGATTCTCTCCCGTTCGTCGACAAACAACGATAAAATAATACATAATATAATATATACATGAATAGAATGTGTGTGTGTGTGTGTGTGTGTACAGGACGGTTTCAGAAAAAAACGAGAAAAAACAAGTTCGATAATTTATATCGCTTGTAACCGGTGCACAGTGGGCCGGGAAAAAAATGTTTAAAAAATAAAATATGTATTTGTATTTTTATCAATTTTTTTTATTATTATTACTAGCTGAAACATTAATAGGGTTCCGTATTATAGGTTATTATAATATTATACCTTTAAATTAGATTTCGATAAAATATTCAGCATGCAAATTATCATACATGACAGATTTATCGATGAACCTTTTTTATCACTCTATTAGTTCGTCTACAGCATAAAGTGTAATATATACTAATATGTATTTAATGACTCGGCAAGCGAACTCAAATTCAATAACTTCATCAGTATACCTATATACGTCCAAATGTGGGTAGTTTAATGGATTTGTTCGAACATGGCTTATTTGATCGGAATTCGTAATCATACATCAAACGGTTTGCTTTAAACGAAAACGTTTATGTGGAGAGCACCTAAAACTAGAAAAATGTTAATGAAAACCAGATCAAAACCGTAATGCTGCCAAATATGACGGCATAAAACTAAATCATTATTATAATATGCAGACCTCGAGCAAGTAATTTAAAAAGAGCGCGCTATAAACACCTGACGATTCTAAAGCGACTCAATATAATCAAATTTGATGCAACATTAAGAAGTTGTAAAATGTCTCGATGTGTTTTGAAAAATATAACAAATTATCTAGTCATACTTATTATACATACACGATATATGTAAATGTCTTATTAAAATACTTGAGAGTTAATAAAATAATATATAATCAATCACCATCTAAAATTATAATAAAGTAGTAATAAAACCAACTCATTCTCATTAATGAAGATATTTCGAATGAATTGTTTTATCCTTACTACGATTATATATCCATTGGAATTACAAAAACTCACTGGCAATTTAAATATTATGATATAATTTCAATACAAGAATCCAATATCGAAGCTGCGCATTCTTGAAGTCGTAAAAATGAAATTCGTTTACGAAAAAATTAAAACCAGACCTTATATTATTATCATATGCTAGAATTTTTGAATTTATTTATCCTATCAAACATTTTACAGACTGCGGAGAAAATTATAAATTACAGATTTACGGTGATTTGCATTGTATTTAGAAGAAGAATTTAATTTTCATAAAACAATTTCGTTTTGAAGTAAAATAAATTATGAATTAAAAAAAATTCAACTGTTAATTCGTTTATTTATTTAATAATAAGTATGATACGTTAAATTGTCTGATATTAGTGCATTAAGTTTTTGTTTTGAGGAAAAGTTTTTCTTTTTGAAGGTGCGACGTCTAGTGTATCATTTGAGGGAAGAGATGTAAACGTCACGTGTTCTCGTGAATCGTACCCAATGATCTACGGTGGTGGTTATCCTATGATTAAGGTACATTCGACGATACTCTTTAAAAAAAATAAAAGATTGTTCACGGAGGGTGGTGTCACTAATCAAATGACAATCGATGTCAATATTGAATTTGCAATCAATATAACATTAAACAACTAAGATATCATACGGCGAAGCGACGATGGTAATTTGTTATTATCATAAAAGTACAAATTTATCGACGGGGTGCGTTTGGGGATTCGAAAAATCGACTCGCCCGTTTTTTCGTACCATAGCCATCACCGGAAGCGCCCGTTTCTCGCATCGAGCGAGCACATAGAACGCGCTCGGGCCCCGTGGGCCTTATCGAGCGTGATGCTGCATCTATAGTCTATATACATACCATGAGTAATAACACGACGGTCCATGAATCGCGTGCGGACGGCGAATCGTCGGTACGTCTGAAGTGGAAGTACTCGGTCAAAACGGACAACATTAATAGCGACATGAGGAACGGACGACGACACCGACGACGCACGGGATGATCGTCTGCGGGCTGCGCGGACCGCGGCAAGGTGCTCGGGGGTCCGTCCGACTCGTCTCGGTCATCGCCGGTCGGCTACTGCCGGGGCGGACGACGGTCCGTAAACGCGGGCGCGCGAATCTAATGTCGTACGCACGTGGTCCACGATGATCCGGATGAGAGGAAGATCTATATATATATATATAGAGAGAGAGGGAGAGAGAGAGAGAGAGAGAGATAGGTGTGCGGCGAATGCGGCCGGAGACAATGCGGCGCGACGGGGCGCGAAACGTCCGCACAGGAACCCGCGTGTAAGCGCACTGCACACGCACTCGGCGGGGTGTTGCACGCGTTATTGTCGCCACGTCATTGTGCGGCCACAGGGTTTTTTTCCTTTTTCTCGTACTATTATTACTATTACTTTTTTTTTTCTTTAACTCTATCGTCGTGGAATAAATCGCTCTCGGTCGGTCGACTCGACGAGGCGGCGCGCGAGAAACGAGACGCGTAATAAAGAAACGGCAGTATTATAAAGGCGAACACGGCGCGGTGGTGACGGCCATCGATTTCGGTCAATAAAAATCGTCCGCGCGTACATTCACACTCGCACACACACACGCACACGCACGCACACACACACAATGGTGGTAATCGGATTTACGACGTCGACGGGACAGGGACGGGGACAGGGACGGGGGCGCAGAAAACGGCAGCAGAAAACGGGCACCACGGCCGTGTGCAGTCGGGCATTGTGCCTGCGACAGCGTCTTGTACCGTGTGGCGTACATGCGCGCGCGTATTATACACACACGTATGCGATCAAAAGACGACGACGCCCTGTCGTGACAATCGTCGGCGACAACCGTCACACAATGAACCCCTCTCGACGGGCGCGCACGCACACACACACACACACGAATGCCACGTCGTATATTATAATACACCCGTGTGTGTGTGTGTGTGTGTGTGTGTGTGTGTGTGTGTGTGTGTGTGTGTGTGTGTGTGTGTGTGTGTGTGTGTGTGTGTGCAGTCTAAACGTGAAAAGGAACACGGCGTGTACACGGCATGTCGTTAAACGTGTACACGCCAAGACCACGCGCGCGCACATCCTCTTCACGCGCGCATTGTGTCTCTCCGGCGGCGTAACGTGTAATATACCGTCGTCGTCGTCGTCGCGGTCGTCGTCTCAATCGTACACGCACACCGCAGCGGCGGGACAGTGACACACGGCGCGCAGGAAACGTGCGTGCGTGCGTCTACTATGATATAACTATGTGTATATATATACTAATAAACGTGTATGCTACACGTCATCGTCGTACCGCAATAATATTACAGTCGACGAACACAATATAACGTTACGTGCGCCAACGCCCCTAAACGCCGCCGTGCCGCGCGATCGAGTGATGTTCACAGTCGCGTGATTTTTCATAATCGTTCGCAATAACGCGCGACGTCTGACGCCGCCGACGCCGCCTCCACCGCCGCCGCCGCCGCCGCCACTGTCTGGCACGTAGGTGTGTGGTGTGCGCGGTTAGGTCGTCGTGTACGCGATATAATAGAGACGTCAAACGCGCGACGGAGACGACGAGGGGGGGAAGAAAAAAAAATATTCCAAATTCGTTACCGAACCTGTGCGTATAATATTATATTTAATCCGTGCGGTTGTAATTTTTTTTCGTATTTATATATATGTATATAAATATATATCTCATCCCGGTGTAATACGCGTCGTAAAATATACAAGATAATATATCTTGTGGAAATAGTCTGAGGCTGCATGCCGAACAACTCAATTATAATAAACACACTCTCGCTCGTGAAAAAAAAAATGTATCCTTATAATGGTTAACAACATATTTTATTTTCTTCGCGTGTACACCCAACACCTGCTGTTCACCCCCGTAGTTATTATGCTGCAGCAGTCAGCAGCGATCGTTATATTATTTCTCTTTTGATTCGCTGTCTGCTGGCTGTTGTATATATATATTTAAATTTCCTTCGCTCGGACGGCAATTCAAACCGAATCTCATAACTTATACGCATCACGGTGCCGGGTAATATATGGTAATAATGATGAAAAATATTACGAAAACTTCACTGTTACTGAGTACTAGCTAAATAATTATAAAGGCACTTTACGCGAGAGTGTGCCAAAAAAAAAGAACCTCTGCGCCGAGCGCTAAGCAAAAGTGTTTTACGTTCATAGCGGCTCCGGGTGATAATAATAATAATAATAATAATAATAATAATAATAATAAAATGCATGCTGGTCGATTCCGGTGACTGCAGACTATACGGATCCATCGTGCAGCCCACTCACGAGATGTACATAATTGTTACGAACAACGCGGCGAAAAGCAGTATTTTTCTTTCTAAAGATGGTTTTAACTTTTCACCGACCGTCGTCGGAGGAAGAGTTTTTTTTTAATTACACCACAATTATTGTGGCACAATATGATTATAATAATGGCAAAGAGAAGAACGTATAAGGTATAACAATGTAAATTATGACAACACGTGTCACTCCGATTTTGCGGTAAGCGCAAAAGATCGCAGGATTGATTTTCATCCGCACGTGTATACTATATATACGTATAATCGTCGTATTGGTTTCAGAATTAATTCAGATGTTAGTGAACACACAACTGCAAAGAATACAAATTATGTTTCGAAATTTGTTGAAAACCGCCGGAATACTGGTTTGCACGCTTGTGGATTATAATCAATTGATATTACCGCGACGTACGAAATGAGATAGTATAATAATATACTCGTTATTCGAAAGAAGACACATAATATACAAAATATATACGTTTATATTATTATAAATATATATTATTAAATTCGTTTTTCCTAGACACTGTGTAATTTACGTTTTGGGCACAGCTCCAAACAACCGAAAATTCATTCATTATTTCAATTTAAAAAAAATCCTATAAGAACGGCATAGAGTTGATGGTATAAATTAAAAAAAAAAAAAAAAAAACTTAAATTCTATTTTAGCCGATTTTCATTGCAATTATTTACTGTTGTTGTTGCGTAAGTACATACGTACGTCATGACCCATATTTTCCGAAACCATACATACGTATAACCCTTCTGTCTTCGGAGAACGAGTGAGTCGAGTGAAGTCCGTTAAGACGCATCCATGTGTATGATAATGATATAGACGTTTTGTGTTATATATAAACTTAACCTCGTGGTGGTCAATGAGAACGGATAACGCTTTATCGCTAACACAATGTTTTCAAATCTTCATCCGTTAAGGCGGACTTAGAAAAGCGGTGACGCAGGCTATGGGAGTGGTGAGCATGTATATAATACCTATATTATATATATATAGTACACTGAGATCAGATGATAATTATAACACAACACGGACAAAAGACAATTTGTGTGCAAGTAGATCGTGTGTGCGAGCGTGAGCGCTTGTGTGTGAGTACTCGGGTCAGACAAAAATCGAGAAATCCTGCTAACGACGGCGTCACGAACTATGCGATGCGAATTATTTTAATCCCCTCGTTTTGGCCGCCGAGACGACACACACACACACACACACACACACACACACGAATAACTATTCTCTTTCTTTACAATACGTTAACTTCTCCGTACTCGGTCCGTCTCTCTCGTCACCCTTCCGGTCAACTCTTGGCAAACTGTGCGCGTATCCACGTACAGGGTGTATAGTCAATCTGTTTTTTTTAGAAGTTTATCTCGACCGAAAATTAAGAAATATTTATCACTTGCAAGTGTTTGATTTAGGTGCGATTTTGATTATCACGAACTAGTACGATTACCGGATTACGTATTTTACGAATTCACTTTTAATACTTGAAACATTTCGCTAGAAGTAAAAGACGAAGTAAAGTTCAAATCTATATGTATTTAAGTTTTGATTTTTTATTCTCAGCACGCATTATGTTTCTCATAAAATTTTAGTGATGTAGACTTATATCTGAGTAAAATAATGGCATCTCATATAAGATCTAATATTTTAGCCATAATTCATTGGAACCAACAATTTCTAAATAATTTTAAATGTTATTTATAAAACCTAAAATACCTGCATTCAACAACAATTTAAAAATGAATTCAATTAAAAGAAATCTAATTCAGCGAAATAATAATATTTTATTCTTATTTAATAAAAGTAATAAAATAAAATTGGAATTTTCAGAAATGATTCGAAATTAAAAGTCGATATTTAACAATGAGTTAGTTTGGTTTAAAGTGTTATAACGTGGTTTAAAAGACGATTTTATTTAATCGACAGGGTTTAACTTTAATTAGCAAATGCAAATTTCCGGATTCCCCAGACGGACCAGAAATAGAAGATATATATTATATATAGAAAGAGAGAGAGAGAGAGAGTATTGTCGTCGCATCGGAAAGCAGCCTCGACTAATTAACCGGCAAAATCTCTTCTCTCCTCCCATTGTGTGCCCGAAAAGGACATCGACAATAGCCCGTCGGCGGCGACAGTGGTGGCGACGGCGTCCGGCCGGCCGGTTTGTACTATTTTTATTTTTTACGCGTGTATTAAAAAAAAAAAAAAAACAAGACAAAACAAAACAAAAAACGGCTATCGACGTAATATAATTGTAACTCGGCCCGTCGTCGCCGCGTTCGTCGAGACGACACGACTATATTATATACCATACTTACGACGGCTTTCCCTCCCCCCGTTTTTGTTTTAGCCGTCCCACAAATGCAGCTGCAGCCGCGGTCCGACGGTCAAAAAAGACGACGGCGGCGGCGGTAATTAGTTGGTCGTATTATATACTGCTTATGTACACGTATATTTGTTATGTGTAAAATGTGTATATATATATTATACACACGACTACACGAGCCGTGCCGAGTCGCGTCGTCGGGTATTTTTTTAAATTTTTTTCTTTAATGATCGTAATTTGTACGCGGAATGCCATATACGACGTGTATATCTATATATATATATATATATATAATATATAATTAACTTATCGCGCGCGCGACATCTATATATATACGTATACGGTTCCGATTGGCGAGGACACACCGTTGCCGGATCCTCTCTTCTCCTCCACTCGCCCTCCGCAGCACACCTGCGTTTCGACGTTAGCCCGGCGTCGTCGTACATGTATATATGTACGTCGTGTTTCAATTAAAAACCGCACCGCAGACCGATCATCTCGACGTCGCCGCGATTAGATGTGGAGCTGCTCGATATAACATCAGGTACGATACACACCGTCCGTATTATATAGATCCGCCGAGGTGTGTAATAATAACGTTTATGTTTTATTATTATTATTATTACTGTTGTTGTTGTTGCTGTTGTCTGCAAAGCATGCGTCGAGAGACAACCCAAACGGCGATTTGGGTCGTGTCTTATACATAATAATAATAATAATAATAACAATAATAATGATCGGGCGCGCGCGCGCGCGTGAGCGGCTCACGCTCTCGATGGGTGCTGATGAAGACATCACTCGGCAGCTGCTATGGCGGCGAGGCGGCGGCGGCGGCGGCGGTCTGCTGCCCCGTCGAAGGTCGGCCTGTTTGCCTCCCAGGTGGCATTCCTAGTACCTCCGCCGCCGCCGCAGCCGCCATACGGGGTGCCGCCAGCGTTAAACCGCCGACGTTATTGTCTACCTGTCCGCGCGCGGTCCGATTTACGGGCCCTGACTTTTTGACACTGGCTATGTATATGTATATATATATCTATTTATATATACCGTCGGAGGTTTCGGGAGGTGCGTGACCGGTGGCAACGTGCGACGCGCGTTTACGGCACCGCCGCCGACCCCGAAAAGAAGCACCGGCGAGCGGCGGACCGGACGAAAAAACACGCCGTGACGACGACGACGACGACGCCTAACGATTTCGTCTCGTCGTCGTGGACGTCGTGAAAAACCGAACGACGATAAACTCTTGATAAAACGATATACATACATCGGTACGCGGGACGACGCCGCCACGCCGCGCAGCCGATCTCGTCCGTGCGTACGTGTGCACGTGAATGTGATACGTCTGTATTATGCTATTATATATTATACACTCGTGTGCGCGCGTTATTACGACGGTAACACCTGACCGCGGTCCGACATAACGAGTTTCCACTTGATTATTCTCTGCCGTTGCCGCCTTCTCCCGCGCGTATACAGTAATCCGGACCGGACTTGATTCCGAAAATAATCGTCAAAAATAAACGAGTACCAACGCGTATTATAATACGCGTGTACGCATGAAACTATAGACGGACGTGTAGAAAATCGTCTGATTCAAAAAAAATATATAAAATAAAATAAGCGGCTCCGCACCACAAAACGTATAATATGTACCTATGCATTATATATATATATATATATATATATATATATATATATATATATATATATATATATATGCGACGTGTGAATGCGTGTGTGTGTGTGTGTGTGTATACACATACGCGTAGAACGGGCAAGGAAGTTGGACACTCTGACGGAATCCACTCGATTCCCGAATTTCAGCCATCATGGGTATTTTGAAGTCATTTTCTATTTTCTATTTTCTATTAAATGTAAATTTATTTATTGATTTTTTAATGAATAAACTGCCACGAAATAACATAAATCTCGATACAAGTGTGAAACGTAATATTTCACGAAAAAGTTCATTGTCTTTGGTTTATTAAGTCATTTTGAGTAGTAAATAGGTCAGGTTAAGCGGTATACGGTACATTCAAGCCCATTAATCACTGCTGCAACGTGAAATACATGAATTTATTATTTTTTCATTATTACGACATTTATAAATATATACGTATATTATGTATTGTTTTCATTAATTCTAAATGCGATTCACTAATTATGTGGTTAAATGTTGATATAATATGATAGATATACACATTATACATTTACACGCATACTTATTATTCAAAATTATAAGTATATACCTATTATGTTTTATTCACGTGACCTTTTCTCGACTACAAGTAAAAACAAATGGATACCGTATTACAATACCACAATAATATACAACGATTGTTTTAAATTAACAGTATGAATACTGTAAATTCAGATGAGCAACAGAAAATCCGTCATAAGTTCTGTGCAGCATATACCGAGAAAATGAAAAGCTGGGTACAGGTCAGTTAATTCTGCACAGTTCATTTTTATGCGGTGAACTTAACATTGTACGAAGTTTAAATACAAACGAGAATTGAAGAAAACCCTCGTGAGTGATTGTAATACAATTTAGTCACATGTTTAAAAAAAAATTAAACCTTCGAAATTGGAACTTGATTCCGTTACTACAAAAGTTGTACCCGCTGATGAATAAATTATTATTCACACAACGTTATATGCACAGTGTACCTCGCACTGCAGAGCTCCGTTGGAATGCGTCCCGCGACAATCTGTTTTTATCTTCAACACAACGGCGGGCCCGTTATAAGTTTCACGCTTTACACCCGTCGGCGATTTGAAACTTTTGCCAGACGTTTTGTATTTTATCCAAAAGTTAATGATATCCATATTCTTAAGGAGAAAACTAGAGTGCCCGAGGTCGTAAATTTTCCCTTACATAACGTCTCTAAAGCACGGCGCGGCGGTGGTTGTTTTTTCTTTATTATTTTTGTTCTCCACTCCGTCCGACTCGTCCGCCACTGACATAATAAACGGCCGTGGACTTTGGTCATTGCCGGTAAATTTATTACTATTTGTGCCCGAGTCGAGTGGCTTCCTGTTCCGAACATCCCGTGCGGTTTAAAAAGTCTACACGAAGCCAGCGCTGCAGATTTGATCTATCGAACACAACGAGACGTCCTATAAACTACTTTTATGGTCGTGTTTTTTATATAAATATAAACGTATATGTATATATATATATATATATACGGCGATGTCGATATACCGCATGTAAAATATATTTCTTCACTGTTAAATCTTCACCAGGCGTACCAACCGACGACACGTTGTTTTACCGGGATAGCACATGATAAATTGCACTATACCTGCAGCGCACAGATATAATATACATGTAACTACGTATAAAGCTGTATATACGTATATATTCAATAACGAGGTGTATTTTCCCGCAGTAACGCGTGTACACGAGCACGATGACGGTTCCCAAGAAAAGAGCGAAAAATATACTATTATAATGTACCTACGTGTACCTATAATATATTCATGCGAATCGAACAGAATAATCGTCGGGAACGTACACGCGCGCGTAAAATTATTCTTTACGGTTTCATAAATTCCGTATTACCTGCGGAAAACGTGAAAATTTACGAGTCCGCCGTGATAGATATATCTCGCGCGAAAACGGTGTACACACGGAAGAGGCGTGTACGTACCACCACAATATAATATCGCAATGTTCAAAAAATCGCGGACAATAAATAAAGACGTATGCGTACGTACAGACGCGTATACCTATATGACATGGGTTCGCGGGGATTCTCCTCCGGTGAAAACGATTCGACTGGAACACGATGTGCGCATATACGTTATATTGTATACGTTACGCGCTACACAATGCGAACAGACCGAACTTCTCGTATAAATCACTCCGATATTAATAATACATTATTTCTCTTTACATGCCACAAAAACGGTACTCGCGTGTGATCGGCGGTACCTCTACATGTATACCGTATATATATATACATTTATATTCCGCGCGCTGCAACTACAAGACGCATTGTCGTAGGATCACCTGCGCGCCGGACGACAATATAATGTATAATATATTCTTCGTCGTCGTTGTCGGACACCACATGCAGTACACTACAATGATAATTATTTCGACGAGTAGAAAAATGTGTTCACAAGACGAAGACTGATCATTGCCATTCTGACTGTACACGTAAACACTATATATAGATAAATTATGTACGAGGACAGTCGAAGGGTGGAAACAGATGCATGGAAAACTCATTGTCTTCAAATTTGTTGAAAACCTGGGGGCCGTGTAAAAATAAAATATAACCCAGGATCGAGAGAAATCGAAAATTGATCGCACTCTACAGTAAGACATAAATCATTAATAAAGAAAAAAACAAATGAATGTGAAATCCCGGACAATTTATATGAAGCCATAGGACCCCATGCCGACACACAAGAAATTATCTCATTTTTAAAAAAAAATCGAAATGTTCAATTTAATTTAATCTATTTATATTCTTAATTTTTATTTTTTATTTTCGTTATGTTTTATTTTGTTTTGTATCTCTTTTCAACCATTGTAACTTAACCTAATCACTATAAGCTAATAACCTTGTCGTTGATGCTGAAACAATAAAAAAAAAAAAAAAAACATAATTCACATCATGCATCAAAACATGTGAAACATATATTCTAATATAATTACAACTAATGTTTTTTTCGATGTGTACTATAAACCTATTTAAATATAGGGTTTCTGCATCTATTCGTCTATGACATAAAAGTTCTCGCGGCCTATCTCAATTGTTTGATGATTTTAAACAAAATGACAATATATTTGGTGGATAGTATAGTTAAAAACTTGGTTATATGTCCATAGAAAATAAATTTATTGGAATAATATTATAGAAAACGTTACACTAATTGAAATTGGATTGAGTTATTATGGAGAGACTACGGGATTAAAATATACGTATCGCGGGACGGTCTACTTTCAATTTAATCCTTTCCTTATAATTTCTACAGGTACAGAATATAAATCGAAAATTTCACAATTAAAAAAGTATGTATACATACATGTTATTACCTACTTAATATTATTGTATACACGAATATTGAATGTATAATAAGCGTGTTCGGATGACGGAGGTGGCGGCAGACGGGAGCTCTCGCGCGCACACCCGCACAAAAGAGTGTCATGTCACGAGATTATGGTAATGTGTTGAAAACTCATCGACGACGAAGACGACTCGGTCGCATTATTAGTGGCCGGACATGTTCGTTATAATATTACCAGTCGGCGGCACGCATGCGTCTGTGTACAGATACGGCCGGGGACACCGACAGACGGTTATCTCTGCAGAGCAATGTGCACGCACATATTATTATACAGACGTGTACGCGTACACATAGGTACGTAGGTACCAATACACATTGTGCATGACATCTGACGTACGTAATATATTATTATTGTTCATAATACTGTTTTTCCCGTGATTAATTAGCGGCCGGGGGAGGGTGTCACGTGTGAATGATGTCTTAATTAACCGGTCGAGTCCTCTTTGAAGCGGTCGTGCGGGGCGCGCGCAAAACATGGCCGCGTATGCCCCCGTCGGTTACAGAAAAAAAGAATATATAATAATAACTTAATATCATAATATATACCGTGTACGACACGCATTGTGTGCGCACACCTACAACACGTATTATTACTATTATTTGTTCAACAAAATGGAACGCAACACACCACCGCCGCCGACCGTTAAATTATCCCGCGGAGACTTGAACGCTCCCCCCGCAGCTCAAAGACCGCGGCCCGGTGATATTATATAGATACAAAAATCGTATTATAAAATATATGTGATTACGTGTATAGGCGCGGAGGAGGAGGTAAAAACGAAAATACACACGAAAATTGACTTTTGGAAACGCATACTGAACACCGCGGGTTAATAATAATCCGTCTCGTATAAATTATATGAGAACGCGCGGCGGCGGCGCGGCGCGGCTCATTGGCCTTGCCGCGATGGAGTGTGTGATGCTCGCCATGAAACCAAGCAGATACGCGTCTATATTATATCTATATACGTACGAAGAACTGTTGCCATGCCTATATAATACCTGTGCTATGTATATACGGTGTGTATACGTATGTTCTACACACGATTTACCTGCGGGTCATAACGGCAGGAAAATTTTGTAATGCCGGACAAAAGAAATATCACACAAACACACATACATAATACACGTACACTGCACACATACATACACAACACAAACACGTACACGTACACTACACACATACGCACATCTATTTATGTCGAGACCCTCGTCGGTATTATTATTATTATTATTATTATTATTATTATACCTTATACGTGCGTTGCCGCCGCCGTTGTTTGATATCGATTGGGATAAAACGTCGGATCACTATAATTCCCCCGAGTGATGTGCGGCCCCGTCTCCCGTACACGAGTGACGTGGTCGAACACGACAACACTCACACACACGCACACACACACACACACAAACACACAACACACACACACACGGATTTGCGATTCTGAATTACGCCCGGCCGAAACGTTTAACACTGAATACGATATTATATACTGCTGCAGATATGGTGTTTAGAGCAATAGTGCGCATGCGTATTAGGTATACGTATGTATATATACGTGACGGAACCTAAGGCAAATTTCTTTATTAATACTGCGAATATATACCGAACACTTGTTTTACTTTATTAAGTGGTCTAATATTTTAAATTGATGTTCGCTAAGAGAAACTTGATCACTTATTACGTTGGAATTTTGGAAGATATTTAAAACTATGGGCACCAATCAGTTTTTAACGTCAAAAGCACGTGTACATCGATATAATATTATATTGGTTATCGATTGATGATATACAACTAAATACTATTAAAAATTAATCGCTAGAAAAAAAAATATATACACATGGATAATTTGTATAACGTGTAAAGAACATGTTCCGACAATAAATTTTACTAAATGCGCACATGAACTGAAAAATTATTAAATTACTAATATGAAATATGATTGATAGACGATGTCTTATTATGAGAGAGTAATATCATATTTTAATCTTTTTGAACACGTCTTGTACATAAAGAAAACAACTCGCCATAGTTATATAACAATAATATCATGACTATATTATAATAGTTAAGGTTTTTCATTGATAATTTTTTCGTGCCAATCATCTTAGCTAATCACTATAGCTGGTCATTATAAGAATTAGATGTATAAAATAACAAAAAACTTTATTTATGCATGTTAACTACGTTTGTCTATACGTATAGTAATAGAATAATAAAGACTAAAGGTAGAATTTTCAAACACCAAATGTATTTTCAAACGCGTGAAATGAGTGTTTGGTTCGGGGTCACGTTTCCCATTGGTAGGATCCTTGCAGTTATAACCGCAAACAGTTGAATTCAGAAAGTGAAAATCAAGGTTATACGTCATATATACAAAATAAGTATAATGTATTTTACTTATTATCCTAGGGCTACTTCACAATTGAAGCCTGCTAAATGTATTTCAAATAGGTGGGATATATTTTTGGTGTTTGTATTATTATCATTATTTATAACTAACAACCCTTGCCAGAAAACACAATTTCTTTAACATGTTTCAACGATACGTAACTTTTTAAAGTGATAACAAATTAACATTATATGATATAAAGAAATGTGCATTCAAAGTAACTATAATGTTATAATTATTGCTAAAAATGTACACATATGTTTATTTAATTTTTATACTTAAATTGACCATCAAATGATTTTTAAGCAATTTTTTTAAGATTTCCAAATATAATACTACTGTTTTATGTTTACTGACTTTTTTACCTGACCTAAGTAAGCTCGCATTATACTACTGATAGTGAAGATTAACTGTGATGGCCGGACTGTTGTCTCAAAAAATAAATCCATATTCTCCCTGTCATACTTCACAACAGAACCCCAAGTCTCCAACACAATGGACGTGTGGGGATATAAGTATTTGTTTAATCCCTGTTTTGAACGATTGTAGTGTCAAGCTACAGGTTAAATGCAATTGAACGAAGATATTATTACATGATTAATAGTCTTCGGGACCTATACTTGAGTGCAGACGACTAACCGTGATGTGGATCTCGCAGAAGTAAATTTGTACGAATTATAATCCGACTACCTGGGTCCAGACGGAAGACGAGTACAATAATTTTTTTTAAACATTGCATGTGTAACGTGACGCAGGAATGACGGCGCCGAGAAATGCATGGCGCTATATTATACACTCTCGGATTATGTAACAGACAAAAATGTCGTTTATATATTGTCTTCACCTGGTGCAGATACACGCACGTCGCACAACTTCATTATATCACGCAACTGTTGTACAGGGAGTATGTATATCAAAAAGTACAACCACGCCCCTATTAGTGTCACATTTAACCTACTAAAGTTTGGCATTGGTCCAAACGTTTAATCGAAATTGGATTTAAAAAAAAAATTCTAATTAAAATGTCCAATGATGCCTCGTAGGCAAAACGTATATGAAATTGCTCCCGTGTATTCAAGCTTTGTTGAGAGCCAAGGATACACTAATAATGTCATTGGAAACCACCATCAGACATCTCATTTAATATTCATCACGAAGAATCATTATGGACATAGTGGACTTCTATATTTGTTTTAACGTCCATTCCTAGAATACTGACTTACGAGTACGGAGTATGTACAAACATACCTTAATTGCGATGTCTATTTTATGGCTATACTAAAACACACACACACACACACACACACATACACACACTTTACATTATGTATAATGTACATAATAACCGAACTAAATCTTCGAAATGCCGATTAATTATTACCGATCTTAACGATGCATCGCGATGAGGCACATTATTACGTAAATAAAAATAAATTGTTGATGATTAAAAAAAAAATCTCGACAAGTCAAAACAAAAAAAAAAAATAATGTGGAGTTTTATACATTTTTTTTTTTTTTTTTTTTTTATTATTCTTCATATAAATGACAATCAATTATAGATACAGCTATATCCAAATAATTCAATAATATACCTACATTGGTATACCATCTAAGTATCTAAGTACGTTCGATCAAAGTGACATAGACTTACCTCCGTTACATAATTTTCATCAGTTAAAACATTTGTTGGCAGAAGCATCAGACGATTTCGATTCCAGAGCCTAAAAAAAAAAAAAAAACAACAAAAAATTAGTATCAATACATATGAATTACTCATAGAATGAGAAAAAAACAACGCCGGAAGAACGCTATATTATGTACGAAACTACTATGCGTACAGGAAATGTCATTGAGTATGACAAGAGATGACCCAAGGTGAAACGCGTGTTTGTTTACGCGATTCAGTGATGAATACGTTTTTTTTTTTTTTGTGTGTTTACACTGTGGTCCGACCCTTCGTCGGGCCGAAGCGCGCGCGCCCGTGTTCAGTATATATCATACAAAAAGAAATGTACGTATAGCAATCAAGACATCAACCAGTCGAAGGTTATAACACGATAATAATAATAACATAATATCATTATTTTCTTTTATATAATAAAACGTGTTGGTAAACATAACCTCACTTTCCCACTATTTTTTAAACGCCGTTTTTTCCTTTTTCTCATACTATAAAATTGCGTTCTCATTTGAAATATTCTGTCCCCGTCCCCGGACGTCGTTTTACGCGTTCGCGCGCCCAAAAAAGGTCGATTTTTCATTTTTCCTTTTGAAAAAGAAATTGCCCCTTGATCGTTTACCGCCAATTCGCACTACTCTATGTCGTCTGATGATAACGCGGCCCCGTGTTATCTGTTATTCTCCGTGCTTTTGTCTTATATCGTATATTCGTATTACTTTTGTCGTAATAATTATATATTAAAAACTAATAATTCACTCTACTACTCGAGTATTTATCGTGTATTCGTGTTTTATTATATGTTTACGCAAATTTACGCGAAAAAAATTTACGCGTTTTTGTAGTTTTTTGTTCGTTATTGTTATTATATGTGTACTACTCGAGTTTTATCGTGTTTTGTACGTTTTTGCTATGTTTTCTTAATAAAAATATGTTGAACTACTATTTAGTTTGTAATCCTATATAGTTAGTATCCTATATAATAATATATTATATGATTTAAACGCATTACGTTTGACCGTGTACGTCTTTTATACAAAGTGTACTCATATAAGTGTTTTGTGATTTTTTGTACCTCTAGAGTACTCGACAAATAATATTAAATAATAAATTAATAATTTAATATCGTATATTCGTATTACTTTTGTCGTATATTATATATTAACAACTAATAATTCACTCTACTACTCGAGTTTTTATCGTGTATTCGTGTTTTATTATACGTTTTACGCTAATTTACGCGTAATATATATTTTTTTTTGTAGTTTTTTGTTCGTTATACCATGTCATATATATATTGATCGTTTTGTAGTTTCTTGCTGTCCACCGGTTATTATTACTCATAATGAATGATTTACTAAGTAAGTATTGAATTAAAATTGAAATGTTACTTTGTTACTAATGACAGAATTGGTCATGAGAGTGTTAGGCTTTTGCAAAAAATAAATACAAATACTTTCTAGGTTCTGTTAATATTCGTGTTCGGTAGGTAGTTCCTATCTGTGTATTATTAACACCGACTTTTAAAACACTGTATTCAATTTATTTATTCAATTATCGATTATTTACAGTTTGTGTTAGAGATGATCCAGGAAATACTAAATATTATGAAAACATATTATTATTTGACTCTTTCTATTTCTTTTATATAATTTATACATTAAATCAGATATCGTCTTAATTTTTTCTTCTGTATATAAACCATTTAGTTCAAAATAATAATTTATAGGTCCAATGATATCGGGTACCTACACATTTCTGCTGGACCTATTATATGCTACAAACACACTGTGTATGTTGAATATTTATACTGTTTAATTAAATAGAAAATACTCTAATTCGACTCCGTAGGTACCTATAATTCGAGTGGTACAGATTATATCAAAACACAAAATGTATGAATTTCTCATAAAACACACTCTTACATGGTAGGTACTCTTATCATGGTAGTAAATATGCAAATAGTTAATTATCCGTGTTTGTCGATTTTAAACTAATCAAAATACTTTTACAATGGTAAGTGAAAATTTTTAAAAAATATACCTACTATAACCGTCTACGAATCAAAGCGTTATAATAAATAATTATATTATTTTAGCTGAACTAACCACTGATTTTGATTGTGGTGAAATAAATTTACAAATAGTCCAACGCCATTATATTATTTCTTAAATACCAGTCATATATTAATTAACATTTTAATTTGGTTATTTGATGATAAGTTGAAAATGTGAAATACATTTGCAATTTTGGGTGTCATAAACAATACCTACTTACTATTAAATTGTATACTTTTATCACTCTTAATATAAAATAATAATTAATATAAAACAATTTCCTCTCGGTTTGTGTTTTTTGATAGTATTATTATTTTTGATATATACTTACTCACTAATAACATGTCTGATTCGACACAAAGTAAAAGTATACCTATATTATTTAATCATATATATATTTGTTATACAAAATAGTTTTTATTTTTTTCAATGGATAAAAAGTTTTTAAGAAAAACGTTTCTGCTGTACCTATTATATTATGTAAAATTGAATATTTACACTGTTTTATTAAATAGAATACTTTTAGGTACCATAGAATTACAAACTACTTACCATTAATGAATCTACTTACCATTACATTGGATACTTTATCTCATTAATATAATTTGCCCTCAGTTTGTGTCACCCAAAATGTTCATACACATAATATGTTTTTCGATAGTATTATTATTTTTTTAATACTCAATAATAACATGTCATACGTCGTGTCTTATTCAACACAAAAAAAGTATATGGTATACCTATATTGTTGAATTATTTATACAAAATGTTTTTTTTTTTTTTTTATGGTATATCCGAATGCATTTTTCAGATTGTAGATTGTAGTTAGAACTATTATGTGAAAATGCTATAGTAAATACTCAATTGACCCGTGCCTTATTGACTTTTGTCTATGGTAATATATACATTGACAATAAAAATGATTTTCTCTTGGGAAAATGGGTATCATATATTTTGACCAGACTTATGTAGCTATTCAAAAAATGTATGAAATGTTAGTTCATAAATTTGATTCAATCTATAGTAATTTATTAGTAAAAAAAATGTTCATTATATGTTCACCTTCATTTTTAAAACACTGTTTTATTAACACTTTCTGTATGAAACTTTTGTTTCATTTTATTTTGTTATCAAAATATATAAAGTGGATATTTTTTCAACTATAATAATGTTTAAACAATAGTTCACTAACTTATTGCATTATTAGTGTCTTAAAGTTTTTTTTAAGTAAGCTTGGTTTAGTTGTAGACATTTTCATAACAATTATTATTCATTACTCGACTACATATAATTATTATGTTAAATACAAAATATTAAGAGATTTTTAGTGCATATTTTTTTTTTTTTAGATTTTGTTATATTTTTTCAAGTTAAATACTTATTTTTCATTTTTTCGTGCCATTTATAGCGCATATTTTGGAATTTTTCAGTGCATAACTTCAGAGCCCTGAATTATGATTCTTTAGAAAACACTAATTGTAAATTGTAGTTAGAACTATTATGTGAAAATGCTATAGTAAATACTCAATTGACCCGTACCTTATCGGCTTTTGTCTATGGTAATATACATTTACAATAAAAATGATTTTCTCTTAGCAAAATTGGGGATAATATATTTTGACCAGACCTAAGTAGTTGTTCAAAAAATGGCTAACATGTTAGTTCATAATTTTGATTCAACATGCATCTCTTTGCTTGATTTTATATAAAAATAATATACAATAATAATTAAGTTGATAGTTACTTCCATTGCCCTTATCCAACTCACATGAATAAATCTTATCAAATCTGTTTGCATTTACTGTTTGGTACTGTAATTACAGTCAATTTATACAAATTTATTTATTTATGTTTATTGTGGAGCACTCAAATTTTCTTATGGTGAGTAAAAATAATGTTCATTACATCAACTGAGCTTTACAAAGAATTTTATTAATTTAGGCACATTCATCATTTTTAAAACACTGTTTTATTTACACTTTCTATTTGAACATTTCTTTGCATTTTATTTTATTATTATCATAAAAATATAAAGTTGATCTTTTTCAACTATAATAATGTTTAAACAAAATTTTTTGCAGGAATTGTGTTCACTAACTTATTACAGTATTAGTGTCTTAAAGTTTAGTCGTAGAAATTTTCACCCAAGTAGAATATAAACCATTTTTGATAGTGGTGAAATACATTGGCTATGATGTGTAAGACCTTTAGGTATTTAGTATTTATAAGTAAGTTTTCAATATTCAATATTAACTTCTAGACATAACCCATATACGTGAAATCGAGACGTTAAACCTAACCTGTATGCTACTTTCGACGATGTCTTGGCCGAATAAATAACTAAATAGCTTTTGTTTCCGAACCGACTGACCAGAATTATTCTATACGTCACTCTAATAACCGACCTCTAGATTTATCCTCTATACGTTCATTGTAACTCTAATGAGCCGACTTCTAGACACAACCCATATACGTTAAATCGAGTAGTTAAACCTAACGCTTTCGGCGGTGTCCGTGTAAATAAAATTTATCATGTTTATACTTTTGATCCCGAAAGGCGTTTCACACCGGCCACTGAGGTTCTGTAATTATTCTATACGTCACTCCAATACACCAACCTCTAGACTTATCCTACACGCGTTCGATCTAGACGTTCAAAAAACTGTATCCTACTTACGGCGGCGTTCTCAATAACTAAAATATAAAAAAGATAAAAAATATCTCAAAATAGTTTTTTTTCCGTCCCGACTGACCAGAATTACTCTTTACATCACTCTATTAACCGACCTCTAGATTTATCCTCTATACGTTCATTGTATAAATGTGTGTTTTCAAAGAAAAACCGTATCCTACTTTCGTCGGTGTCCTGGCCGAGGAGCGGAGCTCCTCGAGCCGAACGCTTGGTATATATAATGTAAATACATTGATAATGTATCATTTTTGATACCGATAGTAGTTTTACAACGGCTCCTATTTTCCTCACTCTAATAAACCGACTTCTAGACACAACCCATATACGTTAAACCTAACGCTTTTCGCGGCGTCCCGGTAAAAAAAATTGATAATAAAGCGGAGCTCCTCGAGCCAAACATTTGGAATGACTCTCCCGCTTTTCGCAGTGTCCTGGTAAAAAAAAAATTGATAGTAGTTTTACAACGGCTCCTATTTTCGTCTTTCTAATGAGCCGACTTCTAGACACAACCCATATACGTTAAATCGAGTAGTTAAACCTAACGCTTTCGGCGGTGTCCGTGTAAATAAAATTTATCATGTTTATACTTTTGATCCCGAAAGGCGTTTCACACCGGCCATCGAGACGTTAAAAAAACTGTATCCTACTTACGGCGGCGTTCTCAATAACTAAAATATAAAAAAGATAAAAATATTTCAAAACAGTTTTTTTTCCTTCCCCACTGACCAGAATTACTCTTTACATCACTCTAATAACCGACCTCTAGATTTATCCTCTATACGTTCATTGTATAAATGTGTGTTTTCAAAGAAAAACCGTATCCTACTTTCGTCGGTGTCCTGGCCGAGGAGCGGAGCTCCTCGAGCCGAACGCTTGGTATATATAATGTAAATACATTGATAATGTATCATTTTTGATACCGATAGTAGTTTTACAACGGCTCCTATTTTCCTCACTCTAATAAACCGACTTCTAGACACAATCCATATACGTTAAACCTAACTCTTTGCGCGGCGTCCCGGTAAAAAAAATTGATAATAAAGCGGAGCTCCTCGAGCCAAACATTTGGAATGACTCTCCCGCTTTTCGCAGTGTCCTGGTAAAAAAAAAATTGATAGTAGTTTTACAACGGCTCCTATTTTCGTCACTCTAATGAGCCGACTTCTAGACACAACCCATATACGTGAAATCGAGACGTTAAACCTAACCTGTATGCTACTTTCGACGATGTCTTGGCCGAATAAATAACTAAATATCTTTTGTTTCCGAACCGACTGACCAGAATTATTCTATACGTCACTCCAATACACCAACCTCTAGACTTATCCTACACGCGTTCGATCTAGACGTTAAAAAAACTGTATCCTACTTACGGCGGCGTTCTCAATAACTAAAATATAAAAAAGATAAAAAATATCTCAAAATAGTTTTTTTTCCGTCCCGACTGACCAGAATTACTCTTTACATCACTCTAATAACCGACCTCTAGATTTATCCTCTATACGTTCATTGTTTAAATGTGTGTTTTCAAAGAAAAACCGTATCCTACTTTCGTCGGTGTCCTGGCCGAGGAGCGGAGCTCCTCTAGCCGAACGCTTGGTATATATAATGTAAATACATTGATAATGTATCATTTTTGATACCGATAGTAGTTTTACAACGGCTCCTATTTTCCTCACTCTAATAAACCGACTTCTAGACACAACCCATATACGTTAAACCTAACGCTTTTCGCAGTGTCCTGGTAAAAAAAAAATTGATAGTAGTTTTACAACGGCTCCTATTTTCGTCACTCTAATGAGCCGACTTCTAGACACAACCCATATACGTTAAATCGAGTAGTTAAACCTAACGCTTTCGGCGGTGTCCGTGTAAATAAAATATATCATGTTTATACTTTTGATCCCGAAAGGCGTTTCACCGGCAGCTAGTGTACCTATAAAACGAATCGGAACCCCGCGGACAAGAAAATGAGATATTTCTCTCTCTATCGGTTTCCACTCGTGACAATCGCGGCCGCGCGCTCGTTTTTATTATTTACGTATGGTATACGCGCGTCTGTGAGCGCGTTGCTACTGACGTTTACACATACTCATACACACACACACACACACACACACACACACACACACACACACACACACACACACACACACACACACACACACACACACACACGCACGCACGCACGCACGCACGCACGAACAAGCGTACTCGCACACAGACACATATATTTATTTATTATATACGTACGATGACGGCCGCTCGCGAGCGCGTGCCACCGCGTTAATCCGTCTCGGGTTAATCGACACATTTGCCAGGCACATGCGATCCCATGTCTATCGCTTCGACGACTCGTAACCATTTCACAAAGAAAAATCTCTTCGCTAAACGACGGCGAACACGACGTGCGTATGTTTCGCGACCGACTTACATGAATGTCGTTTTCCCCCTCGGTTCATGGAGCAGAAGAAATAATACGAACGTTATTATTATTATTATTATCATTCATATGGTGTTTCGGGTACATAAATCTAAGAATTTTAACACCCGGTGTATTTAATTCTAAAATACGCCTATTCCGAGAGCCATAATTTATACACATTATTTTTAGACACATTTTTTATGTGCGACATTTACAGTATTCGACTATTATTTACGAAACGAAACAAATATAAAACAGCGCAGAATTTCAAATTACATAAAAAAATTAATTAATTAGTACAATATATAATATAATTCGTACAACTAAAATTAATAATATTTTAATATTTCTGATGTAGTTATGGTTTTACCGACTCCGATCAACAATTAAAAACCAAAAATATACTAGTCATTTTTTTTTTTTTTAGTATGCAATGTGTTACTAATTACAAGACTGCACTATTACTACTATAAATTAACATATCATAATGACGGTAGCATTATAATATTATTTAGAGCAGTTGTGATATGAAGTAAATTAATCAATGATTTATTATATTATGGCCCAATATAATTAAAATGACTATACGCCTGGAGATAAATCCTTGCTTTTCCCACCCTATACCCGGTCCTGCATTATATATACATATTTATTTAGACATATATGTTTTTTATTGACAAATCTATTTAGATATATATAAATAGATGTGTCAACAAAATGCACGAGCTTTATCATTTATTGTATAAGGCGGAACAGGAAATGATGATAACATCAATATTTTATAAGTACGAAGAGCAGCTAGTCGGAAAAACTCACGAGGGGCTTGAGCCGTACAGAAATTTATCTTAATTCACATGGCTCGTAAACCACACCCTTTAACTCGTTTTTATCAATCAGGTACGTAATTAAAAACATATGACACAACCATTACACATATATTTATACAAGATGTATTTAAATATGATTTATTTTACATCACATACACTAGAGTTGTGTATAAAGTATGGTATTCTGCATACGGCATACGCTATACATATAATTATTACATGTCATTCTGAAGAATATTATTTTTATACGAGACGACACACGACATGACAGGTCATCAGTGCAGCGGCGCCCGGACAGGGTATACCTAGTAAGGCGACTGCGAGTACTCACGCGAAAGGGTGGGTGTAAATTATTGCGGGTGTCCGGTAGAAAATTATGTAAATTATAATGATTAAGGTTTAAGTTCTATTAAGGCTATAATAATTTACTGATTTTTTTTTTCAAAAAACGGTGGGAGAGTGAAAATTTTGTTAAGTGCTCTCAAAACACTTCTGTGCACGACTAGTAATCAGTGTGTGACCCACGCGATAAACTTTACAACCATACTAAGTTTTAAACGATTTAATTATAAACACGTACGCTGACCATCGAGTAATCCTCACGGTGACCATGTGTAGATGTCAAACAAGATTTTAAAAAAAAAAACTGAAAAAAATGCCATACGTACGTATGTTTCCAATAAATGTACCTACTTTTTTTTTATTTTCAACTTGAGATTTTATGTTAATTAAAAAAGCACGTAGAGACTTTAATAACCTATTACTGCATAAACTATACACATAATATTCAAATAGTTTAGTATAATTAGGCCTCCTATTATTTAACTCATTGGATTATGACGTAAAAGAAAAATTACAGTAGAAGCTCGAAATAAAATAACGAAACAAAATATTAATAATAATCAGATATATTTTGACTTTAAATAGTCTTATTTGTAGTGTAAATTATGTTCGTATTTTCTTTGTATCATTTGGTTAATAAAAAACAATAGCCGTTTAAGTCCTGTATATTAATATAAGCAATCATACGTTTATATTGTATAAATTGCAGTGAATTATAAAAAACGCTGTGACTCTCTGTGTTCGCCACTAGACAAGTTTAAAGAAGATAAACAAAATCGCAAAACTAATATAATACTTATATATTATGTACATATGTATTATAACATTTGTTTTTCTATATCACAAAATAAATAAAATCAAAAATATTACGCCGTATCGGTTGTTATACGAATAACATATACTGTAGAAGTTAAAGCAGAACGGACGGAATCGTTCTCGGAGGTTTTCCGAGGATTTCCGGCGGACAAAGAAGCGACCCTCTTCCGTCTCGCCGGCCGGCCCGCGACTGGAAAAAAGCGCTAAAAGTCCCGTAAATCTTGTCTCGTGCGGCCGCTGCTAGTCGTCGCAGTCGTTGGCGTTTCTGCGCCGGAAAAAACGAAAACGGAGCGGACGGTCGTCTCTCGCGCGCGCCCGCGACAACCGTCGCCGCCGCCGACACGCGACAGTAACCGGCCGCCGCCGCAATAACTCAGCGCGCCGGGCAACGCGGCACGCCACGTCGCGACAGGCCGGGGGATTAACACGTTGCCGCCGCGCGTTTTTCGCCCCACTTCGCCGGCCACATAACTCACCCGGCTCGGAGACGCGCCCCCCCAGCGCGCGCGCGCCGTACGAAACGCGCTCGGCCACGGCAATACGGAATGCGCGTCGCACGCCGAGCCAGACGGCACCGGTGATGAATATTACTACTGTGCGTGTGCGCGTGTGAGTTATAGAGAGTTGTGTGTGTGTGTGTGTCGTTTGTGGCCATTGTAACGGAATGCGATGCGAAATGTGTGTGTATGTGTGTATGTGTGTGTGTGTGTGTGTGTGTGTGTGTGTGTGTGTGTGTATGTGTGTGTGTGTGTGTGTGTGAGTGTGTGTGTGTGTGTGTGTGTGTGTGTGTATGTGTGGTATATAGGTGGGCGTGTGCGCGACAAGAAATACATACGATTGTGTGTGGCCGGATTACGTACCTGCGAGCAGGTTCGGGCCTATATATAACATAACAGGGTGCGGGATTTAGTTTCTTTACTTTATTATTTTTTTTCAATATCGTTCTTGTGTTTAAAACACGAAACTGGAATAAAATACGTTTAAAATTTGTTTTACGGACTTGACAATTTATTACCCGACGATTTTTCGCCAGCAAAATCCGTAGACCTCGTGTATACGTATATTATATATACATATAAGGACTTTTCGTCAGCTCAGTATATTATTGTGGCTGGCGCGTAAGGTATATTATCATTAAAAAAATCGACCGATTTTAACAATATTATTTTGCGATACGATCCGTTCACAATACGAATAACAGTATGCCGTAGGAAAAAACTTTGATAGGTATTAGCGATTTCCCGAACGGTTCTGTGTTTAAGTCGTCGGAATAGCTGCGTCACAGTGTTGTTTTACCGCAAACAGTTATGTATATAGAATATTGTGCATACGGAAAAGTCTTTCTGGTATTATAGTATACTCGTAAGATACGGAAACAACTCAACCACATGATCAACGAGACGTAATGAATATTAGATTTCCAGACTTCGTTCTCGCAGTACAACCTGTGGGATACACGTGTTTTTTTTCATTATTGCAATAGAAAAAAACAGTCCTTGATCATTATAATATCTCAACACAGATATAGATAAACTCTAGATAAACTATATTGCTACTTATCTCGTTCCAGTCTTTTAAAGAGTTGAAGTTGCCATACTCGCCATTACTGGCAGATCACTCACGTAATTTAGTATGTCATAACGAATAAATTATTTTAATTATTATTAATTATACGCTTATACATATGATACCCATTGAATAGTAAATTGCATGCTTGTAAATAAGGACTAATAAGTTGTTCATATAATTTACATCACAGTTGATATTTAAATCATTCTTCTGACCTACTCAAAATTACGAATAACAACTTCACGTCATTTGACTATAGCAAGCTATCTCGTTTATGATCAATAAATCTGTATTTATAACAAGTACGAGGATATTACGATTTCTTTTATCATATCATGATAATATAATACAATGAATTGATTTTCGTTTAATTCAGTGAAATCATAACAATAATAGTTAAGATAAAATATATAATAGCACCTGTAATATAACTAATGATTTTTTCGAATGTTGAATTTAAATAAGGAAGTATGTTTTTGATCATAAAATGAAACATATATATGTATAGGTACTGCGCTTTTCAATATTTTTTTTAATGAACGTATAGTTATAATACTAAATTAATAGAGAAACACTTTGGCAATCATCGTATTTATCTACCTAATTGTAAACAAATAACTCAATACACTTCATTTATATTTTAACCATTTATGCCAAACTTGTTTACAATAAGGAAGAAGTATTATTTGTTAATATGGTGTGGAGAGCATCATATGCATCCCTCGACCCTTGTAAACATTCCAACAAAAATAGACCGTTTTTTAACGGTAATATGAATAACCAATAATCTTTTAATCGAACGTCGTATACTTGTATATACATTGGTTGCTTTGAAGTTACAACACGTGTGGAATCAGCATTGGTGGTCTTATAACCAAAATATGTATAATATATACATAATACTATGGATTCTACAATAATAATTATTGTGTGTTTTGTGAAAAATCAGGTTTTTAATAGTAAAGTTTAAGGAATAAGTTACTAATAATAAATTAAAATATAATATCAAATTAGTTTGATAAAATAATATCCTAACTGACATAAGAAGAGAGCTCGTGGTATTGGTATTTGTATAACATACGATAATTCCTAATTATTAATTGCCGAACTTCTTAATTCATTCAACAAAAAAGTAAAATATTTTTTTTCGATCATTTCTTTTTTTTTTTTTTATCAATCAATTTAAAATTTAAAAGTTTTAGTCGAAATTTCTTTCGAATAATTCTAAGTTTTACTAAAGTATAACGGTGAATTATTTAATGTTAAATTCAAAATATTATACGTGATTATTTTATACATATATTATACATCGTATTTACAATTACGTGTATTTTATCATAATATGTTATTACTTATTGTATATGAGTATAGCCGTATAGGTATATAATATGTACATATAACACAATATGTAATGTTTTTTTTCATTTAACTATTTACAATCTGTACAATAGGTGAGTGTGATAATGAGGTAGATATGACAATGAGCATTCACGTTTTCGGGAAAACACCCAGTAGTTCCACATGACTACAGTTGTTAACATAATACTATAAGCTTAGGTGTGCATCCCGAAAGTATTATACAGGAGAATATCTATTGTATTCATAACACTCGGGTTTATTAATTGTGTTATATGCATACAATATAGATATTATAGCATGCCTACACAATATTTTATTGAAATCACCTTCAACGGTGTATGGTTACTCAACTTTTCGTTGTTTTTTCATTAAAATCACTGATACGTTTTAACTGCGAGTGTAACGAAAGATAAGAATAGCTTTTGCGAATAACTCGTGAGTAAAATATCGATAACGACCCTAATATAAATATGTAACAAATAAATTTGGCCTTAAATATCCTTTTTATTGAAAAAGAAATCACGTACCTACTATATAAATTGCAGTATATTATCGTATCACAAAATTACAATATATTCGGATAAAAAATTATGCCGATTTCATCTGCTCATTTGTATTCCGATCGCGAATAACACGATCGCCGTAATTTTTTTCGGAAGCCAGGAGATTTTTCAGTCGGAAAATGTAATAAACAATACGACGGAAATGTTTTCTATTTCGTTTCATCGTTTTTATATACGTATACATTATAACTTTGTCCGGTTGATTAAATATTTACAAGCCGCGCTAGATGCCCGCTGCTTTGACTACGCCGTAGGTACTTCATTGCTGAGGTGTACATCAGTATTCAGCGTTATCGAATTTCTGGAAACATAATATACTCGACCACATACACTAATAAAGAAATGAAATATTGCGTTTTAATATTTTTACACATACCTAAGACGATGGTCGTTAAAAATTTAAATAAATATTTAGTTTTAAATAGCGACTGTTTCACACAAATATTATAATTTTTACTGTACACATACACACCAAGGTCCAAGAATGCAGAACTCACGAAATATTATAAACAATAATACCTATTTATAATATACTCGTAGAACGTAAAATGAATGGTTTCTATTTAATTTTCAAATGAGTTATTTTTTATCTTTTCAATCTGAAACTATAAATCTTTCTTAAATAATAACAAAACTTAATTTTATATGTTTTGGTACTTAGTCCAACGAGACATTAATAATACGAGACACTAAAACTACTAAAGCCATTAAAAAAAAAAAAACTTGCCTTCGTGTTATAATTTAAGTTTTCAGTATAAAATGTAATTAATTTTGTGTCAACGTGGATTCTTTATCATATTTTATAACTTTCTTACGCTTGCACATCGATGTGTAAAAATATGTTAGTCAGGCTATTTTATTATAAGAAATAATCGTGCGCTCTCGATTCTCCATCTTCACCCTCTTCGATTTAAGTACCGCCGAAATGAAACATTACTGTTTTCTTTTCGAACGAGTCCCATTGTTGTAGCACCGTGTACAGCAGGTTTACGTACGGATAAAAAAGAAAATCATTTTTATCCATTTACAGAGGTAAAAACTTTTCAAGGAGTAAATTCGATAATATTAAGTTTTGTTATACCGTGAAAATAATAACGTTTTCGAATTATTACTGGGTACGCACACGCACGCACACACACACACACAGACTATGTACCTACCGATGCCGACAACATATTGTATATTATTATAAATACGTGTAAACAACAATCGAAGAAGTACGTCTTGTAACTTTTCATTGTCGCGCGCATAACGACCGCGCCGCCGCCGCCGCCGCCGCCGCCGCCGCCGGTCTCGACGGTCAGGCATGAAGTCATTAGTGCGTCGTCGTCATTTGCTGCTCGAACTCATTTTCACAGCGTCTTCTCGTCGACGGCGCACACCTACAGCCAGTGCCGCGAGTACACGTCCTGCGTACCTCTGCCCGTAATAATATTTCAACCATGCGTCGTCGTCGTCGTCGTCGTCCTCTCGTACGCGTATACGTACATAATATGACATCGTAACATTACGTATATATACGCGGCCGGAGAATAGAATATTATACGTATACGTGTGTGTGTAGCTCTTCCACGCTCGCCCCCGTGCGCGTTTAAAACAATATTATATATTTATACACTCGTTTGAAAGCCGACAGCGATACTATCGCGCGTGTACGCACACACGCGCACTCGGTTGGCAGGGTGCTACGTACACCGCCGCCGTCGTCGTCGTCGTCGTCTGTACACGCCGGTGCCGCTGTGCCTGCTGCTGCCGACGCCGCCGTTGCTGCCACCGCGCCGGGTTACGAGAGCCAATAATATTAGATAGATATAATATAAAACGACCGTGAGAGGTATAGAGGGAGCGACAGACGGAGAGAGAGAGATAGAGACAGAGAGATTTAATCGTATATACACATCCCGTGTTTTTCTCCGCGCGTATATATTATTATAATATAGAGACTTACGGCAGGACACACACACAATTGCCCTTTGTGACGACGACGACGACGTTCGAACGCGTATTATAAATATTAACGCTGTACGCGCGCGCTTGTGCTCTCGCTCGGCCCGAGTCTTAAATCATGACGGCGCGCCGCCACCGCCGCCGCCGGAGCCGAGTGTCATCGCGCCAGTTTTTTGTTTTGTTTTTTTATTTTGTTTTTTTTCTCCTCCTCCTCCTCCTCCTCCTCCTCCTCCGACGGCTGCGTCGTCTTTTCTACAAAACAAACGGCTTCCACAATGCCCCGCGGAACGGTTTCTTCTTTCTGCGTCCCTTCCACCCCTCGCGCGGTCATTTCTTTACTGTCGCTTTAAAACAACACAAAGCGAAACGCTAATTTATAGTGCCACGTGAATATACCGTAGTGCGTATACCATACCGGTAGTACCTATGTTATATACATACAGGACCGGGTCGGCCCGGGCCACTAACTAGATATTATTTATTATGGTCTTTCCGATCGTATATTATTCTCGTTCGAATAATCACACATGATTTGGAGTTTTCGAAAAATTTACACCGTGACCCGACTTGAAAAAAAGAAATGTGTCGAAAACAAACGATTTCCTATGCGCACACTCTCCAGAGATGCTTTTGATCAATAACGTCCGTTGGCATTAAACTAACCGTAAAACGTGTATTAGCTGTATCTAAAACACCTCAAGGTACGTATTAAATTCATCGCGTGAAATGATTCAACTGTATGTTGATGTAACATAATAAATTTTGATTACCGGGTACCGCGAGTATCAATGTGTAATGCCCTCAAAACTTGAATTTGTGTATTCATAATTAAACCGTTGCGATCGTTTTTTTTTCAGTTCAATGACAATATAATTGGTTGTAGCGCGGTTTGATCAGCGATAAAACGGCCCCACTCGTAATCAGAAATATTTATCATCTTTGACTCTAGTCGTGATAATATATTATACGTACATTTATTTTATTGTAGATCGCAGGTACATGCAGCTTTGTCGCGAGCGGAATGAATTTAAATTTAAAAAAAAAAAAAAAAAAACTACACCTCGGCCATTATTTAACCAAACTGCGGACTGGGACGTATGATAGACCGAAACAACGCGTACATGTAACTTCAATAAATTATAAACTACAATCGGGGTCGTATTTGTGAAGGTATGTAGCCCGCGAATTTCGTTGTTCTCGCGCGCGTGTGCGTGTAAGCCGAACATTACGCAGGTATACATAACATCCACATAAAGCACGCCGGATATACAAGTCCAGTGGTAACAATAATGAGATACCGCGGAAATCGTACGGCCATAAAATATCACGAAACCGGGAATAAAACATTTTTCGACGCCTCCCCGCGCCATTAGTAAATTGGAATGAAACTCCCGAGCTGCAGTGTTTCTAAATTATTAACCAACGCGTGCGGTCTGTAGATATATTATATACCGAGTTATATACCTTTACAATACGGTAATTCGTAGGTCCCGTCCATAGATTCATCGATTGTTTTTTTTTTTTACGACTTATTTGTTTTTGGAATATTATTTCAGTGATTTTCGAATATTCCGCGCATAAAACAATAAATTAAGCGTAAAAAGCCAATGCGTCTCTACATTATTATTTTTGTTTTTTCCCCAGTAATAATCTGGAATTAAGTGTTTTTCTTTCAAATCTCTCGCTTTGTTCAAATGTTATTTTAAACCCACGGATTAAATTTAAATAACAATGGCCCTGACAAAAGCAAGCGTCGCCGCCGTTAAATTTAACATTTCGAATTCAAATCAAAATCAGACGATGTTAAAACAACACTCTGGCGTTGTTCTATATATTTTTTCCATTAATAACGTATTTTTAATTACTTATTTACTTACGTTAAAACAAACAATTCGATTTGCATTAACTCCGGATTATACGATGAATAATTGTTGTCGAGAAGAAATTACGGCGGGAAATTGATTGAACCGGAGAACCAACAATCGTATGGCAGTATATTTTAAATCCGTACTGTACGTACCCACTACATGTTAAGCCATAACAACGGTCGTTGGAGTTTTTTTTTTTTTTTAATATGAAATTCTAGTGTGATTTCGAATTATTCATATATAAACCAATGAGTACAATGTAATTTGTCTGTTAGATACACACAAAATGATTATCACGTTGTATAGGAAGCTTTAAACGCAATCGTAAGGTTCCCGTCAACCGGTTTAAACTATCCAATATAACTTGAGAACCCAACGCATCAAACACGCGACATACCTATTAAGATTCTGAATTATAATTTACGTGTGAAAAGTACCGAGCTGTCGGCATCGGGAGACGATACACGTGTTAAATTAGCTACTCGGCTGATATGTATATATCGTACGTATACGAGTATATACGACGCTCAGTTTCAAAGAGAAATCGCTCTTGCACTCTGACACGTGTTGATTAATATTAAACATTCATCATGATACATGCATTTTGTTTTAATTCCCATTTCATTTCCATAGTAAATTACCAATAAAAATAATAATTTATGTACTTAGCATGTATGAATTTAATGAAAAAAAAAAAAAAACAATTAATCTGTATATTCGAGTGTATTGTTATTATTTATTATCATAAACTCGGTATATAGACCGATGAATAAATCCGATTATACGACGATAAAACACGTTATGCAAATATAGTTTTTACCAGTGCAAACAACCATGGCATAGAGTACGCTGTACATCATATTTTTAAACGTCTATCGGAATATTGGTCACTCGGCTGTATAACTATGTCGTTATAAACTACATAGTATAGATTTCACTCATAGTATGTAAATCACTGGAAATTCGATCACCAACTATTTTTAACTTGAATGAAAAAAAAAATGATTTTGTTTCAATATCGTATTTTCAGCAATGTTGCGGCATCTAGTTAAAAAAAATTCATTATAATAACGACGTATTTAATTTCACTATACATAGGGCTTCGAATATTGTTTCTAATAGAAAATTATTATCGAGATGAAAAAAATTTAATCAATAACTTGTACCCAAATCACAAAACTTCTTTCGGCCTGTAAAATTATTTTGTATTGATTTCTTTGAAAAATACAGGTAATTCCGCCAATAATTCCAAGTTCTGATGGATACTACAATTTCGCAATAATTTTAATTTTAATAATAATATTCAATGATTTCCTAATCGTATTTCTAATTATTCAAATAGTTTAATATGAACTTTAAAAAATTTACGTTCGCAATAAAATATACCGATTAAATTATAGGTAGTGTACCTACATTAAATTAATATAGTATAGTACCGGGTAAAATTTTAGTGCAATAATCAAAAACCACATCGAATAAACTAAGATATCCAAAAAAAATACAGTCTACAGTTACATTCACCTAAGTGCATTGTACTTAAAAACGATTAACTTCAATAAATACATAATACGATTATCAGCTTCAAGAGGGGTTTAAATACAAAGAATAATTCACATTTCCGAAAAAAATTATTCGCCCTGTTAAACATGTGTAGTTTTTGTACACTACCGTTCAGATAATATTTTTTTTGTTATTTAAAAAAAAATATTTATATATATATATAGGTATATTCTAAAAAATTACATGTGTTAACTATGAAAACCACCCTATTGAATTGTCAACTATTGATCAGAACCATCATTGTTAGATTAATGAGTAGCTTTATTATTACGAACCTACATACGTACATTTTTTTTTTTTCAAACAGTTGCAACTTACAATAAAAAAAAGATTTTCCCTTCGACAGTTTGAGCGTTTTACCTTCGTGGCCAGCCCACTACGATTGCTTATTGTAAAGCGTTTAACCGACAATCGTTTTTTTCTTTTTCTTTTTTTCGGTAGGCACACGTTTTTATTCCATTCACACATTCATACCGAAAAATAATTTTTAGAATTCGGGCGACATTCTTATATTATAATGCCGACCACCGCATGGGTCGGACACATGGCAAATTACGAAATATCCGATTCCACGTTATTATTTCACACAAAACCTAAGCGAGTTCACCGACTGTGCAACATTTATGGCTACATATATATTATGTTAACACAATAATAGTGGTACACGGTCACGTAGACGTCTCAAAGCGCATTGAAAACCGCCCGTCGTGATGATAATGTTGTCAAAAATGATTCAATTTTCACCACAATTTGTTGTAGAGTCTGGGTAAAATTTGATTTTCGTTAACACCTTAAATGTTTTGTTGCTATTATTTAATACTAAATTCGACATTATTAAAACATTTTCAGACGTAATTTTATTGGTAAGTAGGTAGGAGTATATCATCTTTGTAATTTCTACATTACGGCCAATACATTTATATTATTTACGCGCCAAAACCAGATTTATTCGGCTTCTTTATTGGTTTTTAATGTCCAACGCGATAAATGACCAAAAACAGGATTTCTAGAAGTTGCAGTCGATATAAGACGATTTTAATTCCATGTATACAAGAACCACAATGACGTGAAAAATTTAATAATATCAACACGTTTTTATTTTAATCTGTTCGGTATTATTATTTACGAATATTCCAATGACACCGTATTATATAATATTCTAAAAAACAACTGCATAGGTATATTCTATGATATATGACCAAAATTTTGATGGAATATTTGGAAAATTAATTTAAAGATTCAGATCTGCTTTTCGAATAATCCTAGAAAGAAAAATTACCTATACAAATCAATGTAACATTTTTAAACAACCAAAACCAAAAAAATGTCAAGTTCAATAACTCAGTTATTTACAATAATTATAAATTACAATATTATTATATTATTCGTGACAGTCTGAGCGAAATATTAAAAAAACTGGATTTAAAAACAGTCTTATTTGCTAAATATGCTATAATTACATAAAACACAACATAACTTAACTAAGACATCGAAAGATACAAATAACTCTACATTATATTCAACTTCAACGTTTCTTTTCATAAGCAACAAAAATATTGGTGACTTAAAAAGTATCAGAAAATTTATTTGAAACATTCCTCAAAATAACATTACTGAGAATAAAATTAAACGCACTATTTGAAATAAATAATGTACACATATTATTCGACCACAACACTTTTAATAAAAAAAAGAATATTTATTACATCATAGAAACGTACTTGGTTATTTTTTTATCAAATCTATAATTAAATACTCCCAATTAAAAAATATCTGGAATGTTTACAGTTTATGATTCTTTATTTTAAATAATAATACATTTTTTTTTTTTTTAATTGTTGCTTCATTTAAATGTGAATAATATGTAACAAGCGTTAGCGGGGAAGGAAGAGATGTTAAAAAATAAAGCGAAGAATATATCACTTAATTATTGTGTTCTAGGCGTAGACAGTAACGAGTAGGCTGTAAGAAGCAGGTATCGAACAATTGAGGGGTTGCGAACTACTGGGTCTGGGTAAACTGGTTTTATTTTCATATAAATAATAGCTTTATTGTTTTTAATGACTTTATTTAGAACGAAACCGGAATGGCGGCGACGGCCCAGCGCATACTACTATACTATACAGCTAACGAGTCGAAGGAATATATGGTAATATAGTAGGTATGTGTATGTTTTGAAAAATTACAAAAACTCACGTGTTTGAACATTTAACATATTCGCAAATTAGCGTGTGTTTATGGTGATTATTATACCATTCGGCGCCCGGAGAACGTAAGAAATTTGGGGTTAGCCGCGTATACACGTACCATATAATTACCGGCCGTTAAACCAAAACGACACAATTATTATAATTACAGCATAAACAATACATTCACCCGAATTTGAAGACGTAGATACACCTGAATGGTCCGCCTATTAATACTTAGTAGACACTCAATTACAACTCAAAATTAAATTTCAAATATATAGATGATACTTATTGACACCTGCCAAATAATTATACTGCTAATTTTTCCGGCTCTGTGTCGAGTGAGTAAACAAACATGACGTACTAGAATATATCTTTTTCGACTTTGAATAAAACGTGTCTATCATACAGTTAAAATACAAATAAGTATTATGGATGTATATTTACGTTCAGTTACATTACTTTTTGAAATATCCTTTCAAGTAGTTATATTTTCAATTCACATTTTCATTAAAAACATGTAGGAGCTTCGATTTGGCCTGAAGGTATCGTAAAGTGCAGTGCGTTCAATAGTATGGTCTATTATATATCTCGTAGTAGACGTATCAGTGAGGGGGCAGGTAAAAGTGTTTCCATATATTTTCAAGACAATTAAGAAAAAGACTTGGCACGTTCATTAAGTATACAGATAGGTATATAAATTATAGTTCAATGTTACGTAGTAGGAATCTGATGTCAAATTATTTTAGTACGGAGACCTATGTATGCGTATACCTCAGATAATACATTTAAGTGCAGAGCAAATTTACATTCTTGAAATTCCTTATTTAGTGATAATGCCTCATTAACATAATATTTTAGCACATTTACGATTGCAAGTACGAATCATAAATTTACCGATCATGAGCAATCAGTGACCCAACGATTCGATACGAACCGTTATTATCGATTTTCGTCTTATTATTTCGAAACTCCAGTAATTCAAAGTGTTTGCTTAGATAGGTAAAACATAATTTTTTTAAAGAATCAAATAATGAACACGCCTTGGTCAAGACATTATAGATTTCAATGATAAGATTAACTACTAGACTCATGGTTTATCGATCAGAAATCTAAAAATCTAAATTTAATTTGAACATTCGGATACGTCGAACGTGCATGGGCGTATTTCGTGCGAGAGTTGGATAATAATAAAAACGCTATAAAAACGAGTCAACCGTCAAATTAAATTTTCAAGTGCTATGACATTTAAAACGTATTTAGGAGTACCGGGTACACGACCGAAGAAACAGTCGCGAAAATGTCAAATTACTTAAAGAACTCGACGGTGACGCTAATGAACGGGTACAGAGACCAAAAGAAAAAAAAAAGCCAACCGCCTTACACGCGTGTCAAGAGTGACGATTGGTCCCGAGGGTACATATCGTACCGCGAAAACCGCGAAATGGACGTGTACGCGATAAGAATCCGTTAGACGATCAAACACCTTGATCGCGCATCACGATCTACATTCTACGTGATCGATTTACGAATCCTCGGAGGAGCGACTTTTCGACAGGTACATATATAAGTATATCACTGTTAAACGCGCTCGTCCGGACCAAGCGAACGCCTGCGACGCGTGTTGTTTCCTATACGACGAATTCGGCGTCGACATTAGCCACGTGGGGGAAAATTCGCATTACCGTCGCGGGAAAAACATAACGAAATCTACTTCGAATCGAATTCTCGAGACTCAAACGCACAAAGCCCGCATACGTTTACAGCAACGGTTATTCGACACAGGTTTGGCGGCAAAAAACGTCTGTCCCGGCTTAGCGAGCACGTTCGCGAGCGCACATATATGTACGCGCGAACGCAACTTCACCGTCATAAAGCGCCATTAAAGCGCAGGGGAGGGGTATGTCGTATCTTCTCGTGGTCCTCCCTGTGAGTAGTGCTATTGTCAATCTAAAGTATACGTCCTTATAAGCAATACCTGCGAACATATACGATGATATAGCACGAAACAAAACGACATCGAACCGGCGGCCAAACGCTCTCGGGCTTCCTGGCCTTATCGGCAAAAACAGCCCTTTTCAGGACTACCCCCCCAAAAAACTTTCATATAAACACAAAAAAATACATAAAACACTTAAAAAACTCAAAAACATCAAATAATACTATATAGCCATATACTTATAATATATATTAAAGCGTAAAAGGCGTGTTTAAGAGCGGGTGTCCAACCATGTCTCGAGAAGGGACGAGATCCGTACCTTAGAACGAGTGTCCCGGCGGGATCGCCCTCGGCCGGGTGTGTCCGATGACTTGGCTGGGTGCGACTTCGCTACCGAGCTGATGCAGGCCGGTGTTCACGAACATTTAACACGAAACACGCGGCGCGGGTCGCTCGGGCACTGTCGTCGCGGTGATTTGTATTCGTTTTGGTCCTGGGGCCCGTGGACGGTCGGACGGGTGATGCGGGCGCGAAACGTGCAGCGGGACGCGACTTATCCGGACGATAGCACTGAAACGGTCGTCGAGACGGCATGCGGCATTTTCGAGGGACGGCGGGCGACAAACAACGGCGGCGGTGGCGGCGGCGGCGGCGGCGAAGACGTCGAAAGGCACATACGAAACGGGACGAGAGTGGAAAAAATAAAAAATAAACCGAGAAAAAAAAGGGACAGCGATATTATGATAAACGGCAACACACCGGTGGTGGTGACGCGGTCGCCGCGGGTCGTGTCGTTCGATAAGCGGTTAGCGGCGTACTGACTGGCGACTGCGATCGCGACGACGACGGTGGCGGTATACCGGGTGCGCGCGGCGGAGTGCGGAGAGAGATCGCGCGGCGGCGGCAGCGGCGGCGGTCATGCATCTATACGACGACGGCGGCGGCGGCGGGACGAACGTGCACGATGACTGCGCGCGAGGAACACTCTATACGGATGTATCGGCGGCGGCGGCGGCGGCGGCGGTCGCCCGGGATTAAACCGGTTTCTTCGCGGTGGTCACACGGACTGGTGCACGGGCTACCTCCCAAGCCGCGGCGTGTTGTAAAGGCGCCTGCGAGACACAACCGCCGCCGCGGTCTCTCTCTCCGACTCGACCGGCACACACACACACGCACGCATTCTCGTGCAAACACACACACACACGTATACGTTCGTGCAAACACACACACAGGAGAACGCTCAAGTTCGCATCTTCATCTCACGGCGGCGACCGTCGGTGGACGACGGCCACCAACACGACGCGGTGACACGACGACGCGCGCGACAACTGTAATAATACGAGCAAGCACGCGCGCCCCCGGCCGTCCGCGGCCAGGCCGACGCTCCGACGTCGAGACGTGATAATGACGTTATAACGCGTCTGTGCTTCGCGACGGTCGTTTCGGCCGTGACGCTTTTATCGTCCCCGTCTGCAGGTCCGTTACCGTGTTTACAAAACGACATATTGTAGACTCCTATATGGCTATATCCGTCGTCGCGAGCGACTCGCGAGGTCTCGGTCCAGTTACCGCTTTCAAAATCCACTCGAAATCTTTTTCGCGGCGCTCTTTCGACCAGTGACGGATCTACGATTTCGTTTTGAACGGGCCAAAAGTTTTTTAAAAACACTATAAAAATACAACCGACTATTTTTCGATTATAGTTTTGAACCCATTGAACTGTGACTCGGAAACTTTATGAATTGTCATACTTTCTAAAGAAGTCGCAGATTGAAAATCTGATTCGATACGATTTCGTTTCACACCATACACAGGTACATACGATCAAAAGACAAAAATGTGTATCGCATATTTTCACATATTTTACTGAATTTATGCGATATTGCGTATTTAAACATTTTAAACATATTTACGCAAACTATATTTTTTTATAAATCAACAGCAAATTTCAATAATTGTAAATTGTTATTTAAATGTTTTATAATTTAAAAATACAGAGCGGCCACAAACCGTTGTTTTGCCTATACCTACTTTGAATATATATAGGTATACTATACCGAATATTGTCTGTGAATTTGTTATAATCGGCCTAGCCTTTTTTATTATATTTTCAATAAGAAATTTATTTTTACCAAGATCTTTCACTGTTATCATCGGCGTCGTATCGCTTTATTTTCTAATTTTGAATATTTTTATAAAAAAAAAAGCTAACGAAACAAATAATTTTTTATCAAAAATAAAATTTTGATTTCTGCGTGAAGTAAAGGATCTCTATTGGTTTTACATTGATATTTTTTCTTTTTTCTTTCTTACTTTTTCTATAAACACTTTTTGGTAAAATTTGTTCAAACATTTTATTCAGCAACTTTACAGATCAAAAATCATATGTGGATGGTTCCTTAATTACGAATTAATTTTTCTTTCATCTTGATAGTTTTTCCTAGCATGGGCACAAAAAACTAGAAGCAATTAAACTAAAAACGGTTAAATATATGAACAGTATATTTTACTCTGACACTTTGCTCAAAATCGTTTAACTAAAGAAATGATTTATTGTTTCTTTAAAATTCAATACACCCATCACCATTATCTTGCCGAAGAGCGAAAAATACCCCATGGTGCGAAGTATGTTTGGCTTTTTTTTAATAACTACGTATTTTTAAGTTTATTCTCTTATAAATAAACATTTTGTTAAATTAATATTTCATATTTAAGCTTCTTTTAATCCATATGTAAGCACGTATTTCATTATTTTTAGCGCATAAAATTCCGAGACACGTTATTAATATAATAATATCAGACTAAGTAGGTTAGTATATACCTTTTTTTTTACATTTTAAATCGGAGATGGGGGGGGCACCGAAGTTAGTCATTTGACCCCACCCCAACCCCATCGTTTATTGAAAATTTATCAAATATAGGATACAAAAACAAGTTAGTATATACCTATATACATGTATATTTAACCCATTAGGTATTGTTGTCGCTAATAGAGGGGGCCCAGCCCCTCTGAGCCCCCCTCAAATCCATCCGGGTCGGTCAGGGCCCTGATGTTTTTCCTCCGTGGACATTTGTAACGTACCAGATTTTTGGTTTGAATGTTATTTTCTTCTATCATCGCCATCACGCGCTATAAACACACACCGTCGACACACGCATTCCGCGACGTCGTCGTTTGCGCCCGATATAGTTCCGTTCGGCGTTCCGGAAATGCGCGCGATTCGCCGTCATTTCGCTCGCACTATACCGTCCGCGTCCGCACGTGACGACGATATTATTATTATTATTATTATTGTAATACTTTCCGTCTCTCCGACCGACCGCCGCCGCGCCGATCTCACCGCAACCAGTCGCCACACAACAGCAGCGACGACGTGTGTGCGTCGCTGTGTGGCCGGGCCCCGGTTTCCCGTCCGGCGGGCCCCGCGCGTAGAAATCGTCAGTTCGGCGGTAGGTAGGTACGAACGAGCAGCCAGGTAGGTCACACATACGCGCGCGGGGCCGCCGACGACGACGACTGTTTTATTGTGTTATATTATTATTAAATTATTATTATTATATTATTATTATTATTATTATTATCGTTATCTTACGCATCGCGGTGCGTACCTATAAAACCAATGCGGAAAAAACACACGTGTAAATTATAATATTACAAATAGGTATATACGAAAACGAGCTTCGCCGTCGCTGCAGCGACCACCGCCGTGCGTTGGTGACGACGATTGTCTGCGTCACGTCATACGATAATTGGGTATTATAACACACCACATAGGTTATTCGACACTAGTCCTAATTTTTTATTTATTTATTTATTTTTTTTTTCATCAGAACATCTATGAAATGTTGGATTTTTTTAATCTGCTGCGACTGTTATCCTAAATCCGTGACTCATGACTAACAGTATTAGATGTTATACGGCTATTATTACTAATTAGCGCGACAGTGCAGTCTTCCTCGTCGATAGCCTGTTTTAAAGTTACACGATCGTTAACGATAATTCGTTATTTAATTATTGGTATTTAATTTTTTCACTCAATCGAAAATCAGATACCTACGATACAATGATATTTTTCATTCGATCGAGGGCGAATAGGTTCTTTTTCACCGCAAATTGGAGATCTCTTGCCGCGCTAAATGTGTCGTTCACTCATACTGCACAAAGTATGATTTATACTCGAAAATGATCTAGTAGTGGTTTTTACTACAAGCGTGTGATTCGTCCGTTAGTTCGCGCGCATCTACGATATATCAGTGTTCAGAAATAACAGAATTAGGAATAATAATTAAAAGCTTAAAATGGGTTTATAATTTGTTTCTAATACTCGAAAAAATAATAATGCTGTAAAAATAAAGTTACCGTCGGGAATATTATATTACAACTGTCCTACAGGATTTATATCAACTCAAAACGTTATTATTTGTCTCTATCCATTTCACTGTTAAATTCCCGGGATCACGTTATTATTGCACTGCAGTACCTATACAATGTTGTACACGATATTATTGTCATCGTTGGTCTAAGAATTACGATGAATGGTTTCCTAAACATTTTAATCGAATTTGCTATTTTATTCGGTCTGCGCATCAATACCATTTCGATCAAGAAGAATGATTTAATTTTTATAACGTTTTTAATATTTAATTATCATATACCAGTGAATCGACAATAAATTCTGTTAGACACATTCTATTCGCATCATAGAACAGACGATCAAATAAATTATAACATGATTAAAAATATTCAACGAACCAGTGGATTATTGCAAATGAAATAATAACTTTGAAATTAAAACGCCAATGTTTTGTTTATTTGCCCTGCGAATGGCCAACCTAGCAAGCAGATATTTATTTTAATATCGTATTTACATTTGTTTTATAATTATGTATTTATTAATCAAGTTCTGATAATTATAAAAAAAAAAAAAAAACAGTAATGATGAATGAACATTATTGCTTCAAATGAGACTCCAAAGTTCCACTAATTTCATGTTTGACTTCACAATAAAAACAAATACAAATAATAAATATTTGTTTTAAGATTTTAATCAATAACCAATAATATTCAATGAATATAGGTACTACGCTTTGAATGACTACTGGTTGAAATTAATAAACCTAGTCAAACTATTATAATACTACAAAAAAATAAGTACAAAAATATAATTATTAATAATCATGATATTTCCTTGAAAGTAATTTTGTACCTCTTTTATGATATAACTAATTAATCAAGAAAGTCAATTTATACGTACATGACGTGAGAATAAAATCTATAAATGAATGAAGATTTTGGAAAAATACTTAGTTTTACGTAGATACCAGTATGCAAGCATATTATCAATATTCAATATACACCAATCGGCATCATAAATATCAGCATATTACTTTATAAAAATATTTGAGTAATTATGCAGACGGAGTAGGCTGATGATGAAGGCGACCACCACCTTGTAATTTTTTTAAATATTTATTTTATTTTTAACAAAGTTTTTAGTGATTAAAATCATAAAATAATTATTCTCTTTTATTTTTTACTAATATCTGATATTAACAATAATTATTATACAATTATATTATCTATAAGTGATACAAGAAATATAATAATTGCAATAATTACTATCGGTAATTGCAATAAATTAATGGCTGTAAAAAAATGTAACTAATTGACTATGACTCTGATGTCCTTTCATTTTAAAACACATTCATATTGTACCTAATACGAAGACTTGAAAATTGTATATTGAATTAATATATCTTCATAATACTGCACCTGGTAGTAAGTTTAAAGGATTAATACTCTCACTTACTGATGTATTATTATTATTTATCGGTCCCTTTTACCTTAAAAATATTTTCTAATATCACTACCTAATTTCGTGTAAATAAAGTGATGGAAGATAATAAAAATGAAAAAAAACCTTTGAAATTTTGTATCTTTGAAATAAAGACCGATTTTTAAAATAAAATAATCTAAACAAATACTTAATCATATAAATAAAACAAAAAAGAATCTAATACAATACATTTAAAATACTTAGTTTCAAACATAGAAAATGAAGACAAATTGTCCACTACAATCAGACAAAAGCACGGAAGTAAAGATAAGAATATATATGAATTTGCAAAAAAACATAAGCAAATATCACATAAAAAAAAGCATTCAATAGATAATCGTAGTAACTTTTATAAAATGTACCATTTTTGGAAAATGAGCCAAAACGACCAGAAAGAAAAAGTAAATAAAACAAACAGTAGCTTAAGTTTAAATAATATAAAAACAATAGAAGTAGGAAAAGTGAGTTATAGAATAATATAATAACAATCAAAAAAGAAAAGATATTCTATACGTATATCATATTTTTTTGGCATCGATGTTTCTCTTCTAATTTTAATATTATTATAAATGAATTATTATTTTTCCAAAACAAAATATTTTAGAATTCAGAATCATACTTTTTGTATATATAATGATAATTTAGCGTGTATAAAAACCCGTCGACAAACCCGCTTTAATAACATTTAATTTTAATGTATCTTAAATAAATACTTTATAATCACCATATGACTCCTTAAATTATTATCAACACACTTAATTCACCACATCAAATCTACTATAATGAGTAAACAAAATTTACACGACTAAAGCGCTATCTCACAAACATTACAATATGTTTAAAGTGATTTTAGCCACACGATATTATTAGGGAGTTAAGTCGTCTAAAATCATTTTAAAGTGCAATGGTAAAAATTCGCAGCTTATTTTCGTGACTTCACTATACGATATCACCGATTGACGTGATGATAACGCTACGAATAATACATTTTTTTTTTTTTTTTAAAGGGCAAAATAATATATCGTGTGGTAGGGGTGATAAGTAAGCTATTTCAGTCGTGAACGGCGTACACACTCGCGATGTCCGAGTCAAAGGCGACGTGAGGGTTGCATTTCGCCCAAGCCTGACGTGGTCTCACCCCCCGAGTCACATACACTATTTTATTGTCACGCCTCTAGTCGTAGTAATTGTGGCGAACACGCGACAAACCCATCTGCCAGTATTTTATGTTTTAGACAAAACGTACCCACACGACACGACCATCACACGTATTTCAGTATTTGTTCACGACTTCAATTTGGACGGTTAATTTTGTGATGGGCAAGCAGAAAAATGGTTTTTATCGCTCGCTGCACAAAGAACGGTCACTTGCCATTAGCTTCTACTTGCATCGAGAAACGAAAATTAAACTTTGAGTGCAGACGTGACAAAAATGATTTATAATTATGACGTGTTTATATAATTACTATCATTTTTTAAGTGTTTTTTTTTTAATAGTAATAGGCAGTTTTCTGTATTAATGGAAACAACAATATCGATTTGATTTCCAAAAAATCGGTTTAATGTAATTAATTAATAAGAATCATTCCGTACAAAAACAAAATATCTCAACGAAAAACCATACTCTTCGCTTAGCTCAAAAGCGAATACGTGTTACATAATAGCCACATCATAACATCAAACCAGCACTTTTTCAATTTTGGTTAAGTTTGATTCCTTTTTAACTAAAAATAACTATTTTTTTTTTCAGTTCCTGAGATGTAAAATGTTTTAAATGTTATAAACAATTAGTTAGACATATCACATTGTCGAAACTTTAAGAACATTTACTTAATTCGTATATTTCACAATTTTTTTGTTTTATTACAAAGTATTCCAGGCTTCTACGCATGTTCAATGTGTTTGTATACTCGTATAATGTTATTCAAATATGTTTATAATTATCATTAAAACAATTAAATTATTTATTCTCTTCATACTCTGAAAAAGTATTCTTTGCATATGACATTGACATGAAAGCATAATATAGAATTCAAATAAAAGTTTAGTTATTATAAAGAACGTAATTCATTTTAGTTAAAAATAATTACTTTGTTGAATATTTATTCTTGGATATCTGTACAGTTATGTTTTATATTTATGTCTACAAACATTTTTTCAAACTTATTTTGAATACTCAAAAAAAAAAAATAATAATAATAATAATAATAAATATAATCGTTCTACGAAAATTCCACCAGAAATATCTTTGTAGGATAATGATTAAATATTTAAAAACGCATTAACACGCACGGTAATTTGTAATACGGTAGCGGGTGCAGCAGAGGTGTAGGTGTACACTGGCCAGAGTTTTCTATTTCACGCTCCCGGCATAATAGGGCTTAATGACGGGGAAACCTCTAAATGCATTGTGCATACGTTCGTTTTACGTAAAAAAAAGTTCACGCATAACGAAATTATGAAAAAACAAATAAATAAATAATTCTCAGTTCAAGGGGTTATGTTGTCCTATTTTTAATAGAGATATCTCGGTTTTAATTAGTAATTATTACCAACACATGTTTAACTGTCACGAGCTATTAATAATAACCGAAGACGTCGGGACGGAAGCCAACTTTTATTTTAGAAAGGAAGAAAGAGAGTGATAGAGAAAGAGAGAGAAATAAATTGTTTTGCAGTTCAATATTTCTAAAATGTACAACTGAGAACAATATGTTTAGTGCGACAATCATATAAGACCAGATACCTATTAATTAAAACTTTATGTACTAAAGTTAACGACCATTAATTTGGTTAGGTATTTAAAAAACGATTAATGTTAAGATAAGTAATCATAATGAATATTACACGATAATCAGCATATAAAATGCATACGTAGTATTATTTATAGTTTGACCGTTTGACGGAATCTGAAATGATTATCAACAAGTTTTTTCATTGTAATTTCAGCTTATTACATTTTATTTAACACTCTATAGCAAATTCTACGCAAACAAATTGAATATAAGATGATAATAAAATTGAGATTTCCAAAAATTATTCATAGTTAATATATTAAAGACAAAAAAGCGAAAAAAAGAACGTGGATAACGTGATAACTAAATAATTGGTTTAGAATAATCTTTTTGGTAAGCTACAAAATTACTTTCAATAATGACATTTTTTCAATTGTCAGTTTTGTTTCACTTCTTTTAAGTCATATATTGATTTCAAGCAGAAATAAAAACCTTTATTTTTTATTAACTATTATTATTATTAATTTTTTTTTTTTTTTTGAGCTTTGTGCTGGTATGAGACTATTAAGCTCGACAATTATGTTATTTTGAATCAAAAAATATTAGTTTTTTATAAACACCTTGACAATCAGGGTCACTATAGTACCAAGAGTATGCAACACCATTATTGCGCCTAATGTATGTTATTTATTAATTATTCCAAAAATAAACAAATATTTAAATAATTTCACATATTACGTCTATAACTGAACAATTTTAATTTTATTATTTCTGAAATTAATTATATACACAATAGTAATAATGTTAGACTACAAAATGTGTTGTAGACAATATAATAATTACGTATTAGTATTACTAATATACGTACTCTATTAGTATCTATGTATTCTTTTAACTTTCAAGGACGATATGAAAGTAATTAATTTATAGATTCCTTTAATAAATCAACAATAGTTGTAATTTTATTTACCTATTTATAATCATACAATACATATATCATGTTCGTTTTACTAAATGTAGTTTTAGTTTATGTGTATACATGATAATATATAATATATTTACATACGTTGTTAAGTTATAAAAATTGACGTGCATACCTACCATATTAAATGCACTTCATACTAATATTAAGAATTTTATGACTTATATTAAATAACCTAGAAAAGTTATACCTAAGTATTTATTTTATTTTTAAAATATAATTCAATGCGGCTTAACTGTGGTATTTTTATTAAACCATAATTACTTGGATGGTTTTATGTTTTATGATTTTATGGGGGAAGTTATACATAGGTATCCATAAAATACAGGATGTATATTATTTACTTCATAATGAGTGGTATTTCTCGTGTACTTTAAATTCGTATTTTAAGAGCAATTTTAGCATTTGAAAATATACTAGTTTATTATGTAGTAATTACAACATTATACATTTTCTACTTACTGAATAGTGATAACTGATAAGCTTACATCGCCACTTAGATGAGCTGCTTCAGTCGACTATGTAAATCTTTATGTTCTAAAACAAAAATGTACAACAATGTTTTTAAAACTTGCATTTTTAAATGTTTTAATCTTAAGTTGAATTTAAATAATTTTATATTTAGCATTTAAAAAAAGTTCCATAGATCAAAATAATTTTTGTTATTTCTCAACTCACTGTGTTTACATTTATTTAAAATACTGTAAGAATGAGTATTAATTTAAGTATATTATTAAATTAATACTCATTCTTACAGTATTTTAAATATATATATATCTGTGTGTGTGTGTGTGTGTGTGTGTGTGTGTGTGTGTGTGTGTGTGTGTGTGTGTGTGTGTGTGTGTTTATTATATTATTTTAATTTACTTAACATTAAACAATTTTTCATTTTTATTATTATTAAAATTGAAAATAATTTTATGAATAAATACTAAATAGGTATCTAATTTAGATACCATCAATACAAAATGTGTTTAAAAATGTGTACATTTTTTTATAAAAATTATTTATTTAAGTGTTATTGATAAGTCCAATAATCAATATTAATTATGAAATCATTTTTACTTTTAATGTGAGAATAAAGAAATATTACTGTATCTTCGTTCCAATGCAATTACAAACAACGATACTTCATTCTCTAGTCAAAAACATTTTATTCGTTGTCTATGAAGAACTTATTAACATAATTTGCGTTTATATATTTCAACGTATAAGTAAACAGCCATATGCTTGTTTCGTTACATATGGGTTACATGTGTTTTTGTTAACTATACTACAATATTATATTTTATTCGGCCAATTATGCAATTGTTATGTTTAAAACAATACATATCTACATCCAAACGATTAAATTAAAAATAATAGTAAGAACAATTTGTATTTATAAAATATACCATAATACATATGTATATTTTAATACTTTTAACATTGCTTTAAATTAAACATTTAATGGTACCCATCATAATATGGTACCGAGTCGTGGTCTCGTCTAAACGTCAAATATTAAGATTTGGAAATCTTATTAAACATATTGTAAGCAAGACCAACAAGGCCGTGTTTTTATAGTTTGTCTAAAATCTTCACTAAATTTTAAATATAATATACAGTATACCTATGTTTTGATTTGTTAGTTATTTATAATGTGTTAAAACGTAAAAAAAATACTATGGCAGCTGGCGACCACATTCGATTTTTTTGTAAAAGTATTTTTTTAGTTATCAGGATTCAGGATGCGTCTGAAACTTCTACACGAGCCGAATGAAAGCGTTTGGTTTCACTAACTGTCAACAATCATTAACTTGGTATCTCCAACTATTTCAATCTTTACTTAACACATTATATATATATATTCCCCTAGAAATATGAGTATTTTTCCTAACCGTCTAACAATAAGGGTTTTGTGGTTTTAATAGAGGCGTAAAGTAGAAGGGTGTCTTAGGTGTCAAAACACCCCAACACCTTTCTTTTCAAAAAAAGCTGGTGTGGTAAAATTTGTCAACCCCTCTTTATGAAACACCCAGTATAGGGTATCTTTGTTTCCACGTGCCCATTGGTGCGCATGAACGCTTCAAATAAACGTTGTTTTAACGAATGAAATTTAATTAAAACATGGATTCTAAAAATATATTAAGAGTCAGTCAATTTGTACTAATAAACCAGTGTAGCAATCATTTTATTTCCAAATACATTACATTTTTGTAAAAATTAATACGCTTTAATGTAGGTCTGGCGTTAATAAAATTAATTTTCTTTTCACAAAAAATATTGTGTGATTGTATGTTATCTATGCAGTTGTCCGTTACTTTTAGCCATACCCCTTTTTTCTTATATTGATAAAATATCTTAACTCATTTAATTCATAAACCGATGAAAATAAACATTTCAATTATCTGAATGAAAAATTAATACTGCCCTAGTTATATTTAAAAACAAAAAGAAAACACTTAAAAAATATTCCGCGTTTCTATAAGATATGTCCAAACCTACGTGAACACGAATTGAAATGTTTAGAACCCACTCAGTTCAAAATACATACACGTGTATGTACTAACATGATGTTATTTTAAATATTATTACTCGAAATAACTTAGTATAATGAATCATTGCGCAACAATAAATTCGTAGTTAACTATTAGTTTATCAAGATTGAAGTGTACACACGGTGCACGTAGGACGTTAAAAAAATGTACAAATCGTGCTCTAGGCATAACTCCCATGCTATGTTTCTTGTTACCGATAATTTCCAAACTTATCGGTTGATCACCAACAGCGAGATCAGAACGGTATGCTTGTTGTTATTAAGTTTAATTCGTTTTTCTTATATCATTTGAATACAATGTATTAATTCGTGAAAACGAGTCTTGGTTATTCTAATAAAATTCAAGTCATTAAAATATTTTATGCTTAACAGATAACCGTATCTCATATCATATGAATATTTCAATTAATAAGTTTGAAAAATACTCTTGGATAAGCTGTAACTGGTATACTTGTGTGTTGTATACTATTTGTTGGTATCAAGAAAATCGAGTAATGTACACTTTACAATAAAATTATATTTGCTATTTCAATTAAAAATGAAAAAATTCCGCTTAACCTAACTATATTTATATATGTGTGTGTGTGTGTGTGTGTGTGTGTGTGTGTGTGTGTGTGTGTGTGTGTGTGTGTGTGTGTGTGTGTGTGTGTGTGTGTGTATATGTATATATGTATATTGAAATATATATGTATAAAGTATATGTATTACACTACGAAAAAGAAATAATTAGTTCTGACTTGCGCATTGGAAATATTAAAATTAATAATTAAATAATAACGAAATCATCACAGTCTTCTTAATATAAAGAAACGAAATTAAATATTAATTTTCATGGGTGATTTTATTATAATTTGATAATTGTTTATGTTAAATAGAGTAAATGAAAAATATTTATGCCTTTGTCCACACCACACTCGTATAGTTAATACCATCACCATCGTGTATACCTGATATTTATGTTATAATAATGTGCGTTGAAATGTTAATGTATTTTATTGCTCGTCAGCGAAATCGTGTAAAACCAACCACAGCTATATTACACTTCCCAACGTCATTTTTTTTCCTACCAACACATGCCCGGCAGACTTATCTTGGCACCCTTCGTATTCGAAAGAAATCCCGACAGCTCTGACGTTAATTAGGGTTGTATGTTATGTCAACACGAAAAAGCCTTAAATAATAAATGGATCTCAAATTTCAATGATGGATTACGATAGTGTAAAACAGCTAGACTCGGGCTAGGTGTCAAAAAGAATGGCGCTGAAAGAAAATTAATGAGAAACGGTAATTATTAAAGAAATGAGTCCAACTTTTGTGTTTGTAGCAAACACGATTTTTGTTTTTGAATTATCCATTAATTCTAATTAAATTATCACTCTCATAAAATAAACAAATATTATTAAATCTTTTTTATGTGTTATTTTCTAAAAGATTCGCTGGAAAAGTCAAATAAATATTATTTTAACTCGAGATATAAATTAGATTAAGTTTGCGTTAAGTGCGTTTGCCTATAAAATGCACATCACATTATTAAAAAATAAAAAATAAATAAAAATTTAAAAAATTAAACCATTTCAATCAACTATGTTATATGAATGATTTATAATGAGTTTAATTTTAATGAAATTACCAACTTCAAATTTATATCGAAAGTATATGTTAATTAATAATAATGCATGCCATGTATAAAATATATTCACTCTAACCAGCAAAATCGATATGCATTAACTAATATAGCACAACCGTTCTTGAAAATATTAAATGAATATGAAAATTATATTCTCCCCTTAGTACTTCCCTTTTATTGATTATTCAATAACGACGTTACTCCGAGTTATTCCTCACGAAGACATTTTATATTTTATAATATGATGAAGTTTTAATTTTATTTTACCGCAATCACAGCATATTTAAATCAATTTAGTTTTAAATTAAACGATTGACTTCACATGACAATGCTTTAAATATCGATTTCGACTGCATTATCCTGTCACTTACTTCGATCAAAAAAAAGTGATTGACATTGATATAGATATAGATTTTATTAATTTTTTCGATAAAACGTATATACCTACGTGTAATGAAGTGTACAGAGAATGATAAATTACAACGAAGAAAAGTATAAAATTCTAGAGTAGCTTTAATTAGATATGTAGATTTGATTAAGAGAGATATTTTGGTACCTTAATATATTATATACACTGTAACCGGGAAACTTTCGATGCTTGTAAACGTAATTATGTAAAACACCGAAGAACACCTGCAGACGACCAGTTTTTGCGTAATAATTTGAAATTTAAGTATTACAAAACGCGGTAGGTAAATAATTAAGATCGCTGCTGTCATATAACATTACACGCACACAATATGATAATTTATGCATGTATGCGTGTTTATAAAACTAGGTATTGTCGTCGTGCGCAAAGTATTCGTTACGCAAAGTTTGATGAATTAACTCGTGTTTGCGGCGCGGCGTTGTACACGCGCGACTCGAAACAATCGGTTTAGCTACCGGCCGTCTGCTACGCCGCGCGAATACATAATCCTACGGCCATTATACGTATTATGTTTTAAATAGGCGGTCGTACACGACTACTGCACGTGTACGTTAATACGGTAAGTTGACTAATGCCTACACAGTTTCGTACACACACTCTCGTGTGCGTCCGCGCCGGGCAAGCCAATACCCCACGACAACACAATGGAATACGTTTTGTTTACATTTTCGTGAATTGACATTCAAACGGCGTTAATAATATTACCGCCGCCGCGGCAGTACAATAATATATATGGACTGTAAAAGTACCTACGTGTTGTCGCGCACGTGAAATCGTGTACGCGGCGTGGACAGAGATTTATAATTCGGTCGGATGTGAAATATTCACGGCAGCAGAAGAACGTCGTCTATATAAGTGTGTCTACACGCTAATTCTACCGAAATCTCCGTTCGAGTTACAAAGACAATTAGTTTGAATGACATCAGCAATTACCACGCGATGTACACATATATAAAAAAAATACATATATATTTATATATATATATATATATATATATATATATATATATATCTGTATATATGTGTGTGAGAAAGAAAAAAAAGTGATGATTACACACACGCGCGCGACGACGACGATACAGGACCGAGGTTTAGAACGTATAAGTACATACAGAACAATATTATACTGCAGGTAGACAGGTATACGCGTGCTATATGTTGGTATTACGTAACATATATGTGTGTGTGTGTGTGTGTGTGTGTGTGTGTGTGTGTGTGTGTGTGTGTGTGTGTGTGTGTGTGTGTGTGTGTGTGTGTGTACACGGTTGGGTTTCCAATTTGAATTCCGACAACGATGCGCGCCCCGCAGACGAGGCTAAATTTATTTTCGATTTTTATCCGTAGTTATTTATTTTTTATTTTTTTCGTTTTGTTTTCCGAGAAGGGTTTCCAATAAGATTACAATCGAAAAACCTAACCAGCACGGGCCCTGCGCTATGTGCGTATATTAAACGACGGACGTGTCCCACGTAAAATGTGATTTACGATTTGGGGTGTACAATCCTGCGGTGGCGACCTGCAGCAGAACAGATTATTATCAACTGTCCTTTGGCACCCTCGTTCTATTGTTATGTTATTATTATTATACACCCTGCTACAATATAATCACCTGTAATTTCTACATTTTTGTGTGAATATAATAATAATACGTGCAGTGTACATATAATAAGACATGTGCGTGGGTACCGCACAATAATGTAACATCTCAATCATTGTATCAAACCGATATAAACGCATAAAGGGTTTAAGTATTGTGCACAATTTCACCGAATGGATTTACACTGTTTATCACAAAAGAAAATATGTTAAGAAGAAAGCAAACATCAGGGTTTTGCTCAAAAACATGCTAAATTGGTCAAGCGTGTCAAAAATTCAGTCAATCAGGTTTCACGCTATTGTAAAAAAAAAAAATCAAATGTCATGAATTAATCTTATAATATATGGCTTTTATGTCGTAAACATGGTAGGTAGCTATCAGATAACATTATAAAAGCTTATATATGTAATGGTTAAGTATAGGTAAATTAATTTTTGAAATTATGAGGTATTTTAATCTCAAGAATAAAAATTCTATTGATAAATTCAAGGGGAAAGCGAAAATCACCCCTCTATACCATATAAAAATTATAAAAGACATATTTTTTATAACTTATGCGTTAAGTACCTGCATACGAGAACAAAATTATAAATAAAATTAATATTTAAACAATTTTTTCGTCGCTATATTGTATTCAAATAAAAAACAAAATCTTTTTTTAAAAATGTTGTATAAACCTATGAGTAACATTTTACATTTACCATCATGCTACTAAAGTGTATACTTTTGGTTTCAATATCATTTTTAAACTTTATGCACAAACTACAATAAGTACATGCAGAAAGCTCCGTTGTTCAAACCACTACAAAACGCATGTTATATATACATACATATTTGTACAATTATTGCTAAAGTTTCCTTTTTTGTTAAAATGAAAGTCATGTGTAAATACTATTGTTTATAGTAGGGCGTAACAAACAACGAGGGGATCGAATATTGTTGGAACTCCCTTATTCTTTCAAAAATATCAAAATACGCCACTGAGTTCAACAAAAATAACTACGCGATAAATTTAAAATAATTAAAGTATTATAAATGAATTTATAAGCCTTATAATATTATTGATGTGCATTTCTGTAATTGTAATGCGGACGTAATATGTAAATTGCGGCAAAAAGTACCGAAAATGTAAAATAGGTTAATGTAAATTGCGCCACCTCTAAAAATCAATATTGGTAATCTGCGCCATTCCAGATTACGTGTTATAATCTATAACATGCACCACACTTAATTTAAATAATTATAGTGAATTCAGTTAAGTTCATTGCAAGTGCATCGTGCGTGTGACATTCACTATGTGTAGCTATTGTGTTCTATGATTGAATAATAAATTTGTTCTTAACAAGTAATTAAAAAAAACGAAACTACGTATATAACTACTCGATCGTCAACATAATAATCAGTTATTGAAATAATAATAGGTATGTTAAGATGAACTACTCAACCGCTCCATAATATAGTGAACTGGAGGTGAATAGGACTATTTTAAAATATTCTCAAAACGTACATTTTTTTTCTTCTTTCTTAGGTATTACCTAAAACTACTCATGTAAGTGAGTTGCAACAAAATTGAAAAACGAAAATATTTCAAACATTTTTTCGACAGCCTTCGAAATTTTCCCTGTAGACCGACCAATCCTAGATGTTTCCTTCCCTCTCCCACATATTTTCCTTTTATTTTCATGTATTTAAGTATATTTTGATATTTTCGTCTTACACATTTTTCAATTTTAAACAATTTTTTATGTTTTTTTAATTCACTATCAAAATTAAATGAAACTCAAATAAAGTAATAATTTTAAGATGGAGCAAGTTCAAGAATTTTATTTTAAGCTTTAAATATAAGTACATTTTAATTATTACTGAACAATGTACGTGAAAATTACAATTTTTTTATAGGCATATAATGACTCTAATCACACTAGCAGTATTATTATTTAACGGTATCTTTTAGCCATCTCCTATTATTTTAACATAGTATAGTGGATCACAATATTTTTAAATATAACTACTTACATGCAACTTCGGTGCTTTATAAATGCAATATTGTAAAATTCACAATGTTATTAAATACTGTACTGTAGTACATTATGTACATATTTATTTAAATTATGTTATATATAAATGCAATAGTTCAATGCTTAACGTATGAATTTACATGATGTGTATACTAAACAATCAATATATTTGTAAATCACATTACTTACTAATTTGTATGATCTATAATATAAATTCGATTTAAGATTAAATTATCAAGTATAAGTTTAGTGATATTTGTGCAATTATTTTCAAAAAGATTTGTGAAACATAATTGATTAGAAAATTTAAACGGTTTTGACCATTAAGAAAAAAAACTGAAGTGTTTTAATCGTTTGTTGATTTTTCATCATGAGAAACAACAATTAATTTAATACATTAAACACAAATTATTTTAACCAATTATAATTAGTCGTTGCACGCGATCGCTTTACACACATTACTGTAATCTGCATTATATATACCTATATGTACATAAGAACCAACTACTACATTAAACTATTAAACTTCAGTGTATTACACAAGTACTCGTCTTACTACACGTATTGAGCGATTTTTTTATCGTTCTTTTATCATTTTCTCTGTATATTACTGAGTTATTTTTTTTTTTTTTTTTATAACATTTTAAAGTATTTGCAGCTTTTTATTTTTTGTTAAAAAACAAATATTTAACCATTTTTATCTGCGTAAATGTGACTATTAAAGTTTTTTTTTCTTAAATAATGACCATAGTCCACTTCTTCACGATATAATACTCAAACCAATGATGAATGTGAATGCTTTTTTTGAAAAATTTATTTATTTAAATTTTCCTTTTCTATCGAATAATTAAAAAAGATCAAGCATTAATAGTTTAAACATCGAAATGAATTGTGAAAAAAATTATTCTATTTTATAAAACTCTGAGTTATAAACGGTGCAGGTCGCCTTTCGAAGAAATCGAAAAATCGGGAAAATCACGCACTAGGTGGATAAATAGCGTGAAGTATGAATTTTCGTAAAAACACAGAATAGATGTATCTAGTGATGGGCAAATTCCCGGGAGTATATTTTTGGGAATTTCCCCGAGGAAATTTCCGGAAATTTTCCCAGCACCCGGAATTTTCCGGGAATATAATGAGTTTTTAAATATTGATCATAATTTTCAGTTTTAAATTAAACTTATGGCCGTAAGCCTGTAAATGATCCAAATTACGTTTCTTTACTGATATTACTTCAGTTTAGATTTTTATTATTTAAAAAAATGTTACTACGTAACTATAATTTCATTTTTTAATTAAAATTTATACAATGATCACAAAATTAAATATCCAACTTTTATTTTATGTTCAAAAATAAAAATGAACATACTGAAATGCGGAATAACTTTTACTTATACATGTAATGAACAATATATATATAATAACATTAGGTACTTCAGTATCATTATTAATAAAAATAAAAAGAAGCAGTATTCTTAAATCTTAATTTATACTTTTAAAACAATAATATTATGAATTTACGATCAAAATAAAAAACAATTCTATTCACACTCAATATTTTATTTTTTTTTAAGAAATTTCTCGAGAGGCTGGGGAATATTCCGGGAATATTCCCTGTTCGTGGGAACATTCCTTGGGGAATATTCCTAGTGGCACATCACTAGATGTATCAAACATAATCAGTTAAAATCGTGGAAAAACAAGAAGAAAAGTGAAAACGCAAAATCGACAAGGAAAACAAGTGTGATTGAAACGATACGAGATAATAACGTCCGCGGCACGTTTATCACCGTCGACAGTATATTATGGAAACGACGCGGACTGCGGTTGGAAGCCGCGTATGGACGACGCGGGATCGCTGCACTATATAACAGAGGTGGCCAACAACAAGAAGAGACTTTCGAGCCACACGATGAAATAAAAATTATAAAAGAGCCAAGGCAAAAAAAAAGGTTCTTTATATCGAAAACTGAGTATTGGCTATGCTTATAATATCGTTTGATTTTATAATAAACATTATAGTTTTATGGATTAGACATCAAATGTAATAATACGTGTACAATTTTGAACAAGATGTCCGCATCAAATTATCTAAAAAACGCAAGTATAATGAAAAAAAATGACGTTGATCTCACAGAATCACTTAAAACTGCTCTTATAACACATACTCCGGAATTCAAAAGCCTTAAAAAAATAAAATTCAATAACACAAATAATTAAAGTTCAAATCAAAATGATTATTTAAGTATCGAATTCATGTATTAATTATACATTGAAAAATACTGTATTCTCATTAATTTTATATACTCGAATATTTATTTAACAGTGATCACATTTTTATATAGAAATTTTTATATTAGCATATAAAATTATAAATTTACACCCGCAAAAATGCCATTCGTCAAACGGAATAAGTCGCGAACAGCATGAACCTCTGACGGAAGCCGTATATATAGCTCGCGAGCCACGATTTGGTCACCGTTGCTGCATAACATATTGTAATGTGTATACATACGTACAGGCAGGCCCGGCTCAAGGGGTAGGCGATATAGGCCCTCGCCTAGGGCGGCATTTAACATTTTTGTATATTAGATAATTTTTTTAAAGATTCCTTATTTACATCAAGAATAAGTCGTATCTGATTTCGCTAATGCAAAAACCAGAAAATTCAAGTTCTAGTACGATGTTAACATTTATATTATGTTTTTATTAACTTTTGTATTGTAATAAAACTATTTTTAAATTGTTTGTTTTTTATAAAATTAGTAGTGATTTACTTGTATATGAATATATCAATCTAATAAATTATTAACTTTGTACAAATAAATATAATGAACTGAAAATTAACTATATTTTAGTAATATTTATGTGAAAAAAAAATTTGATACAGTATTTACATGTATAAGGGGTGGCAAAACTTAAATTTGCCTAGGTGTGTAAAATTGCTTGAGCCGGGCCTGCGTACAGATACTTACACATATATATCATACGCATATTACCTGGCGTACGTCATGGCGACGGCGACGGTAACGGTATTGTTGTTGTTGCTGTTGTCATCCCACATGAGCGCGTCGGGAAATCCACCGGCGACCGCGACGGCGCGCCTTGCGACGGATACACAGGGACGGCAGTCGCGGGTTTGCGCGCAACACTGACTGGCTCTACGGTGCCGCGGGACGGCCGGGCGGCATCGCACGGTCGTGTTTATAATGTACGCACACGTCGCGAGATCGCCTGCCCGTCGCGCGGGTTTCTCTCTGCGAAACGCCGACGACGACGACGACTACGACACGGCGACGGTGTGCGTACGGCGTCTGATCGGGGGATTATGAACACACGACACGGGGAGGCGCGATCGCGCGCGCGGAGGGCGAGGTGGCAGACGGTTGTGTCTGTGAGCGAAAGGTCATTGCAGTATTTTTTTATTTATTATTATTTTTTTTTTTTTAATTGTTCATATTTCCCGACCGTGTGTATATCGCGTATATTTGAGTGTGTGTGTGTGTGTGTGTGTGTGTGTGTGTGTGTATTGTGTTGTGTGTGTGTGTGTGTGTGTGTGTGTGTGTGTGTGTGTGTGTGTATATAGACGTGTGAACGCAGGGGAAGCTCTCGCGCGCCGGATCGATCCTAAAGTCAACTCTGCGTGTGTGTGTGTGTGTGTGTGCGTGTGTGTGCGTTGGTACTCACCCCCGCCTAGGATTGCCTCGTCGCAACGCCGCGTCGCGCACCCTCATCATTTCACAATTCATATATATATATATATACACGATACAGAAGCACCGCACTTTCCTCGCGACACACACCGTCACTATTACCCTAAATCTACGTGAGTGTGTGTGTGTGTGTGTGTGTGTGTGTGTGTGTGTGTGTGTGTGTGTGTGTGTGTGTGTGTGTTTGTGTGTGTGTATGTGTTTGCGCTCTGCAGGTCTCAACACAATATATGTATAACATCTCGCTGATGAAAGTATCTTATATAATAACTTCTCTTTACTGCACTACGTGTAAACGTGTATAAATTCTGATCCTGCCTCCAGGGTCGGGTCTACGGGGTAAGCGGGGTCATAACGCAGAGAGTAAAATTACTTTAACTCTTTTCCATGTAAATGTAATAAATTGTTGACAAATATTTTACACATCACAACCGTACTGAATAATACACATTATGACGTTAATTACTACCGTTATAATTTACAATATTTATAGTGGTAACAATGCAGTTAAGTATTTAGTACCCACTATAAAACATACGGCAGCGTCTTCTCTTCACTATATGATTATTTAATCTACACGAGTGAAATAATAATAGCGTGTGCAAAAGTATTTAAGTTTAATCATTAATTCATAAACAATTTTAAAAATATTATGTTAATTTCAATTTCGCAGTATTTTATCTTTATTCCGTAAATAATTAGTTGTGCAATTAGCAATGTGCCTATGTAAATTGTATCACTGAAAATAGGCGTATTTAGTCATTAATTTACCCAGGTGTTAAAATTCTTGGATCCGGTTCTGTTTATACCACTGTGTAATAATAACATCGTTATAACCTTATAAGGTGACCCTACATCCCGTTGAAAACGGGGTTATCCCGTTTTTCAGCATAATTGCGTCTCCGCCCATCAACATTTTGACGGGGCGAGTCTTGTTCCATTTTAAGAATAAATTCCAGTTTTTTTCTCAAATATTCCGAAAATAATATCTCGGATAAAGTTTTTCAAAATAAAAAAAATTAATAAACAGTACCTAGTAATTATAATGTAAATGAGATTTAATTATTTGACGAATGTAACCATGAATAGGTTTTTAAAATTTCATGAAATTTTTATTTGGGTGAAATTTATAAAATAAATGAATACCTATTTTTTTAAATTGTCTTAAAATGAGATATTATGAAAAGTATGTTAATTTTATGAAAAAATAATAAATCTCTACAGGTAACAGGTGATAGGAAACTGTATAGGTTGCTGTTTTATGTTAGATGCAGTAACTGGAAGATAAAATAATTTAAACTATCTTAGTAATCATAATCATAGTTCATAAGTAAAACTCATTTATCTTTTTAGAACTATAAAATAAAAGATTTGATGATTAATAATTCCATATTTTAATTTATTCTTCAGTGTTAATCAATATATTAAAATGTACAATATATTATTATTTAATTGAAACACTAATATATTTGAAATAAATATAATACAAATCACGAATTTCAACACATAGAAATATAATTAATCAAAAAAAAAATAGAAAATTTGCATAAAGAAATCAAATTTGTTGGTATCATGAAGTATTAAATAATACTTCATAATTTTTTTATACTTTATTCTTTCTATAGATTTTAGATATATTATAATTGTAATAAATAATAATGTCTTATTATAGATATTTCAAAACTTGACACTAAAATAAAATTAACTGCATATTGGCCGATAATAAGTATAATTAAATGCTATATATGTATTGAAAAAATAGATATAATTGTAGAGAACACTTATAGTGAAAACCATAATCAACGTTAACAATCATTAACTGTCAATATTTTCTATGTGTAATCTAAAATCAAACATCTATACAGAGAATGAAAAATAAATATTTTTCATAATTTCACTAAAATATTTCAAGAAGAGTGAGATTTCAATGTTTAAAATATTTCAAATTTAAAACCCTAAATATGAACATTAAGTATAATGCAAGTTAAAATCGTAGAGTCGAAAAATCGATTGAAAAAGTCAAAGAATCATAAAATAGTTGAATGTTAAAAAATATCTCTATCTTTTTATAACTAAATCATATTTATTAATTAAAAGGATCAAAATACATACTAATTTACGATACAGTAGATTTTCGTGTTTCTACTAATGTGTAGGTATATCCGAGGGAAGGGGGAAAATCAATAATTGTCCCATTTTTATATCAACTGATTATGCAGGCCACCCTACGTTTAGTATAAGGACTCCGGTTGGAGACGTGCGCAGAGTGTCATCCGGAAGTTTGCTGCACTGGGTGACAAATTTTCAGAAATGATATACTATGATAAATGACAGGCAATAGTGCGCGTTTAATACGTAAATACATTTTAATATATTTTCTTCTTCGTTTTCTCTCGTCCATCATATTCGTCCACATCATTGTGTGCGGGCATTAAGCCACGCGTGCGCCTGCAGTATGTATAGAAGTACAAAGTTAGACGACATATTGAACAACAAAAAACGGTTGAACGTTGGAGAGGAAATATTTAAATTTTAAAAGTAACGTATCAATATATGTAACATAAAAGTATTATTCGATGTTTCTGAATTTTAAGTCACTTGATCCAATACTAATACCATGAATGTTTTTATTTTTGACACGTTCTACATAAGAACGAATTTACATACATCAGAAGAAAATGCTCTGAGTAAAATATTAAAAAATAAAACAGGTTTATACAGCTCACGACTTGCACAAAACGAAGAATATTTTCAATATGGGTGCTCTCGGACTTTTACGTCAGAACTCGTAAGAATAATGTTTATAATTAGGATTGTAAAGAAGGAATGAGTGTATCTAATTATTCATGACAACAATAAAATTCCAATACCTATACATACATTTCGTGTTTTCATTTTATTTATTTTTTCTTCGTTCTATTGTATATAGGTACCTCAAAGATGACTCAACATAATATCAATTACTTGAACACAAATGTATTATGAAAATGAAACTATTGTTGATAAAACTATTTGAAAAATGTTAAAATCTATGTAAAAACTGAATTTCTCGAGAAATAAAATTGAGTTTTTTTATTTTTACTTAAATAATATGTATAGACGTATAGTTATTTATTATAAAACAACAAAGACTATATTATGTGTATAAAAACATTAATTTTAAAGTAGGCGTTGTAGATGAGCAGTATTATAAACACATATTTCATATATTTAGGGTTCTAAAATTTCATGAAATTTATTTTCTTGAAATATTTCATTTACACGAAAAATACAAATTTTCCCAAAATAAATAAAAAAAAGGGTTGTTTTCCAATTAATACATATTACAGCTATTCAGCTATAATGTAATAAAGATGAGAAAACACGTTTTAATTAGGTATTATATCTATTCTATTCAATGAAAACATTGAAAACATAAATAATTTTTAAGCACAAAGTGCCCAAGGCCTATGTTTTTTTATGTTACTTATACTTTTAGTTCTATAGTGTTTAATTTTTTACTAAATTTATAATGTATAAATAAAGGCGATACCTAAATATAGCCTGAACCAAATTATATACACCTATACAGTTATACTTATACATAAAACATACTTACTATTCATTTTTAACCCTTGCATTTGTGAATGTTATCTATATATTTATTTTTTACAAAACAATATTATTTATCTATTACAAATTTTACTTTTTTTCTCAAAATTATTTATGAAATGATATTATCTCTAAATAAGTACAAAAAATACAATATTAGACAGGTATCTAATTTGTAACTAGACACTTAAGATTTCTTTTGCAAATTACAATTTACAACACAAGACAAGAAAAAATAAATAAATAATCATTACGAAATAACGAACTATTATCAAGTAAATAAAATTCTTCTAGCTCCAAAAATCATTATAGTTACAACCACGGTCTTAGAAGATATCTTGTAAGACCGTGGTTACAACCTAAAATTTATAAAACTCAATATGTTTTATTATTTGGTATCTGGTATAAAACATGGAGCCTTCACAATACGCCGTGTCGCATAGATTTTTATAAATTCAGTGCGTAGGTAACAAAATAATTATTAGTTTAAATTATGGTCAAACTGTAAGTCTATAATCAAGGAATGATAGAATCTGATTGATAACATTTCTCTAATACATATCATATTATTATTTACCAACATCATATCATGTATTTAAAAAAAATTTATATTTCATAATTTCATTGAAATATTTCAAGATGAGTGAAATTTTCAATTTTTAAATATTTCAAATTAAGAACCCTACATATATTTAATTATTTTACGTTATACATTTAAAAAAATAAAACTCATCTGCATTATTGTTCGTTTGGTGACAACTAGAGATGAGAATTTCACCGTAAAAAAAAATTTCTGTAAATTTACCGGTAAATTTTACGTAAATTTACTCAAATTTACGTAAATTTTTTAATAGAGCATATTTTTTTTTACAAACTTATTCGGACTCAATAACGTGCTTATATCACAACTTACTTTTACTACCACACTTGTCTACACTTAACCTCAAGTATTATATTTAAATATGTATAAGTATGAATAGTATGATCAATAAATTATGGTAATTTGAAATTAATTGAATTAAGGAAAAATTACAAAAATTAACTTATAATAACATAGATATATAATATTATGCTTTTCTTTATTGGTTATATCTTTACAGATACTGAGATACCTAAGTTAGATTAAATGTAAATTCAATTATTATATTTATAAACCTATTTAAAGTGTGATTCATAAAATTCATCGTTACTTGAAATATTATGTTCATCTGATAAGTTATCAAATTCAACCATGACCTTCTGTAGTTCTGTGTCATAGTTTTCATCTTCTGTGTCTTCACTACCATCTTTATTTACAATATCATCAACATTTCTACATAATATTTATCTGTTATAATATATCGACTAGGTACCTAGTAAGTACCGATAACCTCATAGAAATGGCACTAATGTTAATGTGCACGTGAAAACATTTGAAATAAGTGGTCACTCGGTTTTTAGAACGGTAAAAAATATTTACCGGGTAAAAAAATATCGGTAAAATTTACGTAAATTTACCTTACCGGTAAAATTTACCAAGCTCTCATCTCTAGTGACAACTAGCTTATATGAAAATTATACACTTGTAATTAAAATATATGTATACCTGTATAATATATGTACATACAGTGGCGGATCTAGAAACGATTCAAAGAAATTAAAAAGTACCAAATATTAGATATAGTACCGAATAATACATAACTCAGGGGATGGGGTATTTACCTCACTACCTCTTCCTTTGGATCCACTATTTTACACCTACATTGTCTCTATTATTTTATTCCAAAGGTCTCTCTGTTCCTCGTCATTTTCTTATCTGTCATGAGGGTTGTCGGATTATAAATTGCTGGTTGTAGTTTTTGAAATCAAGAGAATTTTTATTCGATTGATTAAGATTTGAATTTTGAGATCTTTATTGCGTGGGTTGACATTAATTATGATGAAGGTACCATTTATTTACTATAAAATTTTATCGACGTTTTTGTTATCCAAAAATATAAAAATATAGCTATACTATACGGCCACGATCAAAATATGTAGATTTTAATTCTCATTAGCATATTTGAGTTCCATTTATCAATTAAATGAAACGTTTGAAAACTACGTATAATTTGTACCATCTACGCTGCACAATGTGCATAAATTATAAAATTACAAAAATAGTTTTTATTTAAAGAACTTTAATAAGGACAGCAATTAATTAAAGCAAATATATACCTGGCAATTTATATTAATATCAGTTATAGTTGTAACCTACAATTTCATAAATATAATATCAATTTATAATTATTATGTTAACTTAAAAAACAATACGATGATGTACGATGATATGAAACGTAATTGTTAGGAGGAATAATATGTTATTATTGTGATAAAGTGTCACACAATTACTGTGGGTTTTTAAATGAATAAATTGTATTCGATGATTAACGAGATGTATTTATTCATACACTGAGCATAAAAAGGAAATAGTGGCCTACAAGTTATAAAATTCATTTTAATTTATGTACCTATATAATTATATTAGTCAAACTCGTGTTTTATACCGAAAACTACTTATGTAAATATATTTATTTATTCCGGATTTTGTCTTCAATTAAATTTTATTATTTTAAACAATACTTATCTTTTATTATTATACCCATTATTGTTCCTCCTTTTTTTTTTATTATTATAAAACGAAAAAAAGTTATTACTACACTAGAGTTTCGTTGTATAGATGTAAGTTATTACATAGGTACATATAAATGTATAAATTTTATTTTTGTAATTTAATTTAACGTACGAGTGCAGTAGCTGTTGTGAACATTTTGCGTTCGGCTCGAATAATAATTTTACAAGCAAATAAACGAAACATAAAACTCTTAGGTATAGTCATTAATAATTTTGTTTCATCATGCGTGTATACGATATAAAAAAAGGAAAGTGCAAAAAAACAAAAACTAAAAATAGAAATAAAAAAAAACGGTTACAAAAGGCTCAAAAAAAAAAAGAAAAAAGAAAAAAAAGAAGATATCGTACTAACCGGAAAATACCTATACGTAGGTACATATGTATGTATGTGTGTGTATGTGTGTGTGTGTGTGTGTGTGTGTGTGTGTGTGTGTGCTGTCGTACACATATACAATACGCAATGTCGGTTGTATTACAAAAATATAAAATAATTGTTGAACGTAGGTACTACACACGATATTACATCCTCTGCTTTAAACGTTTTCTTTGACGTTGTCGGTTGCAGAACAAATACTCGCGTTCTCGAAAATACACACACACACACACACACACACACACACACACACACACACAGGTATATAGTGCATGCGTTCCTGTGTGAAATCTAGGACCCGGGGACAATTTCGTTCCTGACAAAACAACGTCAGCACAATGCTCTCGGATACAGGAGGAGAAGGGAAAAAAAAGGTAAGCATTTGTGCTCATACACCGGTTCGGTTTCTCTCGCGGCCAGCGTTATTCTTTTGTCTCACGGTCGCGCGCGCGGACCGCACGTTGTCCTTGATTGACAGAATCGGTATAAACACACATGATCCGCAGCAAACGAGTCATATATTACGCATGCTCTAACCCTTTCGTCTCGCCCCAAACGCGTGAAATAATAATAATAATAATAATAGTGACGTATTGTTTCTCAATTCTTTGTTTGGACGTTGGGTATAGTATAATAATAATAATAATAATAATATATACGCGCGTTATTATTATAATATCATATAGGTATACGTATAATATAATATTATATTATTATTATATCGGCGCGCCGGCCGGCAACACTCACGCGCGATATACGCGTCATATAGGTACGTATATTATGTGTGTACACCGCGGAGACAGGTGGGAGTGAAATAATTTGGGCGATCGTACCCATTGCTATTGATGTATCGATTTCATTGGCTCGGGCGGAAAACGTGACGAGTGGATGCCATTATTATTATTATTATTATCGTCGCCGCCGCCGTCGTACCGTCGTTATTGTGGTGGATCGACGCGCTGACGTACCCACGGCTGCAATGACCTACGGGTGGAAAATAAAAATTGTTCAGTCATAGTCTCATTTGTCTTTTTCGTCAATCATTATTCCGAGAATTTTTTTTTTTTTTTACACACTATTCTTTCTCTTCTCTCGTTATGTTTTACTATGTTCTCCGACACCGCCGTATACGCATAGGTTAGAGGGTACATGACGTGTACGCACACACGCGTTTTAGATAGGTACACGCGCGAGATGACGTGGTACGGCGTGTAGTCCGCGACGGTAGCAAATGGTTTTCTTCACCTCGTTAGTGTGAACATCTTTGGCCGTCCACGCCGAGATCATTTCGTGCACCCATTATTATATATATACATGCTTACATACATATATATATACGTCGACACGCGGTCGTGTTTTCGGATCGTTTAACGTTAGTTAACATTTTTCGGCTTCAATACTTTTTATGTAGTTTTTTAAACTGCAGTTTATGTGTGTTTTTAATATTTATTTATTTTTATTTTTATTTATTTATTTATTTATTTTTTTTGTCAATCGCTCTGCGCGGGTCGACTAAATCGCTAATGACGTAGGAAATACGAAAAAAAATGCAATACATCATAAGTAGGTATACTCGAGAGTCGTTGAAGTTGTATATAGGTGTATATACAGAACAGAAATAATCAAGGAACATGCATATTTCATAATTTTCGATCACAAATTATAAAACGTGCCGGTGTCTTTTATAAAATTTACAAAATATGTACGTATCACTTTGTACAGGGCTTAGCGTGCGTCCTACTGGAATTAAAAAAAGTTTTAATTTAATCGTACTGACGGGTAGGTACAGGTATAATATATATATATATATATATATTTATATATATATATATATATATATATATATATATATATATATATATATATATATATTTATTTATTTATTTATTTATTTATTTATTTATTTATTTATAGGTACTCCCTATGATACGTTATTATTTTCTGTGAATATATTCCCTACAGGGGTGTGCCTAGGGGGGGGGGGGTGTTCAGATACATGTTTGGCGTGTTTGGATTGGCTCCACACTAGAATCGCATATACTCCAGTTGAGAAACATAAGGCTATTCCGGTTGTACGCATGGTGTGAGGTCGTGCACCCCAATGACTTCCAGCGAGTTTTCTAAGTAGGTTGTTCCTTGCTCGTAATTTCATTTTAGTTTTGAGACAGTGCTCCTTAAATGTCAATGTCCTATCTAGAGTGACGCCTAGGTACACGGGGGGTGTGGCAGAAACCTTCACGTGGTGCCCCTGTTAATGCTGTATTCTCACAGCTAACTAATTCCGCCAACACCGGTGCCAAAAATTTTATGTAATTAATGAAAGAGAAACCAAATATAAGGTAGTAACTATAAATCATAATAATTATTAGTTCATATAAGTATATATACATCAAATGTACAAAGAAAATTTAAAAATACTGAAATTTTAAAAACTTTAAAAATAATGTACTAGAATAAATAATTCAAACAATAAAATACTTTTAAAAATAAAATTCCTTTTTTTGATTTTGTGAATTCAATAAGAATTCAAATTTACGGTTAAATATTGCTTGTATCACGAATTCTTATTTTATGTCACGCGAGTTGGTATTTTTAAATTAAATACTACCAACTAACGGCTAATTTATTCGCGCTAAAATATTGTTGAATATTTACCCTTAAGCCGTTCTACAATACCTATCTATCATTTATTATTTTGCGCTCGCTTATAAATAATGGCATAAATAATATTACATATCATAATTTAATATTGAATTACCAAAACCTATTGCATACCTAAAGCCAGAATAATGAAGTAAGTGTATAATTATAATATTGTAGTTAAATTATTCGTTTTTGTCTTAGAGGATTTAAAATAGGTACCTTCTATATAAATATATGTATATACATTTAATATAATAAAATAGTACTCATAATATTCTAAGATTAAAATAAAAACACTTATTGTTATAATGTTATATAATATTCTGTAGAGTAATAGTTTACATTATTATTGCATTAAAATGCAAAATAAAAACATTTAAATTACATGAAATAGTATACATATCTACTCTAGGTACCTAATGATTACTACTAAATAGTATAAAAATACTAACACTAGCTTAAGATAAAAAGTTTATAAAAGTCAGTGAGTCGACTCTTTTGTATACAATTTATATTTATTTTAACTGAAGAATGATTTATGACACTCTAACACGCGAAAAACTGCTCATATTATGCTAATGTATAATATTGCCATAATATATATATTATACAACTATATATAAAGGTTTATTAATATTAATGAGTTTTAAATCTACAGTGTTTTTTTCTTTTTAATTTTGATATTTAAAATAATATTATCAATTTATATTTTATAAATTTAATTATACTAATTGTGTGGTACTATAGAAATTGAGATGAGATGAGCGTTCAACAATTTTTACGGTTTTATTTATCTACAGTGCTTATAACCTAAATGGCTTTCAAACTTATCCCAAGAAGTTGAAAAATAATTACTGAAGTACTGAAGTAACCATTAAGTCAAAACTTGTCGTATAATCTGTTATTTCGTTTTTCGTAATATAAAAGTTGACAATATTTCACGATGTCGACTGTGCAGTATAATTCAGTATACTTAAATTAAGTAGTGATTTCATTAATGATATATTATTGACGACTTGCACTACGGGAAAAACGCGTCATGTTTTGGCAACTATATATTAGGTAAACGAATTTTGTTTATGAATAAACGTATAAAAAATACTTCTTAAAATATATCAGGTATCTGCTGTGTAGACATGGAGTGTCGTCGATGTTCTCGGGTACACCTTTGCTTCCTTAGAAGACGTAATGACAGTGTTTTGAATTCTACGAATTATTAAAACATAAATGAATACGAATGAAATATGACTGATATCAAATACTTTGGACCTTGACGAATGATAATATGATTATATTCATTGAGATATTTCCTAATATCTATAGTGTTATTACATATTTATATACAATTATTACAGAGACATATCGCAGTCGTCGTATACCAATATGAGCCTTTATTTTATGATCATTGATCACATTTTAGCTAGAAACAATAATTGGAAAATATTCAAATTTTAAAAATTATATGGATTCAAATAATAACAATTTCATATGACAAAAAATGAAAAGACAAATGACGATTTTCCAAAATCAAAATAATGAGTTGTTTACTTGTTTGTTGCAGCCTAGTGTCTACTTCGGTTTTATAAAAATGGTATAGAGCTCTATTAAAAATGTAAATAAAAATTTTAAAGTAATTAACATAAATTACGTTTTAAAAAATGTCTTAATTATTGAAATAAAATGAAAAAATTTCAAAATATGCAAAAGTACCTATATGATATAAAATGTTATGTACCTAGACATATACGTACTGGATCCAGTTATCTATCAAAACGAATTTTTATGTGATCTTGTGCTATATAGTACATACGACTAAATAAGATTGATACAGAGAAAAATTAACTCACGAGTTTTGAACAATGATCATCGTCATGACCATTAATTTCATAATTTTTCGACGTTATTATTCTTATAATAATACTACCATTGGAACCAATGAATCACAGAAACCAAAGACGCGAACGTCAATATACCTAACTCCCATGGTCAAGAAAAATATTTAAGTTCCGAATTCCGATGTGAAAAATGTATCAATAAAAAATTTCTTTAAAACAAATAAATAATAATTAATATTCCCGCAACGGCCACAACTTTGATGCATTTTATAAACATAAATTATTTTTCAAATATATAGGCCTGTTTAAAAATTATATTTAGTGTAGAGAGTATTACATAGGGCACCTTTTACAAATTTGCGCTAGCCGCTGTAATATCCGGGCCCAGCCCTGTGGGCTGCTAGTGCATAGGTACTCTTCCCTACACAATGACTCACGCAACGCATTTTGTTAGGATGTAAACACGTTTTATGCCTTTAAACCTCTTTTTTTTCCGGAATAAAATGTGTTCGAACAGAAAAAATAGGAATTTAATACATTTATTTGTATTTAAATATTCGGTGTTTAATTTAACAAGTTACATTATATGAATTTAAATATTATTTAGATTTTCTATTTATCATTATTATTCAACCAGAAAAAAATAAACTTTAAATGGTGTCAAATAAGTTGCCTATCTATTAACTCCCTGTAAATGTTCCGAAGAAATAAGTATAAATTAGCAGGGATGGACCACTGGTAGTTCCCGTACCGTTTTCATCCGGCCCTTGTTACCTGCTGAAATTTAAAACTGCAATTTAAAGATAAAAATTACTTTAGAAATATTAGAAAAACATTTACCTAAAATAAATAATACATATAATCACAAGATATCCTTTCTTTATAGATTACGTTTTATAAACAAGCATATTATTATAAATTTTAGATTCTGAGTGAAGCGAAGAATCTTATGGTTTTACAATGATGTTTATTTTTTTATTTATTTATTTATTTTTTTTTTCTTTTTATTTTTCTGTAAACACTTTTTCGTATAGAAATCCTTGTCCAAAAGTTTCGTCCAGCAACTTTTTAAATTCGAAATTGAACTGAGGTGGTACTTTAAAGAGGTCATTTTTCCAAAATCTCCATAGTTTTTCCAGTAATCAAGAATAACGATCGAAAAACTGAGTAAAAACGGTAAAATCGGTAAAAATCCGCCGTAAACGAGATTTTCACTGTTCAGATTTTAGGTATTTAGTCATAAATCGAAAAGTATTGAAGCTAGAAACTTGAAAATTTTATCCAATATCAAATACATACTTTTTTATATTGGACAACATTTTCAGAACAAATATAGCACTTTTGACTTAAATATAGAACTTTTAATTTACCAAATTGTTTGAAAGTTTTTATCTAATATAATTTTAAATATTTGACTAAAAGTTCTGAAAATTTAATATGACCTTACTCATATACATACCTAATTATCCTAACAAAAGTTCAAAAATCGTTAGTCAGGATTTTTTTTTATACACACTTTAATAAATTATTATACGATTTTTTTCGATATTGTCTGATTTCTTTTAAGTTTATTTCTAATGAGTTATAATTGTTATAACAATTGAAGTTTAAATGAGTTATATCTAATTGAATATTTTATTACAAAAATTACAAAAAAACTCACCAAAAATTATACAAATAACCGTAAAATACGTAAACAGTATTTAAATAATAATATATTATATTACACTGAAGCTTTGCTCAGAATCGTTTCATACTAAAGAAATGAGTCATCATTTCTTTAAAACTTAATACATTCATCACCAATATCTTGTCCGAGGACCGAAGGGACGATGGACGAACTTGTACCACCATCATCTCACTTACCGGCTTTTTAATACATAATTATGCATACAAAAATGCAGTTATAAACTAATAATAAATTATGTCAATTATTAATCCTAATGATCTTTTTTTTGTACTCTGGTCTGCTTAAATTTTTGGTAGTGAATATTGATCCTCTATAGTAACTTAAAGTTGCCCATCACTGGTGTATAGAATATTAAAATAGTTCTGTCCTGTTTAGATGGTGTTTCAGTTATGGAATCTGAATTTAATATAATATTTAAAAAAATATCGACTGACGAGATACACGAAGAATGTATACAACGAAGTTCGTACATTTTTCCACAGAATTTTATTTATACATACAAACATAATATATCTATGCGTGAAGTGTATTTATTTACAACATTAAAATATTTTACAACTGTTACTTATACAAAAAGCGTATTAAAAATTGTTCATCCTATAAATTTCATTTTAATAGATTAAAAATATAAAATATTGTTTTTCCTAAATTTTACTGAGATTTATTACTGAATTATTCTAATTATTAAAATAGATATATAGGCTTGAATATATTAAATCAATGTGCATTACTATAAACAATGAAGTAAACTGATAAAATAGTACCTATCTTTATATTAAAATTTCAATAAATAATTTAGAAAAATAGACACAATTTGTTTTCTATTACTATTGCTTAAGTTAACAATATTTTTTAATAACTTCTAAAATTGTTAGCTGTATTTTCCTTTACATTCATATTAAAATTTAAAAGTGACTTTTAATTAATAAACGCGTTGTACATGCAGAAATAATATATTCACATCAAAACTTAAGTTCAATCATATCTTCCTCGTGGTAATTTATACTTTTGGAGAAATTACAACACTAGGTAAATTATTTGACGTAAAATGCATTAATTTTTTAATTAAATAAATCGATCAAACATACTTTTACACTCCGGTGGAGATAATGTATCAATATTGAATGGGTAACCTACTACATTAAATTATACGTATAAAGGCAAACATATTTCGAATTTCAAAGATGAACCCAACACTTAGCTGAAATACTTACGAGATACTTTACTGAATATCATCCCCGTGTTGAAGCGCAGAAGAGAACTTTGGATGTTAGACACTACACTCTAATGATTTTAATTAATAAGGTTAGACCCGTGTTCATTTAGACCCTTACACATGTAGGTACTAAAAACAGTTTTGCACTATCATGAATTCAGCAGTTTGCTTTAATTTATTAATCATTAGCTATTTGTCCGCAACAAGAGGGTTAAAATGGACCAAACATTAAATTATTTTTGAAAAATTCAATGTATGTTTTTTAACTCATTTGTTTACCTGTGTTTTAGACGTTTTAGTAAAACAATATAAATAAACTTACATTCTATTTAGGTATAAAGCATGATTCACACTATTCAGACACGTTCGTAACCGTACGTACCGTTTAAATATACTATACCGACCATTATTGTTCCTATGCCCACATTCTTTTATATGCATTTCAAGTTTGAATGTTGACAAAATATATTTGAAAAATAATTTTGACAAAAATCACGAAAATGTGCGAAATGTATCATATATTTTAGTTAATACCACCAGGTATGCCTATAGAAGTTCCGTTCCGTTCCGACAAAACATTCTCGCGCGAAATGCCAGACGGACTCTGCGGTTCGCTACATGTATGAACGGAACGGAAACGTTTAAATGTGAATTACTGTATTTAAACAAATATAAAAATATTTTACGAAACGGTACGGTATCTGTCGGTAAGTGTCTGACTAGTGTGAATCATGCTTAATATGCGTATAATTTGTTACACTAACCTGCACGTAATACCACGTAACTACACATTTTTCAAAATATTACAAGTATAACATGATAACAGCACATATATCATACATGTGATGAGATTCGAGCGACATTGAGATATATTTATACTTTTATAGGTAATCAGATGCGATATAACTTTCTCGAAAAACTCAACTAATAGCCGTATGTATTATCTTAGTTAGTTAACCTAACCTAACCATTACCTAGTTTTAATATACAAACTCACGAATTAAAAAAATTTAATTTTTTTCATGTTCTCTTTGCAAAAATAATTATACTTCCACCTCGTTTTTCCCCAGAACTCTAATTTTGGCTAACTGTATTATGGATCATGTTGATTTTTTTTTCTGTGTCTCATTATGTATTCAGACAGAATGTTTATTTGGCTTTAAATTTAAAATTACTTGTTTTAATTATTATTATATTTTTCTAGGTATTGTTGATTAATGGTACTATTTAATTATTCTTATTTAACTGTTTACTGTTACCATTTGTACTACTACCTTTACTTGTTTTTGTATATAAAATCTATTATAAGATAAGCTGAACAGTACTTATAATTATTAAAATTGCTAAAGGGTTAATACCCGTTTATTATACATAAATAACTAAAAAAATAAGTAAAAGTATGTATTAAAACCGAACTCTGCACGAAATAGTAGTCTGAGTTTAATGGTCGGTCGTTGTTTGTTTACCGAATCAATATTAACAGTGTATCAATCGACTACACACTAGTGATGTGATATTAATCCGGATTCTCTGAAAGTCCGAAAATCCGGATTTCGGATTTTATGTTACAAAATCCGGATTTCAAATCCGCATTTCGGATATTCGGGTGTCAAAATCCGAATATTTTCGTTTCACATTATGGATTTCGGTATTCTTAATCAGAAAATCAAATTTCCGATTCTGAGTGAAATGGTTTTACAATGATGTTTATTTTTATTTCATTTTTTTTATCTGGAGACACTTTTTGCTCAATTTAAATTTATCCAAAAGTTGTATCCAGCAACTCTATAGATCGGAAATTTTATGTAGATGGTACTTTGAGAATTTCTTAAGTTCTCATCTCAATAGGTTTTCCAGGCGAGAGAAAACACTCTTAAATGGAGCAAAAATGGTGAAATTCCCTGTAAACGACATTTTCATCAAATAAACTTTAGTAATTTCGCCATTATAAGTTATATAAAACAATATTGATTCAATGTTTCAAAATCCAAATTTTCGAACTTCGGTAAATCCGGATTTTTCCCATAACTACTACACACTACCATGCGTCAAGTGCGAGGCTTATCGTTCAGAAATCGCCAACACTCGACGGACGCGATTCGTTCATCGGAAATATCTCATCCTAGGAACGCGACGACCAAGGAGAACGATGGATATTATCCCGCCGCCAGTAATTATTATTACATATTATATAACCTATACCCGTTATACTTGCCGAAATATCCGACCGTGTTCTTTTTTTTCCACCGATCAAATGGGTTCATTCAGACTTAAAAATGGGCAGTACGATCAACGAACGGTCACCGTGCTCACTACGATGCGTATACTTTATACGTCGGCGGTATCTGCCGAGTACGCCGTTCCCTGTTTATTCGTAGTCGTACGTTATTGATCATCATAATCGTTTAATCCTTACAACCCGTTCGACGTGCGTACATGTAGTTGGTATGATCAATTGTATTAATTAAGAAGGTACGCGTGTTTTTATACAGGTATATATTTATAATTTTTTTTCATACACACACACACATGACAAGTTAGCATAATAATATACGTACGACGATTAACGCAATAAACGTATCCGAGATAGTGATATACAACACGCATCGTGTGTGTGTGTGTGTGTGTGTGTAACGTACGGGATGAATACACAGGCATGACTGCAAGTCGTTGTGCGTACGTAGGTACTGTGTATGTATATATATACGTCGTGACGAAGAACCCGTTCGCTAAAAGCACGTTTACTCGACATGTAATAATATAACTATATGGGTACCGCGGTGCCGAGATAATGGTTTAATGTGTTCGGCCATTAAGGTTTCAGACGTGTCACTGCAGAGGAGTCGCGATGAAGTAATAATACGTCTATAATCTCGGCTATACATTACAATACGTGTAGTACAATACCTATAGCTACCAATAATCCGTACCTACTGATACAGTAAAATCGTAATTCGACTTTTTTGCCGTTCGGAACACATAGGGCAAACGAGATCGGTTTCAACGAGGCATAATCTTAAAGGTATATAATGTGATGATCATCGGAACGATATTACTATATTAGCCTACAAACAATATCGATCCGATCGTGAAATTGTAAAACTTTTTACTGAGACGTGTTTTTCGATAAATGTAATATGAATTATGTACGACTAAAATTTTAAAGGTCAAAAATAATGTTGGCTAATCGGCTTTTAATGTTTTGCCTGGCGAGTAAATATATCTACCTACTATAATTATATTTTCGCAGTGAGTGCTGAGTAGGTAGGTACACGTCAAAAGGCGAAACTGTTAAGTCCAATGCTTATCATCGGCGAGAATAAATTAAAAAACACGCCAAATTAACTGGATTTACTACTTTTAATAATTGTTTTGTGTTGAAAATTTAACTCGCGAATAAAAAATATTAATACGTTTGTACAAAAAGAGATTAATAATCAAAATCTGAATGGCTATTAGTCAGGGGCGTCATTTCACATTTTAAACTGAGGTGGCAAGACGTATCGGGTGGTAAGAAATTATTATGAATAACCCGTGTCCCGTGATTACTATTTGTTTATTTTTACTTACTAACAATAAGCGACTTACAAACGCGCATAATTTTTACGATGTATTGTCATCGTGAAATTTCAAAATTTGTGTATATTATAAAATATAAGAATTTGATTATTGTTCAGTGTATAATACAAAAATTAATTATGTCATAGTTTGATACCCACTGTATTATATAAAGGAAATTAATACTGTATTTTCACATCAATAGTTAAACATATTATTAAATAACTAAAATTAACTTACCATGTCTCACTGTCTCAGTTCAATCTTTACACATCAATACTGACGTCTGACATCAAACTGTACCAGCAATGAACGTTGACCAAATATATTGTAAAAATATCAGTTATATCATTCGAAGTAGAAACTAAAGGCCTGGCCACACAGAACGCGGTCTGTCGCGGCGGGCAGCGATATTTGACCGCGGCGTTCCGGCGGTAAAGTTGTATTACGTAATATCGCATTTATTACTCTCGTCACACAGAAGGCGTTCTGTCGCGGCGGTACAATTTAGATCGCAACGACAGGCGATACCGTTGTACAAAATTACAACTGTCGATCTGTTGTAATTTATTGGTTTTTTTATATTCTCTTTTACTTATAAAGTTATAATTATATTATATTTTTTAAATGGCCGAAGAAACTGATATGCTCATCGAGCAAGTAAGAAAGTATGGTATTAATTTCATGTACCCATTTTGTTTTTTCCTTTTATTTTTAAGGGCAAGTAATAAAAGAAGTTGTTCCTCGTCAGAACTTGACATTATTGTAAAACGGCGATTATTAAATCAAAGTGGAAAGATATAAGCAACTGTGTACTATAGATATTATTTATAGATCACTAGATTACTAGATTATGACTCTTGTAGCAGACCGCTCACAAATTATCGCTGCCTGTGTGCCGTCATCAGATCGCTGATCGCTGCGACGATCGTGTGATCGCTGACCGCCGCGACAGACCGCGTCCTGTGTGCCCGAGCCTTAAAAATAACCGATAACTTCCCAGGAAACTAGTACCGTAGCGCGACGTGTGGTATCGTTGTCGCGATGCTAATAATGACTATAATTTTTGTATACATTTTGTATATATGAACATGTATATTTTGTCATGATAGATACCTACAATTATTCTAAAAATATATTTCTTTAAAATATTTAATTATTATTTTTATTATCGATGAGAATTATACTATATTTCATTTACAGGGTATTTTTCAATTAGGTATTTGTAATTTATTGAGACTTTTACTTCAAAATTCTGGGGTGACAAAATACTGGGTTTGAGAATTCTGGGGTGGCAACTGCCACCCCCGAATTACGCCTATGGCTATTACATACGTATAATACCAAATAAATTAATTTATCGTCGATAATTTTCGATATACTAACCTTACGGTTTTTTTTTTTTTTTTACCTTCATGTCATCATACGTCGTCTACAGTGTGAACCTTAATTTGTATACAGTTATTAAATACAATAAAACGAATAAGTCGTATAATATTGAATAATACAAATATTATACAACGAATATCATATAAGAATAAAATAAAGCCAAGATTAAAAACTGTTACAAAATTTGTTTTTGAATTTGAATTTTGATTGCTTAGGCACGGTTATTAATTTTAGATTTTGAGTGATTTGAAGACGTACTGATGTAAAAATGTTGTATTTTTTTCTGTCCGGAGGCAATTATTTAGGTAGTAAATTTAGTTCAATAGTTGAGTTCAGCACATTAATGATGATACATTTTATCTATTTGGTACTTTAAATGAGAGGTTGAGCTTTGAAGAAGTAATTTTCTCTATTCTCAAATTGTTTTTCAATATTTGGGAAAAACTACTGACAAATTGTCAACTAAGTAAAAACATTAAAATGTAACGTAAATGGAACACACAAAGTAAAAATATAAATTACTCTTTGACCCTCTAGGGTTCTAAGCAATACCTAAGTACAAATAATGAATGGCTTTTAACGTAAATTAGAAAGGAAGAAACCAAGATGGTATCGCTTTACTTTAGATTTGAATGATAATTTTGTTCTCTACTAATAGATTTCTTTTTCCTAGAAACCCTTGAAGTTATTTGAAAAGGTCGAGACAATAATCGTTTGAGACGTCGGGTTAGAAAATTTGGTATTTCATTGGATGAAAGGGCCAAGTCAAGAGGATTTTGGCGTTGAATAAATTTTGTGTGCTATTTATATGTGATTTTGCAGATTTAGGTTATAATACGTGATGCCGCGTCGGTGTTTATAAAATACTAATAAAAATAGTAAGGCGCCTTCACGACAATGAGGTAGGCAACATAAAATGACGCACTACCTCAGCGCATTCAAATAGAACAATTTATAATTTTAACTGTTGGTGGCAGTTATTTCATTACAAGAACATGGTATATATAGTATAATAAATAATCAATAATTCACAAAGGTAGCCTGTTTGGCTCAACAAAAAACAAATAAAATGGTAACAATATGTGAGTAAAATAGGAACAATAATAATGTAAATAAAAAAGGTGTAAAATTCAATATAACAATAATTAAGTGCCTATGTCGGCCAATGCAAATATAACAATAATTAAGTATACAAATCAAATAGTCGGCCCGTCGGCCGGATGCTATAATAATAATTCGGGTGGTGCACCACCTACCTATTAGGTTATGACGTCTTGTGGTGCCGGGATCTGTATAATAAATACAATAAAAAGTACAGTTGTGATCACGCACACACACAAGAACGTCGCTAACCTCAACACGACGAACAATTCACAATACTCCTGCTGCAGCCGGACAACACAATACAAGAACCACGGTCATTCACAATACAAAACGATCTCTGGTAAGCGGATTGACCAACCTAAGTTGCAAAAATAATTAATGAAGGGCAAATATGATGCGCTACGTTACCAGTAGACCGATTCACAATACAAGAAAGGACGAAACACGTGGTATGACAAAAGTGGCTGCAGTCAGGAACGACTTGACAAAACGCAGAGAACCGTTGAATTTGATCAATACCGAACGAGAGACGGAGCGAAAGAGAGCGAGCCAGCTTGTCGAACGGACGAGCAAACGGAAAAACTAAAATGAGAATAGGCTTTCAGTGTCACCACACTAAAGGCTTGGTCAAACAGACCGCGGGCTGACCGCACTGCCCGCTGCGGGCACTGCATTATCTTTGATTGCGTCATCGTGGTCAAAAATAGCGCGGGCTACCGCGGCGGACTGCTGTCGACCGCAGCGGGCAGCGGTCTAGTCGTAATAATTTACAGTGATCGCGGCGGTCAAAAATTAATTGATTATAATATTATACACAATTTTAATTAAATACAATATTTTAATTTAAAATTATTCTTTTATTTATTTTATTATTAATATTATATAATATGGCAGATGAGACTGAAAAACGTCTCGAACTGTTCGCGAGTCATATGGAAATAACTTACAAAACGGTCTTCATAAGAACTTAATTCTTTGCAGAGGCGATGAAACTCACCAAACTCTTCTCTTCTTTCATTTATTTCATGCACCCATTTTCTTCTTTTCTTGGTTTTCTCAGTGCAAGGAGAAGAAGAAGTTCTTCTTCGTCAGAACTGCTACTAGATGTCATTTTTCACAAGAACGAGAACGAAACAGTGTAACAAACGTGTGTAACATAAATGGTGGAACACCACACAACAGACCGCGCTAAATATTGCCCGCGCGTTGTTTGACATCACAGATCGCGGCGGGCAGTAGTGCGGTCAGTCCGCGCGGGCAGCCCGCGTTCTGTTTGACCAAACCTTAAACAATGACAATGGAAAAACTCAAAACTTTGTGACACTGAAAGCATGACTACACGAAACACAACTTTGAAACATTTTTGACAATAACGATTATAACATAGGTACACTGATAATGGTTCCACAGCTGGCCGGTCGCTCACGAAGGCCTGATAGGTAAGCCTCCGCCGACAAAGGCTGCAACTGTGGTACGCAACGTTGCGTATATATGAACACAAATGGCCTACTAACTTGATACCTATTATACCTCGATACCTATAAATAGGTTAGGTTAGGTATTTATTTTTCATCATTGATTATAGAATAGAATCCACGGTCTTTTAACCTGGCGTTATAGTGAAATGTATGTATTACACATCTAATGCATGTTTACAGCTGCTGTTCTGGTGCTCAAATACAGTGAAAATGAGTTTGCTTAAAAAAAAGAACAGTTCTAATTATATTAGACCTAAATCAAAGAATCAATTAAATAACAACCAACAGGTTTACAAAAAATTATTATTTTTAAATTTAATATTGTTTAATTATCATATTATAAATTTAATAAAAACATTCTGATTTGGTATCTACATAAATACTTTTACTTATGTCTTATACACAAACTAAAATTAATTTTTAAATGTAGTTTCTCCATGAAGAATAGAATTCAAAATGTTAATTTTAATAAGCAATGACTAATTGAACTATGTGTGACAAGATATTAATTGTAAAATAAACAAGAGTATTAATACCAATGATCATAGAATAAAAATAGTGTATTCTATAATAAATGCTAATACTGACAAACAGATGCACAACTCGTAAAACTTTGAATCTGACTTTCTTTTAGCATGAATGCTTTCAATTGTTTTTTGTGTCTAAATTCACTGTATATATAAACATACTTTCCTTCCTGCTTTTATTTTTGTTACCCTGCATTAGTTTATAAGCAGATTTCACAACTTTCTGTAGAATTGCTAATGATACCAATAAAATACATCAAATCACACAATTCTTTTTGAATGGGATATAAACTCATTGATACAAAAACATTTCTGTTGACACTTATTTAACCATAGGATCTTGGAAAATAAAGCTATGCAATGCATAGTATGCATTTTGGTCACAACATTATTTTAAGAATATTAAGCCATAAATGTCATGTTGGGAGTGTACAAATTGTGCAGTAGCATCTTTAAGTACTTTTCTTCAATGTTCCAATGGATAGAACAGGAATAGGAAATCAAAAAGATAACACTATTCAGTATACACTAACAAAATTTGTTTACTAATACAATTATTACAAAGCTGCTTAACCTGATTAAATTGATATTTTTTAATTTCAAGGTATAATAATTGAATGATCACAGCACATAATTATACTTTGTATAAAACAAAATTATACAAAATAAAGAAAATTTAAAATGGTGGACATACCTTATTCATACGTTAGTGCTTGTCAAAAATGTTAAATAAATTATCATTTTACAATTTTAAAGTTGAATTGTTTTATAAATTCAAATTTAGCTTAAAATATATAATATTTTTATATTATAATTATAAAATGATAGACAATTGTTTTATATTACTTATATATTTAATCACATAGAGATCATTAATATTTCAATCAAAATGGAACATATTTATAAATTAATTAAATATATTATTTGTATGTTATACATAAATGACTATGAATTTGTTTATGCATAGGTACATTATAAATATTAATAAGCTAAACAAATTTATGTTTTTAAATAATAATAAAACAAAGTGAAATTGAAATTATTTTCTGAATAGAGTGTAATGTTACTTATCCATTTTGCTCCTGCAAAAATGTAATAAAGTCATGCCTATAGTTTCAATTAAATAAAATGATACATATTTTTATTTTTTTTTATACATATAAATACTTAATATACATATATATATATATATGTACTTAATATGTATGATACACATGTAAAATTTTTAATACAAACAAATTGTCAATGATATTAAATTGACATTGTTTAGGGTTTAACCTTTAATAGGCACAAGCCTACACACATTACAAATAGAAACAAATATGCTAAAGCATGAGATATTGTGTACATCGAGTTATTTCAATCAAGTATTAGTGAAGTAGAATAAATGTTATACCTAGATTAAACAATTAATCAATCATCATAGTTAATCATTTAATAGTATGAATTCATAAATCACAATATCATTATTAGAAAAATTAAGTTTTCAAAAAGGAAATAAACTGTAGCTCAAAATACATATGTTTTATTTTGTATTCTACACAATATATTTTATGTACAAACCCTTCAAATAAATAAAATATCTTAAGGTATTAGTATGAGATACCTAAGTTGGTAATCACAACAAATAATTGTATTAAATTTTTGAACAAAAAGCAAAATTTAAATATTAATTTTCATTTGAAATGTATGTGTATACTATATTTTTATCACAACTTTGGCTATTTATTTCATACAAAGTTATGAATTACAATCAATAATTAAATATGCATTCATATTATTCAATTTCAATAAAAAAAACACAAAACCATGTAGTATCCAGTCTGTATGATAACTGCTTTAGTATAAACAATAAAATGAGTAGCGCAGTTAAAAAAAAAAACATTGTTTAATATTCAATCATAATTAGAGGTAAAATAAAACAAAAAAACATCTGTATTCTTTTTCACTACAGAATTAATAATAATATAAAGATGTTAATCAAACTCAATTTGACATATATTTGGCATTTATCAGGTAAAAATCTTAAGCTTAATCAACTAAGTAATTTGGAATATACACAGTAATAAAATGGTAATAAATAAAATCAACTAAATGGAATAATCACTTTTTCATGCTTTTTGCAACAGCAAATCCAATGCCAACAACAGCACTCAGCCCTAATGCCAAAGCTCCAGCAACCGCCATTCCTTTATGTGCATCTGAAATAATTCAAAAAAACAAATTAACAATTATTAAGGTTAAGATAATAGAAATTATTACTACTTAAAAAAAATTATAATAATAAAAAATGATAAATACACAATTAATAATTGTAAATATATCATTTTAAAATACCATACCAGCTTCCATTTTCTTTTGAATTGTGACCAACAAATTCTTTGCCTGCATATTTTCAGGTTGCATGTGTAAGAATGCTTTGATAAACTGAAGAGCTGTACTGTATTCCTATAAATTAAAAAATGGAATTTAAATTCACACGTTTTTCCTCACTCAAGCTATAAAAATACCTCGAAAAATACTTATGACATTTATAGAATAATAATCAAATTATAATAAATTACTAATTAGATATGATATTAGAAGTTAATCTTAATTTTAAATTTACTATATTATATTTTTTTTTATAACATATTATTCATACATAAGTATATGCAATATTCTATTGATTACAGATTATGTAATACACAGATAGGCACTGCAATAGAATTATTCTACTGGTTTCACCAGCTTTCAATTGTAAAATTAGGAAGAAGGTCATTATAAGTAGATAAAGAATATAAAAGATCTCATCACAATTAATATAATTAGTCAGCCACCAGGGATTCTTATTATTTTAACAATCAGTTGTGTATTATATAATCTACAACTATATATAAAGTATAAATAATAATTTATTAGGCATACCTACATCTATTTACAAGTTATTTAGTAATACACATAACCCTAAGATAATTTTTTATTTAACTGTACAAACATAAAAAAATTGATTCCCAATTCATTTCTTTTAAATTAATTAAACTTAAAATTTTGAAACAATCAAAACATTACACTCACTTTAATTCTTGAATTTCCTAAAGCTAAGTAATAAAGATAATTTCTTTTAGCATCTTCATCATTGGCCTCATGTTTGATCAGCTGTTCCAATAATAAGAGTCCTTTCCTGATGTCTGCAGGATAATTGCTTCTCACTAAACACCAAGCGTAATGGAATTTTGTTTCTTGAGAAACAGTTCCTGTAGCAAGTTGTTTGTGGTATTCATTTTCAAATTTCTAAAAATAAAATAATGTTAAAACCTTAAAACTAAAAAATAATAAAACTATTATTACCTAATAATTTATTTTGCAGTAGACACAAACAATTTTTTTTTTATTTATTTTTTTTTTTTTGAAACTGTTTAGCAATTAGTTTTGACGATTAGTTATAGACAAGAACATTAAGTATTTATAACAATTACAGAAATAACAGAAGAGAAGAAAAAAAACAAACAGACAAACAAACAAAAATATAGGTATTAAGAAATTATACATAGGTAACTAAAGAATAATTATATTTTTAAACCAACCTGGTCAATGAAGGAGATTAAACAATATTATATACATGTTATTTATTCGCTTCATTCAGAATCTAAAATATAATTTTAAAACTGCAAGTAATATAAAATTTACAGCCAATTTATAATGATATTATGAGAATAACTTAAATGAGTAGGCCATTATTAAATGTTAACAGCAAAATTATAAAATGTATGAAGTTATAGAATATAATTGAAGACTTTTCTTATCAGAAGCAATAAAAACATCAATTATAATTGATAAAGCCAAATTTTTGATTCTTCTACTTTTTGTACAAAGTACATCACTTTGTCTGAATAAATATTTAATGCTAATTTAAAAAAAGGGCGAGAAAGCCATTAAATCCATTTAGAGGTCTTTAGAAACAACTTGTTTTCATTTATTAGAGCAGATAATATGGATGTAATTAACTATATTATAAAACTGACGAGTTATTTGTAGGACAAAATGACTTTTTAACCAGGTACTGCGATAATGTTTCAAATCCTTGACCTTGTAATTAATAAAACAAAATATTTTTTTTAGAAAGAAAACAGACTTTATGCCTACTCAGTATCAGCCTGCATAAACGTTTAATTTAAATTAAAAAAAAAAAAAAACATAACACTTCAAGGCTTATAGACTACGGTCGAAATGACGCGAAACGCTGGTAGAAGAGACAGGCATAGTACAAACGGCTAACGTGTAGTCCAACAGATGGTGCGAAAATTTTCGATGGCCAGCCGAACTAACTCACTCTGATGGCGACTTACCTTGAGGTCTTCCATGGAAACGACATCGTTCAATACGTCTTCGACGTCCATTTTTCTGTATAGATTTTCTCTTTCGGGCACCGGAACGTCCGGAACACCTGCAGCTCACTACGAAATATTTTGCTCAAAAAGCACGACCAAGACCAACTAATAACTATACCGTGCGCTTAACTACGTGTGTGAACGACGTTGGTCAATAAAATAAAAATAAATAATATTCGACAATTACACAGACGCAGAACACAACCGTCAGACGCAGCCAGCGGTTTCAATAATGCTAAGTAATTAATCGCACTGACGGATGACGCACTGTTTGTTTTAATCGGAAAAAATTGGTTTCGTACTTTCGTCTTAACTCTTTTACAATAAATGTTATCACCAAGTGAGAATGAGTGGGAGTAACGGGTGTGTGTGTGTGTGTGTGTGTGTGTGTGTGTGTGTGTGTGTGTGTGTTTGTGTTTGTGTGTTGTGTAAGCGCGTGCGTGATACGGCTGCTACAAACAACACGTCGTCGTATATGCGGGTGGCAGACTACAGCAGCTGATCGCTTCATTATGATGAAAACGTGATAAAGAACCTGTTAGTGCCTACTATCACGATTTACAGTTTAATATTTTTTGGAAAAAATTTAATTTTTGTTTTTTCCTGGTCATTTTTTTTCTGATTACCATTAAAGTAATTAGTAACGTCCTATATTATTATTGTACAATACATTTCATAGAAAATTCATCTAATTTATTCGTCAAAATCATCATATTCATCATCCTTGTAGAGAAGTAAATACTTCGTTCGTCACCGTCCGATTTTTCTCACTCCCATTTTGAAATTAACCATAAGGAATTGTGTATATTCCATCTCGCTTTGTCGGGGTGCGATTAAGGTATGCCCGAAAATAACTCGGGACGCAACTGGAGTTATACCATTTTTCGTATATTATTACAGGTATTCTGTATATTACTAAAATGAGACGTAACTAATACGCGGCGAAGAAAACCGGACTGTTTAAATTTTATGATTTATGGCGATCAAATCGTGTTTATGATATTATGCTGTGTATGTCCTCGACCATGGTTTATATTAGATCATGGTCCTAACCATACGTTATAATTTGCATTATAATATGTTCAATCGGTGGTCCATCTGATCAAAAAGGATTCCAAAGACTATAATTCTTGTAAGTTGTAGCACTTGTAGGCTGTATTGTATCAATGAGGCAACTGAAAATGTATGGAAATCGACTCGGGCTCCCTTAAATTATCGTTCTCTTTTCATGTATGAAAATATTCCAGAATACTGACCAGTACTGATTCCAGCAAATGTTTTCCGAATATCGTACGCGAGCCTTAAACTCCGTGTTTGACGCTTGTGTTATCTACTCGATAACTCACTATGTGTAGACTATAATTATTCGCTTCGGAGTCGCTATTATAATTCAGAGGACCTCATATTATGTATAATTATTATGACGAGAAATTATTTTGAAACGTAAACGAATTCGTTTTAGAATCTCCGGAATAGTTGAAACCAGTGAAGTAGTGATCAATGTTGGTTTTCTAAGGCTTTACACAACTATGCGACAAAGTATCTATAGATGATTTCGACTTTCAAGTCTTGTTCTCCATTCTCCACTAAATTCTAATATCAATCCGTGCCTTGATTTAACAAATAGTTTTATCAGTGTAATAACAATCCTTATTGATAACGTTTACCTCGTGTATTATTCGCAAGCCGTCTATTTTACCGGTGTGGTACTATCTACTGTGGTAGTGTACGGGTGTTCCGAATTGTTACATTTTATTATTATTTTTACTATAGGTTTATGAAAATTTCATAAATTAATTAGATTTTAATTAATTAATTCATAATGAAATATAGTTACTATAACTCAATTGTATCGTACGTGTATTAGGTTTTATTGCTCTTTAATTATAATTTGCATAAGAATCCATTTATCGATTTGCTTAGAACCTTAATATGACAATAAACAGATATTTAATTTATTTTTCGTACATTGGAACTAGATTTCGGTAAGTCGATGGTTCTCATTATTTGTCACAGATGCAGTATTTCATTTGCATCCTTCATTTTTTTGTTCAGAAAATTCAAAAATATAACAGTGAAAATAATTAAATAGCAAATCAAAATTCAAAATTTTTTTAAAATAAAATAAAAATTTCTATTACAAACTAATTTTTCTAGCTTTTTTTAATGTTTTCACGCTAAATTAATCTCAACATTTAGATATTACATCTGTTTAAATGAAATTGCATTATATGATTTAATAGATAATATATTTTTTAATTTAAAAGGGGAGTACAGAGACAATTGACTTATGATATGAAATATCATGATGATCCATCTTCTGTACAAGGTTTATTAGAATATGCTTTCAAACAATTACAACCTGCAAATATTCCAAAGTTACACGTGTCAAGTCGGTAAGTAAATATCTAATATGAATCTAATTCAAGTCATTAAAGTTTTGAATTTCAATTACACAAGTTATTATATGTCAAATTTCAGTAGTGTGTTATATTTATAAAAACAGTGACATAAACTCTGATATATCTACATGATTAATGTATAATATTAATAAATTAACATTTTGTTATTTGAAAATCATGTGTATAGTTAAAATACTAAGTGATTAGCTTAAACTAAAGAACTAAGTGCAAATATATCAATATGAAGTTTTATAGAATTTAATAAACATTATTTACTAGTTTTTTTACCATTCCAATTCATACATTTTAATTTGATACTTTATAATGTACTTATTATTTTTTTAATTATACTTGAATCAAGTTTTTGTGTGTAAAAATATAAATTGGATATTTTGAAGTTTTAGTATAAATATTATATATTTTATTTATTATGTACCTATTATAATTATTTTATTTATTTTGTAGAATTTTTTTTCATTTTGAATGAATTAGGAAATTATTTAAAAAATAAATTTAGATTAATGCATAAAAATGTTATTTTATCACCATTTATGGAAAAATTATGTGACCAACTATACTTTTATAATCTAAACAAATTACAGAGTTAAGAACTATAAAATAACATTCTCACTTTTTTTAAATTGTTTTCTTAGGACAGATCAAGGAGTTCATGCTTTCAAATCATCTGCTCATATTGATTTAGATCTGCCATATTCATGTCATCCAAACAAGATTGTATTTCAAATCAACAGGTTTTTAAGTGATTGCGAAGTTCCTATTAAGTATGTTTATGAATGGTTATTTTATTTATTACATTATTTTAAAAGATAAATTAATTATTTTTAGTATAGTAATTATAATCGAAATATGTTTACTTATTTTAATATGATTTAATTTTTTACAAGGATTATTGGAGCTCAAATTGTTTCAAATGAGTTTAATGCAAGAGCCGCTGTAAAATGGAGAAAATATTTGTATCGATTAGCGGTGGTTAAACAAGATTATAAACATCTGTGTGATGAAAAATTTATATTTCCGATTTCTATTGTAGAAGATAATCGATGTTTTTTTATTAGGTTAGTTTTTCTTGTTATAGAATTACAATTGTGTCCAAATTTTACCACTACCTACTTTTTTTATTTGACAAAATTCTACATGGTATGATCAAATATTTGATGTCACTAAATTAATTCAATATAAATTAAAAAAGTTGATAAAACCCTTCAATTCAATAAACATATAAAATATATGGACAAATTTATATTTTTATAATATATTTTTTATAATAATTACACCCATTAAGAAATTTATGAGGAATTGTGTATTAATTATTCTCTTAATAGGCTCAGATTTATTTAAATAAGATAAAGTAGAAATAAATTATTTTAAAGTATTAAAAAATATTTAAATAAAAATTCAGTTATATTAGTCTGGTCTTATTAGTTTTCAAACACCTACAAATAATTTTATTACACTTTAAAAGCTCTTTTATTTTTTTTACTATTTATTATAATTTATATACCATAATATTGTTAGATTTTATTCTTTAATGTTAATCTATGACCACAATCATTGCTGTTGCACATTGTTTTCAAACAATTATTCTGATCAAGACCATTATTGCTCAAGCAAAGCAATTCATCATATCATATCAAATCAATCTATCTATATACACACACACACACACACACACACACACACACACACACACACACACACACACACACACACACACACACACACACACACATATATATATATATATATTGAAAAAATAAATAAATTATGGGAAAATTGTTATTGTTAATTATTCTCAATAAATTAATAAAACTTGTACTATAAATGAGAAAAAGGTTACAAAATTATGGTAAAATGTCAAAAGGTACGCTTAAAACTTTTATATTTTATAATTATACATGCATGAAACCATGTCATAATTTTCTTAACAATAAATGTGAACAAAAAAAAAAATTGTGAAAGCAACAAAGTCCGAGCCTTATAATTTACTACATACTATTATTTCTTTATTAATAATATGTGTGTTTTTCGGTTTTGGTTTTAGGAATCCGGAGTTTGATGTTGAACTTATGAAAAATGTGTTTCCATTATTTATTGGAACTAAAGACTTCAGAACATTTATGGCAAAACCTCAACTAAATCCTGAGTAACTTTACAAAACATTATGTTTAAAAATAATAACTATTAACTAATACTAATACAGTGAAACTTCCATTTAACGACATATTTTTGAGTACATCGGTCTTTACCGTTAAGTATGACTTAATTCATTTCCGTTTTACTTATGATCTTTCTATATAACAAACAAATTATTCGATAATAAATCTGTTTTTCTACAACATTGTCACTTTAAATATTAAAATATTATTTTAAAATTATACATAAATTCAATTTTATATTCGATAAAGATGAAATAGTGATGGTAGTAAAAAGAAGCCAGTTAATTTTACTACACTATTGCAGTGCCAACAAATATTAACGTGAACGTATATACTATATAACGTATAACTTTCTTTCATTTTTTCAATACATATGAAAAAACAAAAAATGTCAAAACTTAAATATTTATCAATCCTTGATAAATTTGATATTTTAAATAAAGTCGATAAAGGTATTGAAAAAAGATATTGCTGCAAGATATGGTATTCCTTCAAATTCTCTTTCAACCATATTAAAAAATCGTAATAACGTGATTAAGCAAGTAGAATCATCTTTTCTTGGCAATAGAAAACAAATGAAAGTGTTTATTTATGAAGAAATTGACAAAACTGTTTTTAAATGGATGACTTATGTACAAAATAATAATTTGCCAATATCAAGTACATTAATCAAAGAAAAAGTAATTTATTTCATTCAGCAATTTGGTTTTATTGATTTTCGTTCTATCACTTGATGGTTTGATAAATTTAAATTGAGACATGATATTATGCTTAAAGTTATCTCTGGTGAGAGTACTGATGTTTGGGAAAAACACTATGATTATTAGAAATTTAATATCTCATCAACATTAATTAAAAAATGCAATCCAAAAGATATTTTAATGCAGATAAAACAGGTTTATTCTTTAAATGTTTACCAAACAAAACATTAGCTTTTGGGCATGAAAAATGTTTTGTTGGCAAGCACAGTAAATAACTAGTTACTTTAAAGGTGTGTTTGAATATGATTGGGACAGATAAACAAAAATTGTTTATCATTGGGAAAAGCAAAAATCTCAGGTGTTTAAAAGAATAAAATTACTTGAAACCAATTATAATTTGAATGAAAATGCTTGGATGACATCAGACATATTTGAAAAGTGGTTAGTTGATATTGATAATTAAATGAGTCAAGAGGATTGAAAAATAATTTTATTTGTGAATAATTGTTCTGCTCGTCCCCATTCACTATCTGGTAAATTAAAATCCATTACACTTGTATATTTTCCACCGTATAAAACAAGTAATATCCAACTAATGAACCAGAGAATAATAAATAATCTTAAAGTATTTTATCGAAAATGTATCCTAAACAAAGTTATCTTGAATAATAATCAGAAAACCACAATTACTCTATGGGATTGTATTTCTGAATTATCAAAAGCCTGGAGCAATGATATGACATCCAAAACAATAGAAAAATGTTTTTCCAAAGCTGGATTTAATAACAAAGTAATTGAAACTGATGTAGAAGTTCCAGATTTACATCGAGAATATGAGATAGTTCAATGTGATAGTATTACATTACAAGACCATTTGAAAATATTGCTGTTTGTGGATCACTCGCCGACAATGATACTGTAAAAGATGTTGAAAAAAAATCTGATGAAGATAATGACAAAAATGAAAATGAATGCACAGAAGAACCATCCAAATTCATAGTAAAAGAGATTTGAAATGCTTTCTCTTTAGTAAGAAATGGTTTAAGACAGCAAAGAAATGTCTCTGATGAAATATTCAAAAATATAACGAAATAAAAACTTTTAATGAAAAAAACACAATAAACAAAAATAATATTCAAACTAAAATTACAGATTATTTCAATTAAAATTATAAGAATTGAATTTAAAAATAAATAAAATTAGTTAAAAATAAATGTACCTAATATATGGTATATGATGTGTTTGTATGTTATAAATTCCTTTGTAATTTTTGTTCAAATACACATATTGATATACATTATACACTTAATTACCTAAATAAAAAATAAATATAAACGAATGATGTAATTCTATTTAACAGATTTCTCTATAATGCAAATTTTATTGTGACAAATGAAGCTTTGTTACATGGAAGTTTCTCTGTATATATTTCCTGAGTTCATTAAGTAATCTCACTTTTAATTAGTTTTTGCACTTTTCATCTATGTTGACAATATTTAAAATTTTTGAAGTATTCATGAGTTATGTTCATTAACATTATATGAAAATTAAAAAAAAATTAGTTTAATAAAAATAATTATTATCATATAAAAATGAAATATATAAATTAATAAATATACTTAATAAAATAAGTAAACAAAGCTGCAAGTATTAATAAAATATTTGTATTACTGCCAATTTTAAAAATAATGTACTGGAATATATAACTCAAAACTTAATTTAAACTAAAAATATACTTACTTAAAATGTTAATTTATTTTATTTTATATTTTACATATTTATTTTAATACCGAAAAAATTATAATACAATTTGAAATCATTGTTAAAATAATAAAAAAATAGAGTCAATGACTTCTCCAAACATACCAAGTTAAAGCAGCAGTTCTTAACCTTTGTGTAAATGTAGATATTCATAAGAATTTTCCATGTACTTAAAAAAAAAAAAATAATAAAGTTCATAGTGAACTATGAGTAATGTCTCTCATTCTCTTTGAATAATTTTCAATTACCATAACAAAAACCAATTATTTATTTCAAAGTAATACACTCATATTTATGTTATATATGTGTGTGTGTGTGTGTGTGTGTGTGTGTGTGTGTGTGTGTGTGTGTGTGTGTGTGTGTGTGTGTGTGTGTGTTATGTAATATATCACCTTAAAGTATACTTTTAGTTTTAAAATGTACATTTTTTTTCTCTTCAATGATAATTACGACCTATAGTCATTTTTTCCTTTAATACTATTCAGTATTATGCTTAAAGTGAAATAAAACAAGCCATATGTATTTATTATTTTGGTAATTTTATTTATGGGACTTACTTAAAATTATTCACAACTCATTAATTGAGAAAGGCTGGTTTAGTATAATTTTTAAAAGTAAGTCAATATATATTTTATTAGGTATTTTGAATATATGTACATGTGTTGGTTTAATCTTATATTTTTCTTTTTGACTAAGTTCAAACTTGTCTATGATTTAAATTATAGACTCCTGATGGTATTTGAGTAATAGAAATCAAAAACATACAAACGTATAGAAATAATTAATTTTTTGTTTGATAATATACTATCTTTAGTTTAAAGGACTTTCTAAAAATGTGATAACCATAATACTTTTTCAACACTAAACATTTTGAAATTTGTTTGTATACTACAATGTACCTACGCATACAATAATTAAAAAAATATTTTTATTTGTTCCAGTATAAATACAATACGTACTTGGAATAATATTGAAATAGTTCCAGGCCAATCATTTTATCCTACTGAATTTGATAAATATTATAATTATTGGAATATTTATATTGAAGCAAAATCATTTCTTTACAAACAAGTAAGTTCATGTTCATTCTCATTTTTACTGTTAATTTTGTATTTATCAATAGTTGTATTTACATATTTTTTAAATTGTATTAAATATTTATTTTATTTGCAGATTTACTTTTTTATATTGCTTTATAATCGTTTGTAGTTTAGAGTCTGGATAACTATTATAATCACTGAAATAATGGGTCATTATTATGACTAGTTAATATATTAGGTCTTTTGACAGATACTTGGTAATCGAAAATTGAAGTGGCTTTATTAGTTTTGACCTTGTGATTTTAACTTGAAAACTTGTCAAATTCAAAATAATTACATGTAAGACTTACCACTGTCATGATTTAAAATTCTAAAAAATTTTTTTTATTACATTAATTTTTTCTACCAATTTTCAAAATTATTAGAGATAATTATGAGGGTTGTTACTGATCAGAGTAAATAAAAACACTTGCTCTATCATTACTCAATATTTATCATACTGACTTGTAAGATATAATTGAAAATATGCAAATAATTTGTATAACCTTTGTTTTGTAATTTTTCATTTGTTTAAGTTTAATCACAGGTATTTTTTATTATTTATAGATAAGACGTACTGTTGGAGTACTAATTAAAACAGCACAGAAAAAACTGATGTATGATGATGTGAAATACATGTTTGACAAGCCGTCAAGCGAAAGTTGGAATCCTGTAGCGTCAACCGCACCAAGCCATGGCTTATATTTGTATGATTTAAAATATGATGAAGCAGATTTAGAATTGCCAATAGAATACAACAAATCAGAGGAATCAATTCATGATGAAAGTCTAGTTGAAAATTCATTGGATTTAAAAAAAGAAATTATCAAACAACGTATAATTAACCGAAAAGCTGCACTTGATAAACGTATTGCCAAATCTATGGAAATAATTAAAAACCATGAGCTTCTTAAATCAATTAAAAAGTAAAAAAAAGTGTTTAGAAAATGTTGAAACTAAAGTAACTACAGAAAGTGGTCTTGTTTTCAAAGAAATAAAATCAGCTGATGGTTCTAGAAGCCAATGTTTGTTAAATGAACAGGCATATGGTTTTATTGTTGACACAAAACCAGATCTCAATGTTGGTAATGTGTTTGAATTTTTATATTTTGGCTCACAAGACGTTGCTTGTGACATCAATATTTTAAATACATTAAAAATCACTGATATATTAAGTGTTGGTATAACTGTACCTTCATACAATAATTTTACGTATAAATTTATTGAAGCTTATGATTTACCATCATTCAATATGAAAAATATTTTTGATGAATGTTTTTTGTACATTGAGAATATCCGAATGCTAGGTCGTTGTGTATTTATTCATTGTAACGCTGGCATATCTCGTTCACCAACAATTATTATAGCTTATGTTATGAGACATTTAAAAATTGGTTTTGATGATGCTTTTAAACTTGTTAAAAAAGCTAGAATAACTATTAACCCTAATGCTGGTTTTATTTCACAGTTAAAAGATTACGAAAATCATTTTAAAAATAGTTTGTATTAGTTAACATTAAAATTTTTATTTGCTGTTTGGTTTATAATTTTATATTCATTTGAAATTATTTTTCTAACTGTATACTGTATAAAAAGCATTATTAAATGTGTAATTTTTTTTTAAATAAAAATGCAATTAATTTATATTGTATTTTTATAATAATATTTTACATAAGATCTTAAATATCAGTTTAATATTTTTAAACCATTATAGTTTCAATGTATTATTATTTTATGTATTATAAATATGTATTGCAAGTATAAAAAGGTAAATCTCAATTGTTCTATTCAAATTGAATTGAAAAATGAATTAAATTGTAAAATATTTTTGATAATTGTATAGTGTATGTTAGTAACTGACATGATTTAAAGTATTGTAGTAGTGTAATGAAAAGATAAAATGAAAAAAAAACTTTTTTTGACTAATTTGCGTTAGAGGCAGTGGAAATAGATCCAAGGTGGGCTAGCGTGGTTAACTCTGTCATTGAGAGAAGGTTTAGCGAAGTAAGTAATAATGTTTCACTCTGTTGAATATGTCTAAATTCTGTATGGAATAAATTTCAATTACTCCTCTTCCATCAAATAATTTCTGGATCCGCCTCTGATTAGAAGCTGGCCATGGCTATTTTAAACATTATTAACAAAGTTACTAATAGGTATAGTACAAGTACTAATTGATTTACTTGCAACTGAGGTTCAGCCCAATATACTTGATGTTGATTAAAGGCTCTTAAAAATCAACAAATATCATTAAAAGTTTATTATTTTTATTATTTATTTTTTTATTATTTTTATTATATAGTATTTATTCATTTGTATTCACATTTACGTTACACTTTCTCTTGTTCAATGACTGATTTAAATTTTAATTTATCCCTCATACACGAGACATTTTTTGGAAGACTTGTTTTTCATACTGCAAAAATCACTTGCCGAACATTTAAGTATAAAGTGCAAAATACGCTATACACCAAGTTTATTTATGTTTCAATTTTTGTTATTTAATGGTTAGTCGTAATTTTAAAAATAATGTTGTTAAAAACTATAAGTTTTTACCAATTTTTGACAATAACCTTTTACAAACTAAATACCTAACTTAAAAAAAAAATCATTTTTGTGCAAAGTATATAGGTACTATTGGAAGTATTTTTTGTAGCCTTAAGATTCACTATACATATATATTATTTGTCTTGGTTTTTAAGTACCTATTACATAAGAACAAACCTAGATTAACTTTTAAACTAAATAGGCTTAATTTTTTGGCCCTTTTTTTGCCCTAAGAGTAGTTACTAACAAATATAATTTGATGAATTTGAATTAGTAATTTTTCATATTGAGAGTTCACCAACCATCATGGATGATCATTATACTTATCACATTTATCATTGTCAAAATATTTTATTAGTAAGTGTATTAGTATTAATAGTATTAGTAATGTACTGGGGAGGTACCTACAGAAAATTAATATAATATAATATAAGTATAAGTTGTTAAGTAATGATTTTATTAATTAATATTTATGAAATTGATTGTTACCTACACAAGCTAATGAAGACAAGTGATTTATACTTTAACATAATTTCCTTAAAGTTAGGTTTCTTTCATTTAAATGCTGGGTCGAAAAAATTGTAAATTTAGAGTATACAGATAATATAGTCTAATCTACACAATCCATAAATATTACCTATCTAACAAAAATAGATTAAAATTTGTATTCAAATAGGTACCCAGGTATCAAAACAATATAATCGACTTTACCGAGTTACAAGAATGTAAACATTTTAAAATAAACATAATAAGATAACTTGATAGTTGATAAGTTTATTCTATTAAAAAAAAAATAAGAAATAATTTCTCCATGTACCTACACACGTGAGGTACTTAACAATTTATGATCTCATTATTGCTTGCGGTAACACTAAAATATGATGATTGCATCAATTAATTTTTTAATGAGTTTTCATCGCATTTATAATTGATAACAGCTACAATTCAATTAAATTTGTGTTTATCCGTTTACAAAATGTTCTTAATATAATTTACCAGTATTCTTATGTTTGAATAGGTATAAGTTATAACTCATTAATGTCATGCCTTTAAAACCTATTACTTTTTGTATTATTCTAAAAAATACGATAAATATAGGTATACAATTATTATTAATTACCTACTGACATTGTACATACCAACCTATTTTATTATGGTAAATTGAAATTAAATTTCCATCAATAATGATCATTATATCATTAAATAGGTATTGTTTTCGGAAACCTAACATTTATTTTTTATAAGCCTTATTAGGTCTTATTTACTATTGAGCTAGCTTTAGCATTTAAGTTTTCTATAAATTTGTATTGTTTTATTTAATTTGATTATAATTGTTAAGCTATAATTATTTTTACAAGAAGCTTATAAAAAAATAAATAAATAAATGAAAACAATTGCAGCTAATTTTGAAAAATAAAAGCCGTATGTTATAAAATAACGCTTAAATAAAAAAGAACATTATAATGTTAGTTTGAAGTGTTTGAACTATAGACCTCTTTTGTTTAGTTATACGTATACCTAATACAAAATATTGATTTAAAAAATTATAATTATGAAAAAAATATCATTAAGATAATGGTCGGAGGAAAGACTTGGTCGCATTCACCAATCAACTTTAGTTAATAGGTCTATGCTTTGTCGGCTGGCTTCTTGGTCAAAATTATTATTAGTAGGTAATCAATAATCATTAATCAATGAATCATAACATTGTATTTATAAATAATAACTTGTAGAAAAATTTTCTTGTAAAAAGTACTAATTTTAATTATTGTTTTAAACCAAAGCAACTCTTAGGTAGGTTGGTTGATATTATAAATAGTAGAAATCACTCGAACGATTTGTATAAAAAATATTAACACCTAAAGTAGACCCCAGACTCATCTACACAACTTTATCTGAATGAACTGGTGCACAATTTACACCCAACAAAACACGCAATTTAAAATGATAAGAAATAATAATAAAGTAAATCTGCTTTTTTCATTGTAAAAGTCGTTTGATCCTTTGAACTGTACATCTGTAATGACTAATGATTAATACCATTGAAGCTTAGAGCCTAAAGCATAAATTAAATATTTCATCAATAAATATAGTTCATTAACCAAATATCTATTTAAGTTCGTCTCAGGTGTAGCTAAATTGATTATAATGTCAATATTTTGAGCAGAAATAATTTTTTACGGGCACAAAATTAAAAATTGTACAAGATAACAAAAATTTACCAACTGAAAACAGGATAGGTATTTCTAATATTTTCTCAAAACTCAATACCTACTAAACCAAAAGTGGTTAAATTTATTTTTGAAAATGTTCATACATACACACTCAACTATCAATACCTAATCTTAAAAAATATCTTGTACCAACCATTTTTTTTTAAATTGTGCTGAAAAAATTAAAATTAATTAAAAAGTTTTTACTCAAATAATTATTGGAAGATTTTCTTCGCTAAAAACAACTAGGTATAATGAATTTTGAAAAATCACTCCTTAAATATTGTTACAAAGAAAATGTATGAATAGAAAACACTAGGGAAACTCTAACACTCTCCAGACTTAAGTGTCGTACCTCTAAAAATCCTAAACATAGTTTTAATTCATATATTATTATATTCAATTTTCAAATTGTATTTTCCAATTGGTGTTATCATCATAGTTTAATTTTAATATTTTGGAGCTTTATGTTTTTCAATTTTACATTTTAGAATGATTGGATAAATAATAAATAATAAATAATAATAAATTATTATTTCAATGGTAAATATTTTCATTCACATTGTGATCGAGAGCCATTATATTGCTTACATAATTATCTATTTGCATTTGAATATTACTAAAAATGATTCATTATTATAAAGTTGAGAGTGCATTAAAAAAGTTGTTAGTTTCTTATACTCTAATGAATATTAGTAAGGTTTAGGTACCTACCTACTAAATTCATATATTTCTTGTAAAAGTGCTTTAGAAGAGTCTAAAATTAAAACAATTTCGGTGGGAGGGTGAAGACAAAGCTCTTCCAAGTTGTTGAGCCATACAATGTTTTTAATTTTAGCACCCCCTATTTGATCAATTGGATAAGACTCCTCGACCTTTTTCACTTAACTACATGGGTTGACATGTTTTTAAAGTACATGGGTACTTAAAAAAGTATGTACTTCGCACCATGGGGTATTCTTCGCTATTCGGACATGTTAATGAGGATGGGTGTAAATGTGTAATGAATTTTAAACGATTATTTAATAATGAGCTAAGCTTCATTATTAAAATATACTGATTGTACATTTTACCATTTTTCGTCTAATTGTTGGTAGGTTTTTTTTCAAAATTATCTCTTTTTTTCATTTGAAAAAAAGACATTTTTTTTGTAACCAAAAGATTCAAAACTTATTGTTTTATCTGTATTCAAAGTTTAATTTGAAATTATGATTGGATGGATCTATTTCTTCAAATAAATATTTTAAGTTGAAAATTGACGTAAACAGTTTATCACGTAAAAATTGTGTAATAGTTTTCTTAAACGCTTATGAAAAAATCTCGCGTCATGATTTTTTGAAATTTTTTGAGTATTTATAGAGGAGTATATGAGTAAGGTCATATTAAATTTTTAAAAGCTTTCACTAGATATTGAAAAATTTGTTAGAAATATACAAAATCAATTAAAGAGTGTAGGTCATTATTTTTCACAAAAAGAATGATAAATTGTGTCGAAAAATTTGTTAAATTATTAAACTATAGAATACATAAAAATATGACTGGAGCAAAAAATTATCCCACGCGCTTGATTTGTACAGTGAAACCCAGGAGCGTGCCTAGGGGGGGGGTTTGGGTGTTCATTTATATATATATATATATATATATATATATATATATATATATATATATATATTAAAATAGGTACGTGTTTGTAAAAATATTGAACCCCCCCCCCGAAAAAAATTTCTAGGCACGCCCCTGATGAAACCCATCCGCTTGGTGACGGGTTAAAATAAACGTAGAATCTTTAAAGTTCTATTGTAAGCACAAAATTTGTCAAATTTTTTAAAAGTATGTAGTAATACGTCAATAATATACGGTGAAGATTTCCAGTTTCTAGCAACATTACTTTTGGAGTTGTAACGAAATTACTCAATTCAATTTAATGAATGAGTCATTTACGATGAATTTCGCTGTTTATATTAAATTTGTCGGCAGATTTTCTTCATGCCTGGGTAAAACTTTTGTACAATGTTAAGGTGAGTAAAAAGTATCTTAAGAAAAAAAAAATAATCATCGTTGCAAAATCATAAGATCCTCCGCTTCACTCAGAAACAAAAAAAAAAAAATTATCAAAAACACTCATCTTTGTGAAATCAATTCACTTCACAGAATCTAAAACAACCAATAGGATTAAAAATGCAAAATAATATTCAATGCTAACACTCGAACGATATAAATATGACCTTCAATGCTTTCCCTTTGGAAAAATCGATTTCAGGTATGTAAATATGCATCGGCACGTCGCACGTGATAGTATTTACGTAATTAAACGTAAATATTACGTTTACCGACGTTATTACGTTCTACGAATTACAATATTAATGTGCACATAATTACCATAACACTATCACGTTATCGGCTAAATTTGGTTATTAGTTTTTAAACGTCTCGCAGATAATGATGATGTTGTACGACTATACGAGTGTTAAATCGTTCGATTAATTTCTAATTTTATATTTATTAATACCATTACTCGAGGGCGCTTGAGGTCATTTTCAAAGATAAAACGTGCGAAAAGGTAGAGGTATCAAGTGGTTTGATATAATTTTATTGAATGGGTACAAACCACGATTATCCTCTTATCAGTGCGCAATTACAATTACCATACCTAAATAGTGCGTACGTTCAGGTGTAATATTTTCCCGTGTGTTTATTCATTTATCTTATCTTCGAATTAATCTGCTCTACTCCACAAAAATCTCGTGTAACATGCTGTGCTTTTTTCGTATAAATTTTTCATTATTTCGTGAACGTGAAAATACATGCAGAACGTTACATACTATTCCTGACGGCGGTCTGCTGTATGCACTAACAGAAAAATATGCACTAAAGTATTAATTCAAAGAAAAAAATAAAAAAAAAAAAAAATAAAAAAAATATGGAAAAATGGTTTCTTCAATCTATATGGATTGCCGTGTTTGGATTTCTCAAAGAATTCCGGCCGGAAGATCCTTACATTACTCAATATTTGACAAACCCACCAATGAATTTTACCAACGAAGAAGTAAATATTTTTGTTTTGTTTTTAAGCATATTAATATCTTTTTATATTATTTAATACTGACAGTATGTAAAAATAATTTCATTATTAACCCTAATTGTTCACATTCAAGTTTTAAATCATTTTGAACATATAATTGTATTAATATATATATATATACACACTAGAACTATATAGAATAAATTCATTGTAAAATATACCTTGTAAAATTTTGTTACTTGACTATAATAATTGTGAATTACTTTATTTTAAATTCAAATTTTTATTATTTGATATTGAAGTATGAAATATTTTATTGAATTCTCGTACCGGCTTAAAATTTAAAATCATAGATGTAGATATCTATATAGTATACAAATGTATAGATAATATACCTAGTATAGAGAATATATAAATCTTTTCTTGAAGTCATGTGGTGAAAATCTTGATCTGAAAACCAAACTTTAAATTGTAGTATTTAAATTAATAATGTTTGCATTACTTAACAAAAGTATGATTTGATTGTTTTAAGAGGAAGTAAAACCATATTTCAATTATTTTATACTTTTCAATATTTTTGAGGAATGAAATACTTGTAGGAAAAAGAACCAATTATAACCAGAGTTTATATTGTAATGACTTATTTTATTTTTAGGTAATTCAAGAAATATTTCCGGTTTCCACTTATACTTGCCTCTGTCTTACAGTTATTATGTTTTTAATAACTGATTATTTACGTTACAAACCAATTGTTGTGTTAAATGCTGTTTCAAGTTTTACTGTTCAAATTCTTTTGATTTTTTTTCGAACTAAGACTGATATGAAGGTAGGTAAGTTACAACATATTTGTATCTTTGTTGGTTATCTTAACTATTTTATCGAATTCAATAAATTATAATTATATAATTAAATGTGAAACTTTATAATTTAGTACCTAATTGGTGTTTATGTGGTCTTGATGTTTATATAATCTTGCCCCTAAAAATATGTAAAAAAAAAATGTTCTGTTATTTGCTTTTCCTCTGTTCAATTGTTTAGATTTCACGCATGGCTTATACATTGTTATAGATAATAATAACTATAATTAGTATAGTAATTATTTATTATACAATTCATGAACAAAATAAATACTAAAAAAGAAAGTTATAATAATTATTTCTATTATTGGTAAAGAAAGGAGACTTAACTTGACATAATTGGGCTGATATTATTAAAATGTTTAACGATTTTTTAGGGAATGTATACACTATACATATTTTAAATTTTGATTCTTAGGCTTTAGTAAATTATTACTGTTTTAAGTTCTTAAGGGTACTTCCTTGTCTAATTAAAACAATTATTTGGTATAGATTATGGAAATTTTTTATGGAACTATGATCGCTTGTGAAGTTGCATATTATACTTATGTTTACTCGAAAGTAGACAAAAAATACTATAAAATTGTTTCCAGCCACATGAAAATGGCATGTCTTATAGGCCGACTAGTTTCGGCTTTATTTGCTCAAGCACTGATTGATAACAATGTGTTAACAGTGCCACACTTGAATTATTTGACATTAGCAGGTAAGATATTTTGTTTTTATTTCATTATATTTTGGCTGAAGAATTTATTGTAATTAGTTAGTCTGTCATAATTATTTTGTTACAGGTGCAACTGCATCTGTATTTTGGGCTTTAGGATTACCCTCAATTAAAAATAGTTTATATTTTCATCAAAGTCCTGAACATATTCATATAAGAGGAACATCAGGTATTAAAAATGCGTTTTTAAATATAAATAAATATATTTTTTAATTAATTTAACTTGCATAGATGCATTTTTTTATAAGCTTATGTAGTTAGATGCATTATTTTGTTAGAATGTATTGATTTTGTAATGTTTTGCACCTATAATAATTAATAGTGCTTAACAATTAATAACTTAAGAAAGTACAATAAAATTAAAAAATGTTAAATGCATTATTCATGTACGTATTTAAACGAATAATTTTAATCAAGTAGTTTAAATAGGTATTATTATTTATTGAAGTTTAGACCATCTTCTGGTATCTTTTTTTTATATTTTCAAAGAAGTTTATTGCATAAAATATTTTAGAACTTTTAAAAAAAATGGTGTATTATTATTATTTTATGAATATAGAATATCAAATCATTATCACTAATTCAAAATTGTTTACAATAATCTTTAATTTTACCATACCTAAGTGTGGAATATCTACCTAATAATTCAAGTCCAATATTCAATATTTTATAAAAATATCAACTTAGTTCCGACCATCTTTTATCCACTCAATATAAAACATTTAATTATTGTCTCTCATTTCTACTCATCTTTTATGAATAAATATACTTTTAACTCATTAATTTTTATTTAAATGATTCCGAACTTCCATCATAATTTTATTTTGGTGAAGTCATTTAACGATGTTTCATTTCAAATTTAATATTTTTAATTGGGTGATCTTATTTTGTATATATTTCTTGGGTACATTTTATTTTAAAATACCAGTTTAATAAACTGTATGAATTATAAAAATAAATAGGTGATGAATGTCTAGAATATACTGTGTATAATGTGATTATTCTAGGATTAAAAGTGTCTATTAAAATTAAAATATATTAAAAGGTTTAAATTTAGTAAACATCTTATTATTTTGTGTATAGTGGTAGAAAAAAAATATTGTATGTAAATAAAGCAGCTAAATATTTGTCATATTTTATAGCTGTACCTATTTAAAATGTTTGATTTATGTGACTGAGTTTTATAGTTATTCTTAAATACCTACTCCTATTAGTATAATTGACATAATTTATTTACATGTGTTTTTGGATGGGTTATAAACATTTAATTTAAATAATAATCAGCATGTACAAAATATGCACTGCAAGCATTTGCAAAAATTTTAGAATAATATGTAAAATTTCAGATATACCTTGCAATAGTTAATGCGCATCACTTTTGAAACTAGATGAATTTTATTTATTTAAAAAAAATAGTATTACATATTGCATAACCTTTATTTGATGACTATAACTATACAAATAACTAGTTTAACTTTCATAAATTATATATCAATTATATAAATTATATGTATACCAATTAATATAAAATTACTTTATTGCATTATCTAAATTTGGATTATAGTAAAAATTTTTGAAGATGTAAGCAAATCATAAAAATGATTTTTTTTATAAAAAATACTCAATAATTTTGTCTTTTTTTTAAATAAATACATTTGTTTACATATAATTATATGAAAATATTTGAACTTAAATTATTAAAAACAATTTTGGTATACATTCTAAGTATTTTAAACAAATTAAAAGTATAAATATAAAAAAAGTATTTCTATGCTGTATATAATTATGACATATTTAAATTTTAGTTTAATACAATATTTTGTATTATTATGAAATAGTAGCCTTTGAGAGTCAATTTTTATTTATTTTGTTATTGTTGCATATGTTTTTGAAACTTGTTAAAATTATGTTAATCTCCCTTATTTTTTTAATAAATGCCAGAAAAATGAAAAAACTTATTTCACAACTATGAGTTGAGAGATGAAATCTATTTGTTTTATAGAAATATGATTTTCTATTATGAATTAAAAATTGATTATTTCTTGATTATTTCTATAAAGTAGCATAATTTAATTTTTAAATGAACTTTTTTAAATATTTATTTCAACCGTTTTTTCAATATTTTATTATTTTAAGTGTTACAATGTGTTTTTGTTACTCAATAGTATATATTTTTTAAATGTGGCTTGTGCATTTTTTGCGGGTAATTTGTAAATTTAATTTTAAACTTAAATAGATTAATTACATGATTAGTTTTTATGAATACTGGTAGTTGATTTTTTATTTAATAAAATTTTGTATAGAAAATAATTCAATCAGATATAACTTTCAACATGAATTTCAATCTATTTCCATTTATTCGTTATTCGGTATATCAATATCCTATAAAACGTATTTAATTTAAGGCGTGGTTTTTAAAACAAATATTGGGTCATATCATTAATTATGATTCATATGAAAATTAGTCTCAGTTTATTCTAGTAAAAACAAGTCTTTGTTTTTGACCATTATTTAACATTTGATTGTTATTTTATTATTTATTTAATATTTAGCAAATAAATACATATTTTTATAACCATCTTAATATATTATAAAATCAGAGTTGTCATTCAAGAAAAATAAACAAATTTAATTTAATTCTATCATATAGGTAATTTTATTTTTAAATTGCAATAAATTATAGCTACAGCTTGGATCATCAAATAATTTATATTTATTTATTTTCAGTTTAAAAATGGCATATACATACTATAAGGAATAGATCTCCAAGTACCTATTTCAGAATTCTTAGAGGGTGAATGGATGACCTGTAGTTTTAAGATTTAAAAACTTTTTCTGCTAGTACAAATCTTTGGAGATCTTCATTCCTTAAGTTATTTTTATAAATAATTAAAAATGTCTGTGGTATTTACTTTTGCAAGAATAGGCAGGAGAGATTATCATTTCGCTTCCTCAAAAACGTTGAAATATCTATTTAAAAGGAGGTTTTATTGTAACAAATTTTGGTATAAATAATATTCACAGATACATTTTTAAAGTAATTTGTATTCTATAAATTATTGTCTTAAACTTAAAATGTTTCAGTTTCTATTTGAAATGGACTAAGTGTTTGATCTCGAAAAAAAAATTGATTATTTTTGAAATTAGAATTTTGACATTGCTGTGATCTCATTCAATTTTTGGTTTATTTTAGTATATTGTTCAAAAAGATGTGGAAATTAATTTAAACTTATATTATAATTTAGTTTTGGTTACTTCTTTGACCAATGCTTTAGACTGTTGCTTACTAATGGCGTTAACTCATTAAATTTTTTTTTTTCGTGAATGTAAAAGTGTAATTTGTATGCTTATACTCATTTTTCAGGGGAAAAAATTAACGTAATTTAAAATATTCAAATTAATTGTAACATTATATTATTATTATTATTATTATTATATTGTTACATGTTTCATTATATGCACCATATTTGCTAGTATTTATTTTTATTTTTATTAAGTGACAATATTTTGGTATTTAATAGTTTCTCTATGATAGTTAAGTCTTTCTTATGATTAGGTATAGTTTGTAAATTATTAATGATTTATCAGTGATATAGTATATTTAAATAGATTTTGAAGTTGGGGGAACTATGAGAATAAGTTTTACATATAATGTTGTTATACATTTGAGCAAAATAAATGGATATGAGTACAAAATTGGATTTCACTTACAGACATAATTTATTTAAGACAATTCATCAATGGATGACCTAGTGATTGAATAAGTTCCATTTTATAAATTTAAAGTAAACATTTTGTCTAAGGGTTTCTGCTTAGTTTAATTACGCCATGTGGAAAAATACATTGCCGTTTTGTTAATAGAATATAATCGTAATATGGGTAATAACATAATATGAATGCTTAATTATATTTATGTGTAGGTGGTCAGTGATCATTTAATTTTTTTTAACAAATACTAATTGCAATAAAAATCAGAAACAAGGGTTGTGGAGTTTTACTAACATGGTGATTTGATTGATTTTTTTAGAGTACCTAGCTTATAAACGGTGATTTGTTTACATACCTACCTGAATTTGTATGCCTTTATTATAACGTGTGTATATATTCATTTATATTATTTATACATGATATATATAATATCTATCATTCATAGATGTTTTCGAACCTAAAACTGTGTTTCAAAGACTGTGGTTGGACTTCATCACTGCTTTCACAAACCGCTATGTTCTTCAATGGTCCATCTGGTGGGCTTTAGGCACATGCTTTTATTATCAGGTTCGGATTCATTTTGTAATAATCAAATTGAGTAATTGATAAGAAATTAAATGTGTATGTATGTATTTTATAATAGTAGAAATAATTATTTTTATTTAAGTTTTTGAAATATTTACATTATGATTTGTGATTATGATCTATAGGTATGTTTCATCATGACTTAATCATACAAATGTAAAACACTTGTCTCGTAAAATCTTCAACAGGACAGACACATGGTAATTAAAGTGCCTATGTTTCAAACATAAGTTTAATTTTCTTCTTATTTCTTTTTTCGCTATTGGGTTGACTGTTGAATGTTTAGAAACTTAATATTCTTCAAAATTTTGAATAGAAATGTCAAGTAGGTTTCAGCATAGATATACTTCAAATTTTAAATTTATACAAGTTAAAATATAATTGTGATATGTGACCAATTATTTTATTTATTTTCTAAATAAATATTAAGTATTTTTAGGTATCTATTGAATAATTACAATTTATAATTTAAAAGAATATCTTTAAATAAGTTAAAATTGATAAACTAATATTGTACAATTTAGACTAAGAAAGGTATCAAAAATATTAATTTGAAATATTCAACTTTTAAATTGGGTTAATTGTCCTATGTTCTTTTTTTAATTTCCATTATCATATTACATTTAAGAAGTTTTTATTTCAAGCCATGCTTATTTAGAATTAAAATTCATTTTTGTCCATAAAGTTGTTTACGCCGTAATAGTAATGAATAAAAATGAAATTTTTCAAAATAATTGAATTGATGGCTAAATGCTATCGCTGGGTTGCTTTTTTCATCAGGTAAACAACCCTAGTTAACTGGGTTTTATAATCTTTGTGATCTATGTGATCATTATTGTTGATATTGTACAGATGTGCAATTCTCTTTAAAAATATTATATAGTTGTGAGATGCATTTCCTTTTATTTATTTTTTTCATAAAATGTGTCAACATTTTGTGGGTTCACAACGTATAAAAGAAGTGGAGTTGATAACTCTTCTAACAATTATATCAATGTACAATAGAATCCCAATAAGGTACTATGTTAGTGCAGCAAAGAAAACTGTATCTGTATTTTTCAATATTTTTTCTGGCAAATACCTTACATTTTCTCCTTCCTGCGCAAAATCAGTTATAAATTTAATGTGAATTAACTCCTTTGGTCAATTTAAATCATTCCATTTATCATGGATAACACAGAAAACTATTGATATCAGTAAAAAAAATAAAAAAGTTAAAAATATAGAAATAACATTTTAAAGCAGTCGTATTTTCTCATAATTTTTAAACAATTATTGTAACTAAACACTTATACCCCGCATTAAACTAGTATGCGTGACTCATGTTAAAAATATCATATTATGACATACTGCAATGACGAGCAGTAATTTTTTGCATGAATTACAGTTTTATAAGTATTTACTCACCTATCACTCATTTGTTCTTGTCATACATATTTGTAGGATACTGGTCTTTATTAAATTATTTCCTTAAGATGTTTTAAGTTAATTGACTCGTGGTTTTTTAAATAAAATTACTAATTTAGTTATTCATAAAAAAAAAAGATAATATTACCTATGTGTTCATTTATTTATTCATGTATTCATTATTCATGTATAAATATACATACATTATACATTTATATACAGGTGTTAAACAAGAAAAGTAACAGGAATATTTCAGTTGGTTGATGACAGTAACTCCCAACTTTATTACTAGATTCAGATAGATTAATTTTTAAATAATTCCTATCCAACATTCTATATAAGACAACATTTATCTTTTTCAAAATTAACTGTTACCTCCTAAAAATTGCATGAAGTGTTGTGTTTATGAACACTTGATCACTAAATGAGCTGAAGGTTTTTAATGTTTTTAAAATAGATATTTTAGTATTCTTTAGAAAGTAATCCTTACTGCATCTGTCAGAAACATTTACCTTTGTTGTTAAATATAATATAATATACAAGTTTAAGAATTTGTTGGCTTTAATATCAAAAAAATATTGTTTATTGAATATAAATACGTGATTTTATATGTATACACCTGATACTAAAAAATTCTTAATTAATTCCTATTTTCAACTTTTAAGTATTCAGTATATAAGTATAGTCAATAATAAAAGAAACGACAACATATTTCTGCTGGAGTGAAATAGCTAAGAGTAATAATTATACTTTTTTGAGAAAATTAATATTATTTTTGCTATTTTCATGTTTGCATGTATATAATACAACTTGTGATTTTATAAATATAGGCACCTTTTCTGTAGTTCCGGTTTTGGATCGATCAAATTTTGTTTAATCATTTTGGTGAAATGTATAATAAGTCTGAGTTCAAATTTTACCGAGTAGGTAAATTTATAGATTTTAAAATTTAAAAATAAATCAATTATTGATAGTTTTTCAAAATTACTCAGTTATTAAATGTTTACATTTAATTGTGTTATTTATTTATAAAAAATTGTTCAATAATCCTACTTTAGGTTCTAAATATATATTTATGGGATAGGTTGTGGGCCTTAACTTTTCATAACATAAATTAGTTTGCACCACATTTAAAATTTTAATAATTTGCTTACTGATAATTTGCTCTAGTAAATAGTATTATATTGAGTGGATAGTTGTATTTGGTGCTTGTTGAAAAAATAAATTTAATTAGCAATTCATGTGAATACAGCATGTAATATTAAATAATCTCAACATGAATAAATTTGTTGAACAATTTATAAAAAAACTAAAATAAAAATAAAATTATTGTATGTTAAGTTTGTAAAATAATTATCTATCACAACAATTGTTTTACAATGATAAATATGTGTTTATAATTGTATGTCTACAGACTACGTTTTAGGACAAAATAAGTTGTCTAGTCTTAAATAAACATTCTCTTTACCCTAAAAATTACTATTGGTACTTTAAATAAGTAATTTTTAAATTTATCTGTAGTTTCCTCATTGAAGCAGCTGATTATTTATAAAATGAAAATTTTATCTTAAATACACATTTCTTCAACTTGAAAGCATATAAAATCCTATAATATTATGTCTTATTTTTTATGTGTATTAAAAACATTATTTATTATATTTTATAATATATGAAAAAAAAAATTAATTTATGCTTTATAAATATTAGTATAATTTATATTTTTCTTTTATATTTATTTTTTTAACATGTAAACAATTATAATTTTAATAATCAAATTATTATTAATTTAGTGTATGTCATATGCCCAATCTCTATGGCAACAAATATATCACGATGGCTCAGATTTGCACGTTACTGATAATGGAATCGTCGAGGCTGCCTATACGATAATAAGTATGACAAATTAATATAATTTTACCTATTAAGTTAGTAAAAATGTTCCAAAAAATGAATATCACTTATCATTTATTTGGGAATTAGATGTAAATCATGTTTAATGAAATTAACCAAATGTTCTCTACTTCATTGTTATACGTTGCTATACTTAGTTCTTAATAAAAAATGTATTTAAATATAACAGTAGTTTTCAATTTTAATGATAGGTACAGTTTTAATAAATATAATATTAAGTTAATTTTCAATTTATTGAAACTTTTTACGTTCTAAAATTATTTTGTTTAATCCATGGTTTAAAATGAGGTACTTATTTTTAAAATTTGATGTATGCCATTAAATTTTTATCAATTTGAATACCATTTAGAATTTAATTAAACAATATAATATTTTATTTTATCTAAATAAATGAAGTATGTTTTTTGTTTGTTACCAAGGAATTATGCTCATTTTTACTTATTTCTGATTTATATTCTTGTTCGCTATCTGGGTTTAAATTTAATTAATATGAGATTTTTTTTGTTTTTCAAAGGTACATTAGGAGTTTATTTAGTTGGTATCATTACAGTACCAAATTGGTGGTTAGTTGGCGTACTATCCTTAGGACAGGGAATCGTTTTGGTAATTATGGCCCAAGAACATTTATTATCACATGCATATGTTGGTTACATCATTTTTGGAACATTTTATCACATTATGGCTACAGTAGCTAAGTAAGTATTTTATTCGTATTTATATTTATTAATAATGGACAGATTTTTATCAAGATACAATTAATATTTAAAAGTTTTAAAGAATAAAAAAATTAATAGATTGTGAAATTAAGAATAAAGCGTCATTATTGGCAACTTTTCATTAAATTATTAATAAGCTAATTTATCAAATACTCTGTCAAACTATGGGAGCTGAAGAGCATTAAAAATTGTATTTTGGCGTTTACGGTTAAGAGGTTCTTTAAAATTAATCAAAGAAAGAAGAGAATGTGAATCTATAGAACTTGAGAGTTGATATAGTAAAAATTGTGTTAGTTTTTTTGGTCAACAAAGGTGTAGGGATTAAGTTCATGAAGAATAGGATTATAATCATAGTATTTTTAATTAACACAAAATAATAGGCATGGGCACAGGTATGGCTGAATAGGCTATAGTTTCACTTGATCATTTTTTGATATGGGACTGCATAGGAAAATTAGGGAGAAGCACTGTATTTGAGTTTTGTATCTTAACTTGGATAATCAAATATTTAAAAAATAAATAAATTCTCTATGCTTTGTTTGTTCCAAGTTTTCTAATTTCCAAAAATTGTTAAATTATTTCTAATTTTTAATTTTATTGTTACCAGAGCTCATATGTATATTTATAGAAGTGTATAATTGTATTTGTACTGTATTTCAGTTGTGAAGTAGCCAAAAATATCCCTGCTGATAGCTATGCATTAGTATTTGGAGTCAATACATTCATGTCACTTGTAGTACAAACGTTTTTGACTGTGATTGTTACTAGTCCAATGGGACTGATGTTGGATATCCGAACACAGGTAAAGTGGTAATTGAATAATAGTGAAAAGTATTGTAAATAAGTATTGATTGGTATCAAATGATTCACGTGTTATTTAGTTCTATTTTTTTACTATAGTTTTTTAAATACCTATATTTCATTCAGATATTAGTTTTATTTGCAATAAATATTGATATCAATATTTTTATATTAAAATATTAAATTCAATTACTTTAATAAAAATGTATTTCAAAGGTTTTTCAAATCATGTAATGTCATTTCTTTGATTATGCGTACATATTTTAACTTTATATGTTTTTAAAACTAGTACTTCTTATTTATATACGTTTTACTCGCATATTTTGATATTTATTGAATAGATGTATTATTATACGGTGCAATTTTTTTTAAAAATAATGCATACAACTTTCTTAACCTTAATGTATCTAAGAAGTTTGAAAATTCTTAATGTGTGTTAAAGATCAAAATAAACTCACAATAATATTTTTTGTAGAGAAGTAAATAGCTAATTAGACATTGAATAGTTGATACCAATTGAAATATTTCATACTTTCTTATTAAATTGTGTGGTTATTTTCGTTGCAATAAAGTTTAAATCTATTTTTATTTTTTAGTTTTTCGTATACGGCGGAGGTTGTTTAACTATTGGATTTTTTTTCACCATCAAAGCATTTTTGTCATCACTAAAAACGATTAAAAGATCTAATATTTTTACAACGTCAAATTAAATTAATTATTGCCATTTTTTTTTTTTTTTTTAAATAATAATAACGAATAATTATTGTATACTGTATACTTGTAATTTGTATTAAAAATTTTTAGAAAAACGGAAATTGAAACAGTATTTTTAATATTTTTAAATTATCCTGGATATTTTCTTATACATATTATAACATATAATTATAGTGTTGAATCATATCCGTCCAACCCACAAATATGTGCTGTAGTGCTGGCGCTGATAAAATTTCGTTCCTCGTCACTATTGGCGAAAATAAGTCTGGCAGTGTCTTATATTGAGTAGGTCACTCTTAGTGTGAATGATACATCATGGTGTTAGTTATTCATTTGGTCCAGGTGTTTAACACTTAACACATGATTATAGTGATGTCATGACATATTATTATTTGAAAGCAATGATAAATCTTGCATTCCAGATGTCCATTTATTTTTATTTTTTTATTGCATATGACATTGGCATTGCTTCATTTCTAGTTTGTCTATATTCAAGTAGTAAAGCTTCACAGTTCACATTCTCTGCTCCAGCATGGAATATAGTTTTGTCTGTTGCCTCTTGGAATAGAGACTTGCTGCTGTTTTGATTAGTTAGGTTTGATCATTGATTTTAGAAAATACTACTATAATACTGATATTATGTCAGTGATATACTAGTATATGGTTTGATAAAGCTTGGATAGTCTTCGGGCATGGTTTATTGCCCTTTATATTATCTTTTGTGTATTTGGTATACTCTTCCCATTTAGGTTTCCAGAGGTTTCATCTTAAAATTAGAGGCAAGTCCACTCTAGAAATATATAATCATAGGTTAGATATCATCATTCTATTATTATTGGTCTGTATTGGATTCTTGAAAATTTCAATAGATTCATACAAATTACTCTTAGGGGATGATTGGTCCTATATTTTGGTACAAAGCATAGATGGTTGATGAACTGGTGTGGTTGATGATCTCCATATTCCGTAATTGAAAATGTTTTTCTTGCTTGCAATTTAGTGTTGCCCGGTTGTTAAGTCTTTCACCATCTTCATTCTCATCAAAGTAACCCTACTCAATGCTATGCAAGTTGAAGTTCCCTACATATATCACTAGATTCTTGTGAGGAGGGAGTACTTTAATTTCCCATCAAATTGGTGGCGGCTTGAAACATTAAATATTCTTAGGCTTCCTATGCGTATGACAATTGTATATTTATTTCCTACTCCTCCGGATAATTTTTGTTGGAGCATGCCATCTTTAATATAAGTTGTGAGTCCGTGTTTTGGAGGAGCCAAATAGCACACAAAGGTAAAACCAGGAATCTTCAAACGATTTTCATTCCTTCCGGAACATGGGTTAATTTTATAGCTAAAGCCGGGTTTACACTAGGATAGTACCATTGATTATAAATACTAGTATTTATAATCAATGATAGTACTCGGCCGGGTCACTAAAGCATGTTATTAAAATTGAGTAATAAATTGTGTCAAGTAAGTGTCCATACGCAGTACAGTAAAATTAATTAGTGTTCATGTCTACTCACTAAAGGTTAGGTTAATAACTAGGTATGTGTACGTCCGTGAAGTTGGCCCTTACACTTTTTTTTAAAAAGTTTTGCATGGTGCCATTATTTTGCAAGTAATTTGCAAGAATTTGCAAGTCCAACCCCGGAATTTACAAGTCAAAAACAAAGGAGTTATAAGGGGTAGTTTAAAGGAAGGGCTAACTTCACGCAGCCCTGACATGTTGTCAGAAACTTTTGAAACTAGTGTCAAAACACTCGTTATAATTAGCAAGAATTTGCAAGTCCACTCCCGAAATTTGCAAGTCAAAATTCCAAACCCTACGATTTTTCAAAGTTTTCAACCCCAGCCCTGACTTGTTGTCAGAAACTTTCAAAACTAGTGTCAAAACACTCGTTATAATTAGCCAGAATTTGCAAGTCCACTCCCGAAATTTGCAAGTCAAAATTCCAACCCCTACGATTTTTCAAAGTTTTCAACCCCAGCCCTGACTTGTTGTCAGAAACTTTCGAAACTGGTGTCAAAACACTCGTTATAATTAGCAAGAATTTGCAAGTCCACTACCGAAATTTGCAAGTCAAAATTCCAACCCCTACGATTTTTCAAAGTTTTCAACCCCAGCCCTGACTTGTTGTCAGAAACTTTCGAAACTAGTCTTACCACAAATAATTACTTTGAATCATTATGTTTGTAATAAATTAACATTGTTATTAACATAGTTTTGAGTTCCCGTTTGATAGCTATTTAATTACTATGTACAGTTATTTATTTTGATAATAAGTAAAAAAATAAACGCTTATAATTATAATATATTTATTTAATACTTAATTTTCTAGAAATTTAAGTGATAAGTTATAGATGAAAATATGAGTTATGGGAACCAATGCAGATTAGGTAGCACCAAAGCGATTTTCGTGAATTTTTTCTTGAAAATGTGTGTTTTTGCATGCTTAATGATGGATCAGATCGAAAATAATCAAACCTTGCCTATATTGTTTACTTTATATTTTATTGTTACTAAAACAATTTAACAAAAGTAACTACGATTGATGGAAGTTCGCAAACTCGCGGACTGCAGAAGTGTAGAACATTGAAAGTAAGTTGAAATTTCTGATTGCATCACTGATTGTTCCTAGCTTATTGAAAAATACGAGTAGGTATAGGTTTCCAAAAAAAAATCTTACCGCATTTATGCCACAAAACAATAGTTATTCATTACATTTTAAGATAAAACTTTTTTGGGGGGCGGCAAAATATGTTGCTTTGGGGCGCTAAATGTTTAAATACGGTTTAGTACATTTTAGTTGTTGCTTTTGAATTATAAAAACTCACTTGATACAAACTTTTTTTGATATTCTATTTCATTCTATAATTTTTTATGTGTGGGTTTTTTATTTTGTTATAGTAGTTTTGAGGACTAAAGGATTATAAATTATTGTGTTAATTATATTTCGTTACTCATGTATATTTTATTAAATGCTATAAATTAAAATGTGATTATTTTGAACTTTGTACTTAATAAATTACATATAAATAAGAATATGTAATATAAATTCCTATTTACAATAATATGAACAAATACTTAGTGATGAGTGATGACATACTTTACAAATATTATACGTAACCTAAGATGTATTTGTATTACCTGGATCCTCTATTTTTATTTCTTAGTGTTAGTTTAACTTTGCATTTGTAGTCTTAAATCATGTTTTATATTGACATGGAACACATACAACATACAAAACTAGTCACTACCCAACTACTAGGTATTTATATTTTATTTGCCCATTATGTTTTTACACTTGTACTATTTTTAAGGTCAAACATCAAACGATTGCAAGAAAAAATATAACAAGATGTTTATGGTAAAAAACACAAATAGGTATTAAATTAAAACAAACACATTATTGTAATAATCCACTGAGCCCCGTAGGATAGTTTCAGAAATGTTCAAGTGAAATTGTTCATGAAATTTGAAAAGTTTCAAGGCTATTGAAATGAAAAGTAAGTTTCAAACTTACTTTTCAATATCAAAAATTTAATTTCATAATCGTCTTATACATCAATAGATAGACAATATCTATTATGTTTACAAAGGTTATTTATAATTTTTAGTATTATTAAATAAGTCTGTAAAATTGTGAACTATTAAAATTAAAATTGCCAATGTTTTGTGAATTTGCTATTTGTGATATTTTATATTTTGGAAGGTATTTATATCTTAAATTTACACTTACAACCATACATTTTTGTAGATAATAGATCATGTTTCCAATAGCTTTTTAAAATACTTTTAGTAATTTATAATATTATTATTTATTAAATTTATTAAGTCGGTTATTATTTTTAGTCTAAGTTTGGTACAGTCATAAAAATAATATTAGTTTCTATTGAAAAATCCATAAATTACGAGGAAAATAAATAAACACTGCTTCAATATAATTATTATTAATATTCAGTGATTACCAATTAAATGCAATTAAGATGGCCAGATCTAATAATTTCATTACATAAATCACTTTTAAAATAATTTGATAATATTATATAGATATGTAAAAAAAGCTATTGAATCATATACAAAACAAATTAAAGGTATATAAAAGTGTTTAATTAAAAGTTTCAATTATTTTGAAAAGTTCATGAAAACATGAAGAGTTTCAACAAGTCAGTGGAAACATGAAGTTTTACATCTCTATGTATTACATACGCACAGTGCTCACACTCCTGTCGAACTCTATGAAAGGCGCAGGACTCCTCGCATGCATGATGCACGGTAGCGGTGGCATTAAATAACAAATTATTATCATGTTGCCACATAATATGTCAGCACAATTTGTTTCTCGAGTCCTACCTATGTTAATGACTTAAACACTAAGACATATACTTTATCTTTTGTTTAATTTTGTGTTCTTTATGCCCAATGAGCTATACTAAATATTATTGTAATCTTATATATAAAATTCTCGTGTCACAATGTTAGTTACCATACTCCACCAAAACGGCTTGACCGATTTTTATGAAATTGTATAAGCATATTATTCAGTAGGTTTGAGAATCTGCTACTATCTATTTTTACCTAAGTGATAAGGATTGCCCAGGAAAAAATAAAAATAATAATAGTGTATTATATTATATTGGTTGCTATTGGTTAATCGGGCATGTTTGTTGATTTGTTTTATTATTTTTTGTCAATATAATATATATATAAATAAATGAATGTTTGTGTGTAGATTAGAACTCTGGGAAGAAGATAGGCTAATTTAAAAAGGGTTAAAATTTGGTTTTTTTTTTATTCATTGCATATAAGTACAGTTATGTTAGGTTAGGATTCTGTATTAATTGATTATATTAATCCACCGTGGGTGGAATTAAGTAAAAACGAAAAACTTGGTATAACTTTGATACTTTAGAGTTAAGTGTAAGTCATACACTTACGTACAAACAGCACGGGGTCCGCGATCTATCGCAGGTAGATTGCCTACCTGATAATATACTGCTGCGAATCAACATTTTTATTCCGGGCAACAGAAAAGTTAAGATAAATCTATAACATCATACACCGAATATTAAATAACGCATTGAACTACTTTGAAAAATCGTAGGGATTGGAATTTTGACTTGCAAATTTCGGGAGTGGACTTGCAAATTCTTGCTAATTATAACGAGTGTTTTGACACCAGTTTCGAAAGTTTCTGACAACAAGTCAGGGCTGGGGTTGAAAACTTTGAAAAATCGTAGGGGTTGGAATTTTGACTTGCAAATTTCGGGAGTGGACTTGCAAATTCTTGCTAATTATAACGAGTGTTTTGACACCAGTTTCGAAAGTTTCTGACAACAAGTCAGGGCTGGGGTTGAAAACTTTGAAAAATCGTAAGGGTTGGAATTTTGACTTGCAAATTTCGGGAGTGGACTTGCAAATTCTTGCTAATTATAACGAGTGTTTTGACACCAGTTTCAAAAGTTTCTGACAACATGTCAGGGCTACGTGAAGTTAGCCCTTCCTTTAAACTACCCCTTATAACTCCTTTGTTTTTGACTTGCAAATTCCGGGGTTGGACTTGCAAATTCTTGCAAATTACTTGCAAAATAATGGCACCATGCAAAACTTTTTTTAAAAAAGTGTAAGGGCCAACTTCACGGACGTGGTATGTGTAGCTGTTGTTGATTTGTGAGTGGAAATTGTGGATATATGTTTGTAATATTATAATAGTTTGTAATAAGTTTATATAGATACCTATATCCTATAGGTTATATTATACATATTACGTAGGTATACAACATTTTCAATTATAATTATATATCCTATGCTGCTGCTCTTCATACAGTTTTAGATTCTGAGTGAAGCGAAGGATCTTATGGTTTTACAATGATGTTTATTTTTTTTTTCTTTATTTTAGATTCTGAGTGAAGCGAAGGATCTTATGGTTTTACAATGATGTTTATTTTTTTTTCTTTCTTTTTTTTTTTTTTTTTTTTTTTTTTCTGTAAACACTTTTTCGTATAGAAATCCTTGTCTAAAAGTTTCGTCCAGCAACTTTTTAGATTCGAAATTGAACTGAGATGGTACTTTAGAGAGGTCATTTTTCCAAAATCTCCATAGTTTTTCCAGTAATCAAGAATAACGATCGAAAAACTGAGTAAAAACGGTAAAAATCCGCCGTAAACAAGATTTTCACCGTTCAGATTTTAGGTATTTAGTCATAAATCGAAAAGTATTGAAGCTAGGAACTTGAAAATTTTATCCAATATCAAATACATACTTTTTTATATTGGACAACATTTTCAGAACAATTATAGCACTTTTGACTTAAATATAGAACTTTTAATTTACCAAATTGTTTGAAAGTTTTTATGTAATATAATTTTAAATATTGGACAAAAAGTTCTGAAAATGTAATATGACCTTACTCATATACCTACCTAATTATCCTAACTAATGTTCAAAAATCGTTAGTCAGGATTTTTTTTTATACACACTTTAATAAATTATTATACAATTTTTTCGATATTGTCTGATTTCTTTTAAGTTTATTTCTAATGAGTTATAATTTTTATAATAATTGAAGTTTAAATGAGTTATATCTAATTGAATATTTTATTACAAAAATTACAAAAAAACTCACCAAAAATTATACAAATAACCGTAAAATACGTAAACAGTATTTAAATAATAATATATTATATTACACTGAAGCTTTACTCAGAATCGTTTTATACTAAAGAAATGAGTCATCATTTCTTTAAAACTTAATACATTCATCACCAATATCTTGTCCGAGGACCGAAGGGACGATGGACGAACTTGTACCACCATCATCTCACTTACCAGCTTTTTTAAGATTATTAGTAAACACGGAAATATAAATCATTTTCACAAATAATTCAATCGGTAAAGATTATTCTAGTATTATTCCAGGGTAATTGTTGTTTATGACTTGAAAATCGATTCAATTTTTAAATTATATCATATACCACAATCGTGTGCAGGATTAGTTTATCGTAAATTACGATTCGTAATAGTGGTGTATTTGAAGTGCATTTAAACCCACTGTCATTACTTGTCCACTGGTGCCTAAGAACCTAATGATTTTAATTAGCATTTAAAATGTTTGTAAAAAAAAAAAAAAATTTTGAACCGTTGTTCCCCGAGTATAAGTTGGTTTTAATTATAACGAATTTCATTGTATTAAAAAAAAGTTTATTATAGATTTGCCGGCACCCGAGCACCAAGTGATATTCATATATGTTTGTACATTTAAAATTTTAAAATTTGATGAGACTTTTCCCAGTAATGGAGGTCCAAGCGATTTTAATAATTATGAAATACAGTAGATTCTTAATATGTCGAACGTCGCTATCTCGAATTTTTCGTTACCTATCTCGAACTACATTAAATTCCCCTTGAAACTACTATTACACTTCATAGTGTTTTGCTCTCGATATAAAATTAGTCGTTTTTCGTTATCTCGAGTACGCAAATAATATTTTATTCACATTGTGTGGAAATTGATTATAATGTACACATATTATATGGAACATGGACAGGTAACGAAATTTTATCAGAAACTACCGAAAATACCAGCGATAGTGAAGATGAACCACAAAATGAGGAAGAAGTCACTTTTCGAGTTACAATACAGCAACCTTAAAAACATGCTTTAAAAATATTAAGGAATTTTGTCGAGACTACTACAGTTATGGAAGATAAGGCTTTTTCTGCTTTATCTAATTTGGAAGACGTCGTGGCAGAAAGAAGTAATATTAAGCAAACTTTAATGACAGATTTTTTTGAAAAAAAATTATAAATTCAATCATGTATTCAGTTATTTAAATTATTTCAGTATTTTAATTTTAAAATTATGGATTTTAAGCATTCGTATTATGTAATATTCATATCCATATATATATATATATATTTTTTTTTTTAAATTTTGTACAACTTTTTAATAAAACTCGATATCTCGAACTTTTTCCTGTTCTCCTTGAGATTCGACATAACGAGAATCTACTGTATATTCCAAAAAATACAGTTTTGATTATTAATAAGTTCAAATATTCACATTTTTCATAATGAATATAAATGTAATTTTAAATGTAATAACAATATGATTTGTGAGTTATTAGTTATTACTTCGTGATGAAGAAATAAAAAACTATAGTTACTCATGAACTTGATTCCACAAAAAAGATAACCGTTTAACAATTTGGACTTCATCGTATATATTTTTCCAAATAGCATTTCTAATAGTATTGTCCTTGTGATGTTTATGGCTACTATCAAAAATCTATTCGTTATTTTTCACGAGATTAATTAAAGATTGGCCCTCGGGCGCCGGGGAATCCATGCTCATATTTTTAATTTTTTGAAATTAACAAAACAGTTTTTATATCACTTATTTTATGGGCACTAGGTTCCTTTGCACAAATTTATAAAAATTTTCAATTTATTTCATTTTGATTGAAATCACCTGGCCCTTGATGGCTGGGAAACCTCTGTTCAAATTTTTTTTTTTTGATTTTTCATCAAAGGCGCAATTTCAATAAAAAAACTGAGGGTGCTTAAGCTCTGCATTTTCTGTAAATTAAAATTAAATTATAACTATGAGGCATTAATGTCTTTTTCGAGCAAAAATGTTTATTACAATTTAACATCTTCATTTTTAAAAATAAATACAATAGTCAGTAAGTATTAAAATTTACAGGAACAAGAATTATGTATAAGTTTATACAAGATTTATACGTCTGTCTTTTTCTGCAAATGAGTCAATAACTTTATTAACATTAATTAATTTTGTCAAATCTTTTTCTATATATAGAATTGACAAATCCGTTAATCTGTCCCGGTCCTTTGAAACTCTAAGCCATAACTTCATCTTGCGTTAAGCAGAAAACGATCGTTTGCATGTTGCAGAAATAATTGGTAGTGTGAGTGCCACCTAAAATTGATACTTTCTTCATTACTATTTTATAATTTATTTTAGCTTTAATAAAGTAAAAGAAGGTTGATAAATTACTTGTAATAACTTGTATACATTTGGATAAACATTTTTTTCAACTATACTTTTTAAGTGTATCAAATCAAAATCTTTGTTTATCTGTTTTAAACAATTTTTCACAACCATCATTTCTGCTTTGAGTGATCTAGTTTTAATATTAAATAAACCCTGGAATTGTATAAAAGGTAATGCAATGTTATAAACGTACAATATTATTAGCTAGGAATTTATTTTTACTTTAAAATAGTTAATAAATGGTTGACTTTCATCAAAATTCATCAAGAAAAAGTTATCTACAGCATAAGCCAATATCAAACTTTCATCAGAAAAACGTTTCTTTCAATTAATTATTACAGTATCAAGTATAACAAAATATACTTAATTTTTCCAATATTGTTCAACAGAATCATCAAGACTTTCATTTTCAGCAGATGTTGATGTAGTTACATAAAATTCTTTCAAGCTGTGTGTTTCTTTTCTTATTCTTTTGGAATCTAAAAATACAAGAGTAATGGTAAAAATGTGTGCAATTCTATGATGACAGTAGGCATTATTACAAATCTTAAACATTTCATTAACTACATACTTTTCAAAGGTACTTCTATAGAAATATCATGGTTGTCAGCAAACTCTTTTATTTTTCTCCATAATACCAAAAATGAATCATCATTTCTTTTTTTTTGAAGTCTCAATCACAGCTTTAATAATTCCGGCCGCTTTCCTTAGAGTTTCAGTTTTTTGTTGCAATTTATTGCTCAGTACATCAATTACAATCAATACATAATGAAAAACAAATAAGTTCACAATAAACAATCCTTTAGTAATAGTTGAATAAATACCTAAAAAAAAGAACAATACAAATTATTCATTATTCAGTGTTTATAGTTTATACACCAACAATTAATATTTATTTTTTAATATTTAATTAAGATGTTTAAATAATTAATACATTTTATACTTTACCAATAGCTTGACTGACATTCCTGTCCGAATTGGCCTCAATTTCTTCATTTAATACTTATAGAATTGCTGTAAAATTATTTAAAACCACATCACAGTTTTTGTACCTGCAAACCCAACGTGTGTCAGATAAATGGGTCATAGATATATTTTTAAGTCCCAAATCATTTTGTATGTCTTGCAGCTTAATATTTTTTGAAGGAAATGAAAAATAGATATGTATTGATTCCAACGCATTAAATAAACTCCTTGCACTCTAAATAAATAAAATTATAATAAACAATTATAATTAAATTTGCTTTTTTAAATTATAAAAAAATGAATACTGTTATATATTTGCACATGTCAACCACAACCAAGTTCAATCGGTGAGCAATACAATGAGTAAAAATCGCTGTGGGGTATTTTTCTTTAATTTTTTCCTGAACATCTCCTAAATGACCGGACATAACAGCCGCTCCATCATGCGATTGACCAATTATATTTAAGTGACTTAATCTAGATAGTTCTAAAAATTTCAAAATTTCGGTAGTCAGAAAATCAGCATTATGTCCTCTAGAGACTTCCAAAAATCCCAAGAACCGTTCATGAGTTTCTAGTCCTACAGTGTATCTAACACATACAGACATCTGTTGGCCTTTAAAACTCCTTTAATAAATAAAAAACAAATTGTATGATTGAATTAATTGCTAATGAATTAGTAATCAACAACAGCAATCTGATTTCAATTTAAGTAGGTAGTCATTATGGGTTTTTATATATAACAGGTACTTGTAATTTTAAATTACCTAGCTTCGTCACACATCAGTGCAAAAAACCCATTTGTTTGTACATCCAAAATAATATTCTCTCTGACATTTTCAGCACAGATACTTAAGAGTTAATTATGGAAAAGCACACTAGAATAGTTTGTAGTACAATTGTATTTATTTGAAAAATTTTTATCAAACTTTGCAAATAATTTGCATACTTCTTTAAAGTTACCTTTAATATTTTAATATTATGAATAATAATTTATTATCAATGTTCTTATTTTTTAATTTTAATAAAAAATAATTACATACCTTGATTCAAGGCATTTTCTTCTTCAGAGTGACCTCTAAAAGCCATACATACCTTGCCCACTCAAATACAGTAAAATTTCAATCAGTTGTGAAAAGTAGTAACGATTTTCTTGAATTTGTTTTTTATATCCTTCTGATAACTTACAGCTTTTTTATCATTACCTATACCATTTTTTTAAAAATTGTGTTGATAAAAAGATGATAAAATAAAACTAAGTAAAAAAAAAAAAAAGCTGCTAAGTGAGATGATGATGGTACAAGTTCGTCCTTCATCCCTTCGGTCCTCGGACAAGATATTGGTGATGAATGTATTAAGTTTTAAAGAAATGATGACTCATTTCTTTAGTATAAAACGATTCTGAGCAAAGCTTCAGTGTAATATAATATATTATTATTTAAATACTGTTTACGTATTTTACGGTTATTTGTATAATTTTTGGTGAGTTTTTTTGTAATTAAACCCTAATAAAATATTCAATTAGATATAACTCATTTAAACTTCCATTGTTATAACAATTATAACTCATTAGAAATAAACTTAAAAGAAAACAGACAATATCGAAAAAAATCGTATAATAATTCATTAAAGTGTGTATAAAAAAAAATCCTGACTAACGATTTTTGAACTTTTGTTAGGATAATTAGGTAGGTATATGAGTAAGGTCATATTAAATTTTCAGAACTTTTAGTCAAATATTTAAAATTATATTACATAAATAATTAATTATATTACAAAAATCTGGCATTAAAATAATCTTTACAGGAAAAAAAAACGTAAAGAAGATCCAAATAAAATAGGATTTGTGAAATTATATCTCTATCAATTAATAATTGGCAAGTATTATGTTATTATTTTTGTTAAATAAATTGTTATGAGATATAATTCTTATTGTGATTAGTTTTTTTATTTATACTGTTCGGATTTAATTTTAAGAAGATTATTATTGAATTTCAACAATTTATAATAAATGTTTAATCTTTGGGCTAGTGCTTCATAAAAATGTTGTCTAAATCCTATTCTTAACTATATTTTTATAATCAAAACTATATTTCAATTCGTTGTATTTTGATAGATTATTATTAATAATAAATGATTTAATTTAAAAAAATGTGTATGGTGGTGTGTGAATATATTTTAATTCATACTATTAAAATTGTATATAATATTATTTATAGATGTTGTTCAAAAGAAATTTCCTGCAACTTCTATCGACTGCATCAACAATGAAATTAGTAGTTGGTTACGCCATTCATTGGAGAGATATTCTAGAAAAACAATGATATAAATTGATATCAATTTTTTATTTTTTAAGTGATTGCACATAATAAAAGGTTACATTCTTTATGTGTTCTGTTTTATTGATTCAACTATACCTTATCTTAATTTTGAATAAAAATTGACTCAAAATATAATTGTGTTTATCTTGCATTCATATATGCTAACATTTATTTAGTAATACTTTAATTGACAATGTAGTTAACAACCATTTAGTTAGTAAAATACTTAATAATGAATATTTAGGAGACCATATTTTACTCTAAAATTAATTGAATTATATATAAACAAAAAATAGTGGTTGCTGTTAAAATGTTTTAAAAAAGAACTTGTAAATGATCAATTTCACTATAATATTATATTATTATTCATTTTTAATTTTGCCAACTTCATGAAAATGAACTGTACATACATTAATTGATAAAATGAGCGAGTTATTTTAAATAGTCATCTATTTAATGTAAAATTTTAAACATTGTATTAACCATATAGTAGGTAATGTAAGTAGTAACATTCACCAACCGACTCGGTTTAGTGTTAACCAACTCAAGACAATTATAGGAAATTGTAAGTAATTTGGTACATTTTTGATGGGACACTGAATGGACATTTAACTTCCAAACAGTTTTTGTGGCTAGCATTCAAAATTAGAGGGATCTTTCGTATAGTCTCCAGGGTAACCTCACAACTGCTCAGGACATCCACAGGTATCCTGAAGGAATCCCTATATAACAACATTGGACAGTAAAGGGACACCCTCAGGAGTCCCTTGGGTATCCCTAATCTCCCACCCAGGTATCGTCTTGGTGTCCTTGTGCTACTAGGGTATTGCCACATCTAAAAAAAATTAGTTCGCCGCCACTGTTAACAGGATATAGAGAAAATGGATGTAAAAATGCAAAAAAAGGCAACTATTAAAGTATGTCAAAAATTGAAAATAATATTGGATTTAAAAAAAATAAGACGTATAAAAAGATAAAAAAATGTTTGATTATGAAAGTCCAAGTATGAGTACATGTATTTCTGATAGCTAGGTATATATCCATAAATGAAAGGTTTCAGCAATTGGACAAATATGATGATTATTTTGGTTTCCTGTATAATATTGGAAGTATTTCTAAAATGGATAAAGATGTTTTAATGAAACATTGTATGAATATTCAAATCTTGCTAGAAGTTGGTGATACAAAAGATATAAATGGTCGAGAGTTATTTGATAAATTGGTCATTCTTTGTGAGATTATTGAAGAAGACACCTCACCACTAAAAACTTTAGAAAAAATATGTAGTTACAGTGCTGATGACATTTACTGCAACGTGCCCATAGTATTAAGAATATTGTTAACTATGCCTGTAACTACTGCTTCAGCAGAACGATCCTTTTCAAAGTTGAAATTGATAAAAAAACTATCTCCGAAGCACATTGTCACAAGAAAAGGTTACCAATTTATCTCTATAGAAAAATAAATTACTGTACTGAAAATATGATGATATTATTGATCAATTCGCAGATTTAAAAAGTAGAAAAGTTTATTTTTAATATATTTTTATATTGTACCTGTTGGCTATTACTATATTTTATATAAGGTAACTGGTACATGTAACTGAAACACATTTTGAGCTGAGAAAGTATCGTTTTTGATATTTCAAAAAGTATGCGAAATTTATCAACCTCTGGTATCTAGAAATAATATAATTTTGCAAGTTTCCTCACCACCTTAGCTTGTCCAATAACAAACCGTGCGTTGTATCGAATCGTTTATAAATTACAACGGGTGGTGTGTTATATTTAAAGCATGAGGTATTGCTTTTGGCGCGTTTTTTTATAGTGGTATCCCCGACGAGCAATGCCATTGTAATACGTTAGTACGTCAAAATATCTTCAATTTTTTTTTTGTGGGAGGGGAGGTTGATAGGCAAAAAAATAAAATAAAATAATTTAATATTGAATTAATATTAATTTATAAGCCATCGTGAGTGCGTATATCACATAACATATTAATGTATTATAGTGTAATGAAATACCTTTTACAACATACGAGGTAGTGTGTTGGGCTTTGCTCGTCAGGCCTAATCCACGTCTCATTTACTCCCCCCTCCCTGAAAAGTAAATTATGTTTACCTTTTTGGTAGTTACATACTTCTGTAGTTTACCCTATTGTCTACCTCATTCTTCAAGCGAATTCCGTCCTATTCATATCCGTTGCTGCGGTTATTCTTCGTCATAAATCAGGGTTCTCTTTTCGATGCCTCTTTTGACACAGTCTCTTGTCTCTGACGTTGTTCTTATTTTACTGTGACACTCGTTCTTCGCCCGCGTCAATCTTCTCGTCATTGGCTCTAAAACGGCTATTAACTAAAATTAATGTTGTCTAACCTGGCGGTTGCCGTAACTCTGTGTATTTCCTTTTCGGTCATCCCACCGCACAGAACCTTGTTGGAAATGCTTCAAAACATACGATTGCGATCTAATCTCGAAAACTTGACGATAATTCCACTAAAAACTCAAAACATCACTTTCAAGCGAGAAATAACTGGTGTCGGTACGGACTATTGTAGTATCAATCAAGTGAGCCATAGTTATACCGACGACGTTTAACCACTATTATACCAAATAAACCCGAACGCATAACACTAACATTAGCTATATATATATATATAACTGTGAATAACCACTTACGACGATCTCGTACCAATGGGCAAAAATAAATCAAAGATAAAAAGGATATAGGTGTATACGATCACCGCGATCTGCAGACTTGATTTGAATTATCTTGAAATTATTTCACCAAATCTTCTCGCAAACATACACTTCTCACAAACTTAAACGTTACTTTAAAAAAACAAGTTTAATTTTATTTAATAACTAATAACTTTAATAACTAACGAGTGAGAAAAAATAAAAAAATCGTCGCGAAAATAACTATTCATTATATTTAAAAAAACACAACATTATTGCTTTATGTTATCGTATGAAATAAACAATGCTTTCAATCGATATAAACACCTAGCTCTTTCTTTAATATGTATCGGTCAGTATATTATTTCTGCGGCCGTATATACTATTATTTAATAATCAAATATTTATAAAAACATAAATTGCACGCCCACGGTATGTTATATAACATTACACGGTATTAATTTTTGTTTGAATTTTCATTTCAGGTCCCCGAAAGTTCATTTAAATAAATATATTCACCACCTACACCAGTTAGAGTTACAATACCCGTTAAATTTCAATTATTTGAAAATATTTATCAGTAAGTATCTAATTTATTTTACGTTACGCTTATACAGGGACGCCCGGAGGGGGGTATCAGTGGGGGCCATTGCCCCCCCTGAGATTTTTCACGTCAGTTACAAAATTGGAGGTTTTTTTACATGAAGTTGGTCTTACACGACTAGGGCACTCAGTGACTTTCCGACAATCATTGTACCATTAATTACGAGTATAATATTATTATGTACCTACTCGTAAAATAATTAATAGTTGAACTTCATGAGACACAATTTTTTTTTTGCCCTCTCTGAGGGACATATCTGTGGGGTCCCTGCGCTTATACTCTTGAATAATATATAATATTGTAATTGTTAACGCCTTAAAATACTTTGAAGTCTTAGTTATATAAACACTAACATCCAAAACACCTAATTTTATTAATAGAATATTGAAAAATATTTCCACCTATCATACTATATTGTTGCCTGTTGGAATGTGGTCGTTGTAAATTAACGAGTCGCGGTAAACATTTCTGTATCCGTTTCCGATTCCGCAATCGTTCAGCCGGGCATCGGCTAATGGCGGTCATTATCACGATAACGACTACGATAACCGATCTACTTTATTTCCAAGAACAACCTCATAGAGCATGCACAAGTCACTAAATTTAGGTATTGAATTTTTTTCGTTTTCAAAATCGGTGCGACAGAGTTAAAAGAGAAAGATTTATTTAGTTACTTCCAGTGACCCGATTTAAATTTTGAAAATAGATCTGTATTAGGTAACCTTTTTGCTAGGTTATGTAGGAAAAATAATTGAGATTTGAGAACTTTTTAAATGTAAATAACATAAAAATAGTTTTATGGTTTTTAGGAAGTTAACTGTATTTTTTAAACCTTATTGAAAAAAAAATTTAATGTTTTTCCTACATAACATAGAAAAAGGGATGACGAATTCACTCATATATTCTAAATTGAAATTAGGTATCGGGAAGTACAAAAACTAATATTTCTCTTATAGGTCTAAAGGCATACAAAATACAGCATGCTTCAACAGCCTTTATACATGATATTTTAAAAATGAATGTTTTTTTTTTCATTTGGATTGACTTAATGAAATGTATGAAAAATGTCATACATAAAAATTTCCGATTTTATAAGAAAAAAAAACTGAGGGTGTCATGGGTGACCCTCGGAAGATGTGAAAACGGTAGGTATATGTGAGCTTAGGAATATAGATTTAATATGTTGAATTTGAAGTAAATATTCTTAATTTAAAAGACATGCTTTCATAATATTTGTAGGTTAGGTTTAAAATGTTTTAAGAATTAAATTTGTTTAAATTTTATTTTCCGGACACAAAGCGATATTCAATTCAATTATATATTTTGAATAATATGAAAGTAATAGTTGACTGAAATCATAAATAGGAATGGAAATTTATGTTCTCAGTTAAATCAAAAATGAAAATGTATCAAGTAACATTTATTAGAATTATTAGAAAAAAAAAATATTAGCTCCACGTTAGTTTTGAACCCATTACTCCCGTCAGCAGAGTACTCGTGGCCGTGGGTGCCAGCTCGCCTTCTCGACTTTATTACGTAGCATTGCAATTATTGTGTATTTATTTTAAAACAATTACTTTACCGTTTAATTTGTTTTTTTTTTAATTTGGCTATATTTCTATGGCAGTATTATGAGATCTTTTA